>OX467716.1:17260696-17860696 GCA_950111635.1 Agelastica alni
ATCTTGATATTTCCAATTGCTGTTTACTCCGCTGAAACATAGACACTAAAGAAAACAGATAGAAAAAGAATTAAAGCTTTTAAATTGTGGGTGTACAGACGAATCCTAAGAGTGTTATGGGTGGAACACAGAACAAACGCCTCTGTTCTGCAAGAACTAAAAATTAAAAGGCGTCTACTAAACCAAATCAATAAAGCATATCTCAGTTACTTTGGCCACATAGCTAGAAGAACAGGTGAGATGGAAATACTAGTGGTCGAGTGAAAAAGACCTAGAGGATGGTCTCCAATGAGGTAGACCGACAGATTAAAAGAAATGACCGGGACACTCAATGCACGAGGCAATGCATCTAGCACAAGTTAGAAACGCATGGAAACAACAAATTCAAACACATCCCTAAAATATTATCACTACACCCTCCAGAGGGTAAAAAGACTAAGAAGAAAGAGGTATTGCAAATTCGCGTCGATTGAAATTTGAACCAAACCTTGTTTACTGCAAATATAGCCTAAAACAAGTCAAAAATGGAACTTTTTTCAAAACTCAAAAAAAGTTATTAGCAAGGTTTTGAAAAGAAGATATTTTCAAAAACCGGAATTTACAGAGTGAAATATAATCGTACGGAAACGATCAAGAGCTCATTGTATTAGTCAAAAGTTATAATTTCACGTGATCAAAAAACCAAATGGACTTTATTGAATTTTCATATAAAAAAAATGCGTTGCAAAATTGTATAATTTTTTGACGCCGGTTTTTTGCGCCCATTATTACTGTCCATCCTGGATTTTCCAGCAGCTTGTCTCCAGAAGTCCATTTCTGTAGCTCTTAGATATCTCTCCGACCTATCATTAATTTGCCACACTTGTATGTTATAATACTTTTTATGATGGTGATAATATATATTCTCTGTTTGTTTGTCTTTGTCATGACTTCCTTGCATATTCCGTTCTCTTACTGCCTTGTCTAGCGAACCGCCATTGGTAATTTTTACTTCCAGCTAGCATCTTTTAATTCGTTCGCCATCTTCCAATACAAGTTCCTGTTGTGTGCCCCCCATAACACATATATTCCGTCTTTTGCATATTTACAGTGTTTATAATTGTTATCAAATGTTCCTTAGGGTTTTGTCTTGTCGATTGATGGTTAATTGTTTAAGCTAAAGCTTAGGAATATAGAATAAAAAAAAATTATAAAATTAAAAGGCCATTTTTGTTGTGAAACGGGAGAATTAAAGCGGCTGCTGGCGTGGCGACCGTCAGTCTTCTGTCCAACCCAAAAGACTTTGGCCGTGGTAACTAAAAAATGAGATCTTAACTAAAAATGAAGAAAATTACTGATATCAAATGACAGTATTTAAAAACAATGCGTCTTTTAAAAAATGTATGTTATTGTTTTCGTTTAAAATTATTAGTCACAAATTTACAATACTTTAGCACTCACATTTAAAATATCAAAGAAAAGTATGTAGCAGTGGTATTATTTTTTTTAGTAAACCATGCATATTTTCTAACAAAATAGTTTCATTGTTTCACATCTGCCAGGTGTCCCGCGTCGGCTCAATTTCTTTTTAGATAGTAATGAGTTTATTATAAATTTAAATTCAATATTTTCTTTTTTAGGCACCTGAAAATAAAAGCATCAGAAAAGGGGTATTTAGATTCAACAAATGACGAATAAGTAAAAAAATAAAAAAAACACTAAACAATTAAGGAAAGTTGTAACGCCTTTAAATGGGAACTAATGTGATTAAGCAAAGTGATATAGTTTATGTTGTGCACTTAATTATAAAAGTATTAATAACAAAAAAAAGGTATATTGTTTGTATTGAATTAATATTTGTATTTCCTATATTGTAATTTAGTCAAATGAAATTGAGTATATATACTATAAGAATAATAATGAATTACTATGTTTTGCTTCAGTATATAAATATAATTATTTATTGATTTTATGTTTATTATATCTTTAATAGCTAAACCCGGCCACGTTTTACTATGATACAGTCTGATATTAATTATAAGGGAAGTAAATAAAAGTATTCTGGAGAACATAGATTTACTAAGAAAAAACATCACCCTACTTTGCGTTGCTGTGACTAGCTATGGATTGAAAGGAAAGAAAGAAAAAATATTTTTCACTAAAATTGTAAAGCTAGTGAACGGACTACATTTTTTGTTTATCCGTTTTCGGCATAAACAAAGATCAGATAGTTTACCGACTCTGGAAAATGCGACTTATAATTGCCTATGAGAGAAGTACTCCGCGTTGCCATTTTTGCAGTCGCGTTATCTACTTCTTCTGACATCTACGTTGCATCGTGTGAATGCTTTCATTATAATTAATATATTTTTACGCCGCTCGGCGTTAACGCGACTGCAAAAGACTCTCATGAGCATCGGGCCTAAAACGTACGAGACGTTCTGGTACCACGGTCTGTCACGGAAGCGTTTTTTGGTTACCAGGTAGAATATTCTACCTTGTTGGTTGTTAACTGGTTAGAAAGCTTTTCCAGCCTCTGTATTATGTGTTCTCAGAAGCTGGATTCTTGCCAAATTTTTTTGAACACTCCTAGCAATTCTAAGTGACATCTGAAGTAAGAATAGGTAAGGTTTTATCAATTAGATACTTTGTAATAGGCACTGAAAAGTAGTTGATATAGTTAAAATAAACCTTATATAGATATTTAAACGAGATAGATATTTTAACTATGAGCAATGATTAAAAAAAAGTAAGCCGTTACGGGACGCCTGGCAGACGGAAATTAAATGTTATTAAAAAATAATTAATAGAGTTTTATAAGAAAAGGATACAAGGAAGGGGGACACAAATTTTGAACAAAAATAAAACTATGGAAATTTTTTTTAGTTTTATGTTATCAGGAAATAAACGAAATTACGAAATAAACAATGTTCGTGACGAGACTTCGCATCACGCTATACATACAAGGAGCTGCTTAGACGGAGCGAACCGAGTAGTTACAGGGCTGCCCGAAGCTTTCTCATCACAGCATCGCGGCACCAACAGTCGTTGTTACTCCTCAAGAGCGCCATTAGATGTTTCACTTTAATAAACATCATTAACAAAATTAATTAAAACGTACAATAAAAGTTTCCTGCAAAAAAACAACGAACCACTCACCTGGGTCTTTCTTAGAGTGTGGTTTAAATTTTGCTTGAAGACTCCGCTGTCGTCACAGGCACAATGTTTTTCAGTATTACAGTGCAACAGAAGTAGCTTGGCGGGCGACTAGCCTGTAAAATAACAAATATTCGGCTAAATATACTTCACATTCGTAAACTTCTTCCTCCGATTGTACTTGTGACTCACGATTACTGAAAATTTCGTCGTCACCGATCGGATCATTATTCGAATGTTTTCGTTGTGCGCAGATTTTGTGATCTCTTGCCTGCTAAGCTCTCTCTATTGCACTGTACGAGACAAGAGTTGAGTTGAGTATCTCTGTCGAGTCGGATGTTACTGGAACTGTCTTCTCTGACGAGCCAAATGGTAAAAAATATATCTCGACACTTGGGTTGCCTAAATGCTACAGCATCCAAAGTGATTTGAAGACTTTTCGAGCATAAAATTGTTTTACTTGTTAGATCTTTCCAACAGATATAAATCTTCAATCTAATATTGATTCAAAATATAATAACGATGCGTTGCTTTCGCACAGTGTCGTTCATAAAAAGTTGATTTTTTGTAGGATTCAGATAAATAAAACCCCAAAAATGCAATATATCTATTTTAATATTCAATAATAAAAAATTATATTATTGGCACATATACATTTTTTAGTTTGTTTAGCACTTCTATCTCCTTTGCAGTAAGATTACCGTTTTTGCTCAACTGATTCAATGTGCAGGCTGCAGTTGTTAAAGCTGCGGATTTTTCTGGAATCAATCTATCCAAGACTTTCTGAGTATGAGTCCGAAATGGATCGTAATAGAGGTCAATCGTGTCTTGCAAATGTATCAAGTCATCTTTATGGAGTAACGTTATAAGATGACCCAATGATAAACATATCTAAAAACAAATATTTCATTTACTAGTTTCATTTTTATTGTTTCATTATTTAACAAATTTGAGTCTGCTAAACTTTTCACATTAAAAATTAAAAATATCCACAGGCTTCAAACTGAAACTGAAAATATCAGGGGTTTAGGAAGAATTGAATAAAATAATCTAAAAGCACGCTATTAAATCAAATCCAAAAGTTTAAGGTGAAACAACCTTAACCATTTTAAAATATTAGCTGAATAAACTTGATTCATCATTTAATGAAAAAGAGTAGCTGTGTTCACGTCATTGGAAAAATTGAATGTTAAAAAAATACTTTTGTTTACCTGCTCAACAAGATGACTCCTGTGTTTATTTTCATTAAAATCTTCCATGTTTTGAGAGTTTTCTAAAGCTTGTAGTAATGTGGTCCAAGAAGAGAAAAACAAATTGCCATAATATTCTCGTTTATTAGGGGATGAAAGTGATAAAGCCGCATTAATTCTGACTTTAAAGTTTTTAAAACCTATCACAAGTTCTGTTAAAGCTTTAAATACCGAAACCTACAACACATTTTAAATTAACATGAGTGTTTCAATAGATAACCATTTCAAAATTTTATCACTCTTGCTAAGAACGGAACCAAATCTAATGGTTATTAAAATAATATGTTATTAATGACACACTTCAAGTTTACTGCACCTAATAAATAAAAAAAAGATGTGTGCACTATGTGCGCATATTAGAAGTGAAACTTGTAACTTTTAAACGGCTAGAATTAAATTCAGTTACACTGAATATATAAGGAATATTATAAGGATTGGAATGAAGTATTTAAAGAACGACATACACTACTGTTTGCATATGAATATTATTCTTAATTTATTTCTGTAATCTGTACATAACTGGGTGCTTTAATGGCCTATACTATGCTACTATGCTTTCTATGCTGCAACTTTTTAAAAAGCGTGTCCACAATCATTTTTTTTCTATAATCCCTTCCCCTTCTAATAGTCGCAGTGCGGGCCGTCCGCGGCCCACACGATAGGTCTACCCTTTTTGCGACTATTTTCTTAAAAAAAAAAATGCTACGTGTCTCCTCTTCTCTACAACAGAATGCGCCTGCGCGTTATTTTTGCAATTGTCATTTTGACAAACACGTGGATTACACAAGTAGACGTCACGTTGCTAAGTATTTTAATGCTACGCGTCTCCTCCCCCCTAAAACAGAACGCGCATACGCGTTATGAATCGTTACACATTTTGGTCTCGCTAGCTCGTTTAACGCGGCCTCGAATTTTTACTCCCAGCGCGCGTATAAAAGTTTCACTTCAAAATGTGTAACGATACAAAAGAACGCGCATACGCATGCGCGTTTTGTTGTATCGTTACACATTTTCGTCTCGCTAGCTCGTGTGACGCGACCTTAAATATTAACTCCCAACGCAGCGCGCGTATAGAAGTTTCACTTCAAAAAGCAACAAAGAATGTTAGAATGATTGACGAAAATTTTAATAACAACTATAGTTAATACAATGCACGTCAATAATGCGGTAATGTTTAAAAGCAGTAATACCACCCATTAAAATATTCAGTTTGACCAAAGAATACAGATATACACATATAACCTCTTTGGTCCACTTTTTGTGTTCCAGGAACTCAGTTAGTATACATAAATTGTTATTGTTAGGGACCACTTCCGGTTGAATCAGTCGGAGTAGCATGAAACGTCTTAAAATACGACGGTTGACCAATAACTCTGTTTGGCAATAAATAAATAAGTTCGTGCATATATTCTTAAGCAGGAATATGTAATCATCTTGAAGAAGTGAAGATGTGGTTGGGTGGGTAAATATCACCATCATCACCATCACCGTCATAACATCTTGTCAAATGTGTTGTAAACTCATTTTATTGTGAGTTGTTGCTGGTATTAGCCGAAGCATTACTGATATATAGTTTGTCAATTTCCGGTGTTTTGCCATCTCATCCGATTAGAAGTCAGTTCGGAAGCCCCGCTGATGTTTAGATCAAGACACATCTTTGTTAGATCCACCCAGCGTGTAGGAGATCGACCACGTCGTCGACCAGTGGGGGAATGGCCCTGTACAACTAGTTTCTCCATATTATCATTCCTGTGAATGTGTCCAAAAAATGTCGGGAAACGTTTCAGTACTATGGAGGACAGGCGCCTTGGATTACCAATCTCACTTAGAACTGAAACGTTCATTCTATGTGCCGTCCACGGAATCCGCAGCATTCTCATCCAGCACCACATCTCGAAGGCTCTATATGATGGCGATAAGCCTGTTTGGTAGTCTACGTCTCCGAGTACAGAAAGATGGAAAAAACAAAGGATCGGACCAAAGATTTTTTAGTTGTTTTGGTGATGTTAGAGTCATGCCATACTCTATAAAGTTTTGTCATGGCTAGTCGTGCCTGTTGAATGCGCCGGCGGATTTCTTTTTCGCTGGGTGATAACCAATTCAGTTTAAATCGACAATCGACATCCGCTTCGTTGAAAATAAAGTGGGGGCCCTTGACAGATCTCTTTCTTAGATAAATTATATCTACCCTGAACACCAAAGGGCGATAGTAGGTAGCTGTCAGCTAACATTTAAATAGTGCTCAATTGGGGTTTATTTAATTATAATGCTTATAGAGATGTGTGTTCATAATTGTGAAAAATTTTTGGGAGGAGCGTGGTGCCCTAAAGTTCTTGAAATATAAAAGGTCGGGTTGAGAGTTCTTCGTGTTACTACACTCCATAAAAACACTAATTACTCGACGGCATTATAATTAAATAAAACCTAATTGAGCACATATATTTCAACTGATAGTTACCTCCTTTCGCCCTCTGGTTTTTAGGGTACCAACTAATAGAGTTCTAGGGATACAAAAAGTGGTTATATGTGTATTGTGTACCTACATCTGTATTTGGTTTAAATAACGTCTACAGGTGTGCGCAATATTTTGTAGAATAAATTATTTCAAATACTTTAAACACATCGTTTCATAACAATTTTTGCTGCTTTACTATTGATTTACAAATAGAAATAACATAATTAAACTGTTTTTATTAGAACCTAAATAATCGTAAAAACACGATATTCATTAACTATAAAATGACATTCCGTCACCCATGACTCAAAACATACGCAGTTGGCGGCCTTGTCGATGTAAATGCATCTTTGCCGCTTCAGTTAGTATTTCTTCAGTACAACTTTTAATTTGGATATTATTCCTAGAAAACTATTGTCTTAACATAATATCTTATTTAAAATAAAAATTTAACCTTTCGTGAGCCTGGTAAATAAAATTACGCCGTAAACCTGGTGAGATCCGGGAGGCCCTTTAAAAAGATTCTACATTTAATGGCTTATTTTAGAAATCATGGAAATGGTATAAATTCGAGTAAATAACTGACTAATTAACGCATAATTTAAATAAAAAATTTGACTTATTTTACTCAAAATATTTAATAATATGACCATAAAACTCAAACTTAAACTTTTTCTGTTTAAACGAAAATAAAAACATCTTTTCTTTAAAAACATAACTTAATCTAATTATAACCTTGGCCTCATATAGGTAAATGAAACATAATAAGAACAAGTTTTATCTATTCAGTCATTAAAATTAATCTTCATCGGTTAATATTTGAGGTCGTAAAATAAGGCATTCCGCGCAAAGCAATTTTGCATGTTCAATGCAAATGGGCCAAAAAGATTCTTTACAGGCACGTGTAGTCTTACGTTTTTGCAGCAAATACAAAAACTACATCTACGATTATTGGGAACTCATCATAACCCTAATGTCGAGCAATTATTTTGCGTAAAAGCACAGATTAAAAACCTTATCTGTGGTAAAAGTGTAGGTAGTCTATCATTATCTTTAATTGAAGAAAATTTTTCATGTTTTCATTGTTTAAAAGTTTTGAAAGAGAGTGTTGAATTGAAAATGAATGATTTGATCGTCAAATGCCTTCTTTACGTCGATGATCAAGTCATATTAGCGTCATCTGGAGAAGAGTTGCAGGCGATGGTTAATGTTATGCATGATGCCCTAAAAAATTAAAGGGATGAAAATAAATGTAAGCAAAACAAAAGTAATGATTTTTGAAAGAAAGGAAAGCATGACAAACTTTGAGGTTCTGATTAAGGGAGAAGGTGTGGAACAAGTAAATGAGTTTGTATACTTGAGTTTAAAGTTTACGAGAAATGGAAAGTATGACAGTGACATTGAGCGAAGGGTGTTGGCAAAAAAACAAATTAATGGGACACTGCATAGCTTTATGAACAGCCAGAAAGTGTCAAAAAAGTCACGTCTGGCTGTGCATAGAGGAGTGTTGGTTCCTACACTTATGTATGGTAGTGAAAGTCGGGTTTGGCAGAAGAAGCATGAAAATAGGAATAATGCTGCGGACATGAGCCTGAGAAGTATAGCCGGAGTGACTCGGTTGGATAAAGTGAAAAATAGTGTGATAAGGAAACGCTGTGTAGTAAAAAAAGATGTGGTTACAAAGATATATAAAGGAATTCTTAGATGGTTTGGACACGTAGAAAGGATAGATGAAGGAAGATGACGAAACAAATTTATAAGGCGACTGTGAATGGAAAAGTCGGTAGAGGTCGACCTCGGCGAACATATCTCGATCAGATCAACACTGTTTTGAAGAAAGGCCAGGTCAAGAGTACCAACAACCGACGAGCATGTATGGCAGCACTAATGAAAGTAGAGGAAGCAAAAGATGTGTGTAAGAACCGTAGCAAGTGAAAGGAAGTGGTTTTTGCCTACCCCTACAGGAAAAGGCGTGACTATATGTTTGTATGTATGGAGACAATATAATGGATAACTGTGCTACTGTAATAATCGGCGCCCAAGTAGGCACGTCGTCTTTGCACAAAATCAAACGAAACACTAAAAATTTGGTGGGTATCGCCAGCGCATGCATCTAACTGCAGCTAATAATAATTTTAAATCGCTAACGTACCTATTACATTAGTTATAAGATTTTAAAAATGCTTCGGGCTTCTGAGACCCCACGAGGCACACGGAAGGTTAAATTTCCTACAATTTCTCTCATTTGTCTGACAATTGTGTAGCTATGATGCCATCAATTTGTGAGACGTGCATCGTATTTTGTTTTGTATTAACTATATTAACCAATTTTTACTTCTACGAAAATATTGTAACTTTGAATAAATTTAAAGTATACATTACAGTTATAATAAATTAATGTATGACTTTCATATATCACTATTTAAAAGTACTCTCTAATTTATTTATAACACTTTTATCTAAATCGTTGTGTGAGCCCATAAACATATTGTTTCTCTTCGGCGACTTTATAAATTTAAGACATTCTTATCTCGCTTTTCTAGTAGACTCATACATATTCCTTTCTCAGTTTCGATCAAGAGGAATATTCTCAATAAGTGATCGAGGTGGTCAGCGGCCTAGCTTTGGGGCTCATGTTTTTTATTTCAAATGTCTATCTCGGTATGGGAAATTTGTAGTCCAAATTGACAGTGGCTCTCACGATAATTTCAATTGATAAAAATTACAACTTTATAGTTTCAATAAATAAGGATTAATTAATTTCAGAATCAAACTAAACAGTTGATTCTCATTTTTTAAAATTAACACTATTTTGATACTAAACATCATAGAAATTAAAAATTATTAACTGTTCATGTACTATTAATTGTACTTTTTATTGCATTAGAACTGCTATAATTATTTTTGTTGTTTTTTTGTGCAACCAAAAAATATTTTACTTACTTGCCAGCTCTTCTTTAATTTATTTGTTTCTTGGTATAATGCTGAATTCTTAAGAGCATTTCCTATTGCGTAGCATGCATTCCATCTAACCTAAAACAATTACGATTAGTATTTGAATTACAATAGGGTATTCTACTGTGTTTGAAAAAGTACTTCAAAATATTTATTTTCCTAATAAAAAGCCACAAAAAAATATATTTCGGCAAAATAAACACGCTTTCTTGCCATAAAATTAAATTTTAAACGTTTTTTATTCCCGCGAAAACGTTGTCAGCCATTTTGGTGACGTAATATTGGTAAAAACAACAGTCGTGTATGTACGACCGGCGCTCATTTAACGTTAACAGCTTCATACAACTATCAGTGAATCAATTTTTGGCAGAGTACTATCTGCTTTTACAAAACCGGTTTGCATTTTAATAAATAAATAGGTACAAATGAAATACACTGACGAAAGAACACAATTATTACTTCTTGAATTAAAGTTGATAGATATGTTTTTGCCTATATGACGTCACACCATGGCGGCTTGTGTTTTAGGTCACGTTATTTACAGATTAAAAATTACGACTTTTAATTTCAATATAATAAAACAATAATGTACTTTTATGACTCAAATCAGAATATTTAAGTATATTTCAACATAAATTTTAATTTTTATCATATTTCATAATTTATTTTTCACTACCAAAAGTACCCTATTAGCAATTTGCAAAATCTATCAGAAATATTTTAAGTAAAAAGTTCAAAAACAATTTTTAAAGTGATAACTATGACTCGATGTGAACTTTTCGGGCGCGTGGTCGCGTTCCGAAAAGCCTTTTTCCCGTAGGGGTAGGCATAGACTACTTTCTTCCACTGGCCTTCCTGGCCTTTCTTCAAAACAACGTTGATCTGATCGAAATATGTTCGCCGAGGTCGACCTCTACCGACTTGTCTATTCACACTCGCCTTATAAATTTGTTTCGTCAATATTCCTTCATCCATCTTTTCTACGTGTCCAAACCATCAAAGCATTCTTTTATTTATCTTTGTAACCACATCTTCTTTTACGACACAGCGTTCTCTTATCTCACTATTCTTTACTTTATCCAACCGAGACACTCCGGCTATACTTCTCAGACTACTCATTTCCGCAGATTTAATCCTATTTTCATGCTTCTTCTGCCAAACCTGACTTTCACTACCATACAGAAGTGTAGGAACCAACAATCCTCTATGCACAGCCAGACGTGCCTTGTTTGACATTTTCTGGCTGTTCATAAAGCTATGCAGTGCCCCATTTAGTTGTTTCCCTGTCAACACCCTTCGCTCAATGTCACTGTCATACTTTCCATCTCTCGTAAACTTTGAACCCAAGTATACGAACTCATTTACTTGTTCCACTCTTTCTCCCTTAATCAGAACTTCACAGTTTGTTATGCTTTCTTCTCTTTCAAAAACCAAAAAAATTTGGTTGAGTTTCAATTCTTTGTTGTAATGTTCTGAATAGTATGATGTTAGTTTTGTCTATATTTAAAATCAAATTATTTTTCGTAAACCAGCTTTCTATTCAACTCATCAGGTAATCTGCTTTTTCAAGTAAATTTGGGTTAATTTGTGCTTGAGACTAACAGTTTGGTGTCATCAACATAATTAGTGATCTGGCAGGTATTATTTTCAGTATTCAAAATTTCCAGAATATAATTCATGAAGAATATGAATAGAATAGGACCAGTTATACTTGCTTGTGAAATATCTATATTATTGTTACAGTTTTAAGTTCTCGATCCAATAACAAAACAATGTTTATTTCAATACAATAAATTCTATTTTCATTAACCACTCAGATATTCACTTAGATATACAACTTTTACAACTCTATATAACTATTTACATTTATTAATTCATAAACACATAAGCCGATACTGCCTCTTGTTATGATCGTTTCCCCTTTTATATTTCCATATCAATATTCTAGATCATTCCACCTGTTTCTCCAAAGTTCGACACGGTTTCGAGTGGTTGCTCGACCTTTCCGGACCCCGTCGGCGCAGACAAAGCAAAGCGGTCTAAAAACGGACCCTAGACGCGGTCGATTTATCGGTTGCCGACAGGACCGGATGTGTAACATTATTTATTCTTGTATCAGACTTGAATGTTTGTCCATGCTTTATTATTTTTATTCTTTGCTGGCGTTCGGATAGATATGATTTGAACCAACCTAATACATTTCCTCGAATTCCATATCTTTCCAGTTTGGTCAATAGATATTCATGATTTAGGCAGTCATATGCTTTCGATAGATCTAGTAATATTCCTAGTAGTATTTCATTTTTTTTTCGAATGAATCAACAATAATTTCTGTGAACTGTATAGTTGCTGTTTCCACTGACCTACCTTTGATATAGCTATGCTGAACAGAATTCAAGAGAATACAGTGTCTCCTGAAATCCACGAGTCTGTCGCACATGGCCATCTCAAAGAGATGTTTGTAAATAAATTATATTTGATAAAAAATATGTCTCATCTGGTTATCACATGGGTAAAGGTCAATCTTCCACGGTCTCCTCAACTATATTAAAGTCAAACGCAATAAAAGCTGGAATATTTTCCAGTGTTACTTTTCAAGAAGTTTTTTTAGTTGGTTGTAAAACTCTTCCAAATTTCCATTCTGGGGGTTCCATAAATACTCACAATTATATATTTATTACTTTCTATTGAACATTCAATTGCAGCAGATTCAAATACGTCTCGTTTACACAAACTGTTTATGTTCCTCAGCACTCTGGAGTTTATCCCCTTTTTCACATAGACAGCTGCTCCTCCGTGTTCGTTTTCACTGCGACAGTAGTATGAAGTCAACTAAAAATTTCTTATTCCATATAGTTTTAATTGCCATTCAGATTTCCAATGTTTTGTTACTGCTGGAAAGTAATAATCACAGTTTACTTCTAGTAATATATTCAGTTCATCTACGCTATTTCCAATTGATATGACATTTTGGTGAATTAACCTAATATTCTTTGATCCTTTCGATTTTTGCGAAGTTAAAAATCCTGACTTCTCTGGTACTGGTTATATTTATAAAAATCGAATCGCTTGAATGCCATGCTCCTGGGCGATGTTGACTGCTTATAAATATCATCTTTGAATCATTCGTTTATGCCAAACATAAAGCTCTGATTCTCATTAGTTGGTAATTCTTTCACT
The DNA here is from genome assembly GCA_950111635.1 of Agelastica alni. Classification (NCBI taxonomy): domain Eukaryota; kingdom Metazoa; phylum Arthropoda; class Insecta; order Coleoptera; family Chrysomelidae; genus Agelastica; species Agelastica alni. Next base: position 17,273,672 of record OX467716.1, read on the forward strand.
ACTATTTCTGCTTCTTTGAAGCTATCTAATTTTTTTATATATTCTCTTTTTTCAGTGGTAACGCTCCTTTTAATTCTATACAGATACAACCATGGTCATGCCATTCTCTTCTTTTTCAGTATCGTTTTACAAATGTATAAACCTTTTTCATTTTGTTCTCCTGAAAATCCTCAATTTTTTTTTCTGTTGATTCATTTTCTTTTGGGATATCTAATGGATTGTTTATATTTACCTTGGCACTGGAATTCCCTTCCAAAAAGTTGTTTTCTTCTTTCTTGCTTGTATTGATCTGTTTTTGTATTTTTACCATATCAGCATATCTGGATTTATCATTCAGAATGGGTTTTTTTGTTAAGTTCGGATTGTAACACGCTGATTTTATCTTGTAATAGGTTGCTATTTATTTGCAACAATTTGGTATTATCGAGTAGCAAATTATACTTACCTTTCATTTCTTTCAAAATATTGTTTTCTATCCTTAGTTTTTCCACTTCACTGGTATTGATGAGGGCACTTAGCTTCAAATCTCAGCAGTTTATTCTGCTGTCACATATTTTTATGCATTTTAGCTTATTTTTTGCAGCACATGATAGATGGTAACTATTTCCACATACTACACAGATTAGGGTCTTATTAGTTTAAGTTTGACAACATTTAAAAGATTTATCTTTGAAAGATTCTTCAGTTACTATGAGAGCATCATTCACGTCGCCTGGCGCGGCCGCGATCTTAACATACAACATTGAATGCAAAATAATGTTACGAGAATAAGCCAGCCAGCTCTATCAGAACGAACGTTCGCGACCTCTTATCGACAAGTTATAGAAACATCGCGATTCTTCAAAGAGCTTCTACGAAGTTATAGAGGTGGAGGCAAGAGTATTTAACTATGGTGCAGTACTTCATCAAGCATCAATATTAAGAAAAATAAAGGTGCTACTTAAGAAATTGTTATTGAATAATGTGGATAAGTAATATTACTGGTTAGAGTAGTAGATTAGATAAAATAAAATATGTATGCATTCATTACCTTCATATTGGGTCCAGTAGTACAACCATTAATCAGAGCATCAAACGCTCGGTTTATAGTTGGACAAAAATTGGGATTTTCGACAAAGTGTTCTTTTACCAATTGAATTAAGTTTCCTAGTGCTCGTACCGCATTCATTTTAACTTTATCATTATCTGATGCCCCTTTAACTCCAATTTGCAGTAATCTAAGAATGAGTTCATCTGGTATTTCATCCATTCCCCCATCAATTTTACTAAAATGACAAATGCTTTAAAAAAGTAACTATGTTTGCTGGTCGTTGTACTCTTAAATATTTTAAAATTTAACTTAAAAAAACAAATTTAACAATTAAAATTGGCACAACAATGAAACTTCAATGAAAAAAATATTTTTTATAAATATTATAATATAATATAATAAGTAAAAGAAGGAAAGGATGCAGGTTACAGAAAATGTGCGTAGAGGTTCAAAAAACAGTGTCAGAAAAAAAGAAAGCCTAGCTGGATTGGCTAGCTACAAAAGCCAATCAAAGAACGCAAAAGGCAACGATTGAGGATGTAAACAAGGCAAAGAATGAGTATAAAAGGTTAAAAGATGTGGCAAAAAAAAGTAGAATTTGATAGGTTATCTGACAATTTCCAAAACAATATTAAGCTCTTCTGCAAGTCCATAAGAACAACCAGAGGTAAAAATACTACCTCGCAATTGGAAAAAATCAGAAACCAAGATGGTAGTATGGTAGAAGGAGAGGAATGCATATTAAAGAGATGAAATGAATACTTCGAAAGTTTATTTGAGAAAGAGGATACACAAGTACAGGCCCCATTCGGAGACTTGAGTGAAAGTTGCAATGAAAGTGAAATTACTACGACAGAAATTGTGGAAGCGTTGAACAGTATGAAATTGGGTAAAGCTCCTGGATATAACAGGATAACAGTCAAAATGCTGAAGGCTGGACAAAACGTGGTAGCTAGTCTACTGGACCGCCTTTTTAACCTTTGTTGGAGAAGTGGTAGCGTACCAGATGACTGGTGCAAGGCCGTTATCGTGCCGCTTTACAAGGGAAAAGGTTCGCATCAGGACAGTAAGAACTACCGAGGTATTAGTTTACTCGGCATAGTCAGCAAACTGTATGCAAAGATATTGATTAAAAGAGTAACGAATAAAACTGAGAAGATGATATGGTATGTGCAAGCACTATTTAGAAAAGGAAGGAGATGTATGGAGGTCTTTATATTACGAGGTATAGTCGAAAAATTCTTGACTAGAAGTCAGGTCTATTGCGCTTTTAAAGACTTTGGAAAAGGCCTATGATAGAGTGGTGAGGAGTGAATTGTGTGTACATTGTCTATGTATGGGGTGAGTGGTAGTTTAATACGAGCACTGAAATCACTTTACGAGGATTCCACTGCTTGTGTCAGGATAAACGGAGCTTGCACGGACTGGTTTAAAATCGAGAAAGGTGTTAGACAGAGATGTGTGGCTTCGCCATGGCTATTTAACTTATACATAGACGATTGTTTAAAAGATTAAAAAGAGAGTGCGTTTGGATTGAAAATTAATGATTTGATCGTCAAATGCCTTCTTTACACCGATGATCAAGTCATATTAGCGTCATCTGAAAAAGAGTTGCAGGCGATGGTTGATGCCCTGAAAATCAAAGGGATGAAAATAAATGTGAGCAAAACTAAAGTAATAGTTTTTAAAAGAGAAGAAAGCATAAAAACTTGTGGAGTTTCGATTGAGGGAGAAAGAGTGAAACAAGTAAATGAATTTGTGTACTTGGGTTCAAAGTTTACTAGAGATGGAAAGCATGACAGTGACATTAAGCGAAGGGTGTTGGCAGGAAAACAAATGAATAGCTTTATGAATAGCCAGAAAGTGTCAAAAAAGGCACGTCTGGCGGTGCATGGAGGTGTGTTGGTTCCTACACTTATGCATGGTAGTAAATGTTGGGTTTGGCAAGAGAAGCATAAAAATAGGATTAATGCTGCTGAGATGAGTAGTCTGAGAAGTATAGCCGGAGTGACTCGGTTGAATAAAGTAAAGAATAGTGAGATAAGAGAACGCTGTGGTGTAAAAGAAGATGTGGTTACAAAGATAGATAATGGAATGCTTAGATGGTTTGGACACGTAGAAAGGATGGATGAAGGAAGATTGACGAAACAAATTTATAATGCGAGTGTGAATGGATAAGTCGGTAGGGGTCGACCTCGGAGAACATATCTCGATCAGATCAACATTGTTTTGAAGGAAGGCCAGGTCAAGAGTACCAACAACCGACGAGTATGTATGAGAGCACTGATGAAAGTAGAGGAAGCAAAAGATGTGTGTAAGAACCGTAGCAAGTGAAAGGAAGTGGTTTTTGCCTACCCCTATGGGAAAAAGGCGTGACTTCATGTATGTATGTATGTATAAATATTATATCAACTCTACAGCATATTTGTGTAATTTTAAACTAACTTACTTATTTAACACTAACGCATCACTTAAATTTCCCAAGGACCAAGACGCCTTTATTCTAACCATTAAATTTTCGTCATGTAAAGTCCGATAAATCGCTTCTGCAGTATCAACCACGAAACCAGGATCCTAAAAAAATTACATACACAGGGTAATAAACATAAGCATTTATTATGATTCAAGATACACATTGGAGAATAAATCCACTCATGTAAATGCACACAAAAATAATTTACTCTTCGAATACAAATCTTGGAAACATATTTTATAGAGTGAATCAGAAGTACATAACGATGTATGAGCGCTAGCAACTATACTACATACACAAACACAATCAGGCCTTTTTTTCGTAGGGGTAGGCAGAGACCACTTCCTTCCACTTGATACGGTCTACGGTCTTCTACTTTCATCAATGCTCTCAAACATGCTCGTCGGTAGTTGGTACTCTTGACCTGGCCTTTCTTCAGAACAATGTCGATCTGATTAAGATATGTTCGCCGAGGTCGACCTCTACCCATTCACTTCTTCTTCTTGTGCCCTGTGCTAAAGCGCACGTTGGCGATCCTTTGTACTTCTTTTAAATCATATTTTATGTAGGGCACTGCTCTCTGCTTGTCGAAATATTGTGGCGGTATCTCATATTCCACACCAGTCCCTTATATTTGGAAGCCAAGAACGTGGCTTTTGCCCCGGTCCTCTTCGACCTCTATCTTACCCTGCAAAATCAACTTTGGGATTGGGTACCTTTCACCCCTCAGGATATGACCGAGATACGATGTCAAGGATCTCTCTCTGTACACCGGCAATTCTCAACACTTCCTCGTTGGTTATGTGTGCGATCCAGGGAATACGAGGAAGCCTACGCAGAGTCCACATCTCAAAAGCTTCCATGCGGTTTAATTTTCTGACCTTCAGAGACCACGTCTCTGCCCCATATAACATGATAGGCCACACGTAGCATTTAATTATCCGAAGTCGGAGGGTCAGTGGTACAATGCGCGCGAGCAGAAAGTTCTTTAAATTAAGAAATGTGGTCTTTGCACGTCCAATCCGTATTTTCACCTCTTCGTCGCAGTCCCATTCTTGATTAATGTTAACACCCAGATATACAAAACGCGTCAACTGTTCTACATCCTGCTTGTCAATCCTAATTGTTGTATTAACATGTCTGCGAGTTATTTCCATGACTTTCATTTTGCGTGTCCGAATTATCTAAGCATTTATTTATCTATCTTTGTAACCACATCTTCTTTCACACCACAGCGTTCTTTAACTTACTATTTTTCACTTTATCTAACTGAGTCACTCCGGCTATACTTCTCAGACTACTCCGCAGCTTTAATCTTATTTTCATGCTTCTTCTGCCAAACCCAACATTTACTTCCATACATAAGTGTAGGGACCAGCAATCCTCTATGCACAGCCAGACGTGCCTTTTTTGACCCGTTCTGGCTGCTCATAAAGTAATACTGGTCTCCATTTATTTGTTTCCCTGCCAACACCCTTTGCTCAATGTCACAGTCATACTTTTCGACGCTCGTAAACTTTGAACCCAACTATACAAACTCATTCACTTGTTCCACTCTTTCTCCTTCAATCAAATTTGTAAGTGATAAATAAAAACTGTTATTTTTGAGTGTGTACCTCTTATTAAACACCCCGTAGGCGTAACATTATTATTTCTAAAAATAAAAACTATTACTTATTAATACATTTTTGTTTTTTTTTATTACTTCATCTTATTTTATATGCAATAAAACATACTTATTAATTAAATAAAAAATTTTGCAATAAAAAAATTACTATTTGTTAATACTCACCTCCCTTAAGGAATTGTACATTACACAAATAGCTAATGCTCTAACAGAAGCTGCCTTTACATTATTCTCTTGATCTCTTGTACAAGAAAATAGAAGTGTTACACATAAAATCTGTTTATCTCTCTAAAAATAACGTAACGATACAACATAATTAATTACAACAAAAATAAACTTACAGGCAACTGTTCAAATATATCAGTTCCAATACTTCCTATACAATCACATCCAACAGCTTTTAAAGTTGGTTGATCGTCACATTGTAACAAGTCAATTAAAGGCCCTTCTAACAATGTCTGCCAAAACGTCACAAAATTAAGCAATGAAACGGCCCCATTTGCATCTGAAAGATAACCTATACATCAAAAATTAAAAAGGTAAAACGAGATAAAATTTAAAATTTTGCTATACTATAAATATTCCAAATGCCCTAGAATTTTTTTAAATAAATAAGTGGTACTTGCAAAGAAATTCTACGCAGATTTGTAAATATGTTTGCAGTCACTTTTAAAGCTAGGCCTATTCCTAACAGGTCAGGTGTTGTAAGATCATCATCATCATCAAACAGCCATTTGTGTCCACTGCTGAACATAGGTCTCCTCAAGACGTTTCCACTTCGTTCTATTATGGGCTTCTTGGATCCAATTTCCGGCAATTCTATTTATGTCATCTGTCCACCGGGTCAGCGGTCTACCTCTACTTCTCCTATCTTGCCTTGGCCTCCACTTTAAAACCTTTTTCGTCCATTTACCATACGGGCCACATGGCCAGCCCACCGCCACTTATGTCGAGTTATATAGTCAATTATGTCTTGTACTCCGGTTTGTTGACGAACGGTGACATTTGGGATTCTATCTCGTCTTGTGATGCTAAGCATAGCTCTTTCCATTAATCTTTGTGCTATTCGCAACTTGTGAAACGATTTTTTCGTCAGTGTGAGCGTTTCTGCGCTATAAGTTTTTACAGGCAAGACACGTTCGTAAACTTTCCTTTTAAGGGAAATAGGAATATTACTTTTGAAAATATTTTGAAATTTTCCAAATGCAACCCACCCCAAGCCTATTCTCCGTTGTATCTCGCAAGTTTGATTATCTCTACCTAGTCTGATTTCATGACCCATGTGTTTATAATCGAAAACTTGTTCTATTTGGTATCCGCCACTTTCTAATGTACCACCAAGAACGAGGTTTGTCATAAGTTTTGTTTTCTGCATGTTCAGGTTTAGGCCTACCCTCTTTGAAACCTCTCTCAATTTATCCAACATTTTTTCAGCATCATTAAAATTATCTGCAAATAGTACAATGTCATCTGCGAAACGGAGATGATGAAGTCTCTCGTCATCAATGTTTATACCCCTGGTCTTCCAGCGCAGTGTTTTAAAAACACATTCAAGAACTGCTGTGAAAAGTTTTGGGGATATTGTGTCGCCTTGCCCGATACCTCTCTCTATTTTGAATTTATTTGTTGGTTTATGAAGCATTGCACTTGCGGTTGCATTGGCGTATATGTATTGGATGAGCTCTGTATATCTGTAGTCTGTTCTACTTTGCCTCAAGGCTGCTAGTATTGCTGTAAAGTTAACTGTATCGAAAGCTTTTTGAAAATCAATAAATATAAGTACTAAAGGCTTATAATATTCAACAGTCTTCTCTATAAGGGTTTTGACGACTTGAAAATGATCATTTGTTCCATAACCACTTTTGAAGCCAGCTTGCTCTCTAGGTTGGTAGAAATCAAATTATGCTTCGAAACATTTGGCGATTATTTTAGTGAATAGCTTATAGAGGTGTGACAGAAGGCTAATAGGTCTATAATTACCAAGATCTGAAACTTTTTTATGTAGCAGAATCATTACAGCATTATTCCATGTACTAGGGATGATACCGGTATGGATGCCTAGATTGAATAGTAATACTAACGTGTTTATTAATATCTCTCCCCCAAGTTTAATGGACTCTGTAAACACTCCATCCTCTCCAGGTGTTTTGTTATTCTTCATTTACCTTATTGCATTCTCGACTTCATCTACGGATATGTCTGGAATTTCTTCTGACCCTTGATTTAAGACCTTTGGGTGACATGCACTTGCACGGATTTTCTCTTGGCTTTCTTGGCAACTATAGAGCTCCCTGTAGAATTTATCTGTAATCTGCAGTAACTTTTCCCTATTGTTCGTTTGTGTACCGGTTTTATCTTGGAGGGTAAAGATTTTTTTTTCCATTATCTTTCTGAGTACCTTCATGCTTCTATTTTCTTCTATAGTTTGTTTAATACTATTCTCATTGAACCATCTTAAATCTTTGTTTATTTCCTTGGATATACCTTTATTCAAGCTTCTTAGTTGCTCTCAGGTATCTTCTTTCAGCAGTTCTCGTCTTAACCTCATGAGGTCTTTGGTACTTTGTCGAAGCTTCGATATTATTCACGTCAATCAGGGTCTCGTTCAAATTGGCTGATACTGTTCTTGAGAATTATTCAATATTGGTAGGTGTGTTCCTTCTCTTGGAATTTTTCTTTGTCACTATTTTGTCTTTCCTTGGCAAGAATTAATTTAATTTTGGCTCTGACCAGTCTGTGATCGGTGCAAGTATGGAATCTTTGGGGGTCGTAACGTCAGTTACAATTTGTTATTATTGTAGTTGATTTCATTTTTTGTTTTCCTATCTGGGCTCATCCATGTATACCTACGGTGTTCCTTTTTCTGGAAAAAAGCTGCTCATAAGGTACAAATTTTGTTAGAGGAGAAAATTAATCAACATATCTCCTCTTTCGTTTCATTCTTCTAGGCCAAAGTTGCCCAATGTAGTCTCCGATATTTCTTGTTTTTCCCAACTTTTGCGTTGAAGTCGCCAATTATGAATGTGGCATTTGGATTCTTGAAATGCTCTCATAATATCTTCGTAAAACTCCTTAACCTCTTCGTCTTCATAGTCGGTTATTGGGGCATAAACCTGGATGATCTTTAATTGGTATCTTTGATTCAGTCGAATTATTACATAAACAATCCGAGGGGATATGCTTTTGATGGGTATGATGTCCTTAGCATGTTTTTTATGTATTAGGAAACCAGTGCCTCTATCAGATTTATCGGGGTAGCCTGAGTGGTAAAAGATATGACCAGACTTAAGTATCATCATCGATTCTCCTCTCCTCCGTATTTCGCAGCGGCCAAGAAAGTCCCAATTAATATGTGTTAATTCCTCTTCTATTTCTAAAAGATTCTCTTCTGATGCCAATGTTCTGGAGTTGTATGTTGCAATTCTTAAAGTTTTTATTTTATTTTTTGATCTCGTAATGGGTTTGGACGTCGAATTTTTGTCTCCCCCAGAATCCTTAAGATAGACCAACCTACGGTAGGTGTGAGATTCTGGAAAATTTGTCGTAATAGCCTGGGGTAGTTTCGTCTTTAAATGTAACGTCATTTTAAGGGTATTTTAGCAAATAAAACGCCACGCTTGCCAGGCGGGTTGGCGAGTTGTAGATTTTAGCCGCCCAATCTCGGTCAGACGCTGCTGCTAGTTTTGGTCTACCCCGGGTATTTGATTTCCCCGGCACCACCCATATTGGGAGGCATTCCCTTATCCGCCACCTAGGAAGGCGCTCGATGGGAGACTAGCATCCCCACACGGGCGTTGTATGGTATTATAAACAACTTTAAAAACTTATAGGGTGCATTTTCATGCTGACGTTTGACGCTAAATAAGTGTCAAATGCTTCCTGATAAAATTTCGACATAAACCCCATATACAAAAATGAAGCATCAAGTCTCAGCGTAAAACTGTAGCATCGGCAAAATTAATAGTTAAGAGAAAGATTGGCGAAACAGATTTATAAGGCGAGTGTGAATGGGCAAGTCGGTAGAGGTCGACCTCGGCGAACATATCTTGATCAGATCGACATTGTTCTGAAGAAATGCTAGGTCAAGAGTACCAACAACCGACGAGCATGATGAGAGCACTGATGAAAGTAGAAGAAGTGAAAGATATGTGTAAGAACCGTGGAGAAAAAGGCTTGACGAAATATATGTATGTAAAGTAACGTCAAAAAAGACATTATTAATGTTGCTGCCACAATGTTTATTTTGGTTTAATTGTTAAAATCAAGTTTTGTGGCGAAGGTATCGCTAGCCGATCGGATACATTAATTTATTTTTAATCACCAATACCACAATAAGTCTTCCAATTCTATTAGTATTCAAACGCTGTTTGAGACTTCATGTCAAAAATTCTCCTGTTAGCAATCATAGCTCCACTGGCCATGGTTCGCCGTGTTTTTGTTAAAGACTAATTTTGGTTTCATAGTTATCTCAAGCTCTGCGCTTTCATGGTACTATAATTATTTAAGTTTCATAAACTCTCAGTGTTCTTGCAAAATTGTGAATACGAAGAAATTCAACTTTAAACTTCAATTCAATCGATTAATAAGAATTAAAGTAAGAAATCCTACAAGTTCTACATAAAAAAATTACGATTCACACATTATTACAAAATTGGTTATATTTTTCTACTCGTTTTCTTTGTTAATTGCAAATATGGGTTTCTTTCCAGATACACACCATTATTACAGAGGTTAACTAAATTTTACCAAACATACAATTTGATCAACTTATTTAACGCCCTCAATTCAGCCTTAATTCACCAGGTTATTATGCAAATTTAATACCAAAAATACGCGAAGCGATCAGAGAAAAGAAAAGGGGTAAGTCGAGGTGTGCTCTTCAACCTGGACAACGCTCTGGCCCACAAAAGTTGTGATGCAATGACTGCCATTGACAATGCAGGATTTGAAATATTTGAACAAACCCCTTATTCTCCAGATTTTGCGACCAGCGACTACCATATGTTCCCAAAATTAAAAGAACATCGTCGTGGAATCCGCTTTACTAATGAGAACGAAATGATGTCGGCGGTAGATGAATGGCTGGAGACTCAAAGTTCTGATTTTTTTTTTCAAAAGGGTTTGAAACACTTCAACACCGATATACCAAGTGTATAAACGTTGCAGGTGACTATGTTGAAAAATAAATTAGTTTCATTCTTCTCATATTTTTGCTTCTATCTTAGGGACAACAATTCGTGAACTATCCTCATATTAATAAAATGCGTTCTTTACAAGAGTGTGCAATTTAAAGTCTACAGTAATTTTGCATTATACTGGGACATTAAATATCCAAAGGACTCGGAAACGGTACCTACAAAAACTTATTAAAATTTCTAAACCTTGAATAGAAAACGATGATAAGGCATTGATTACAGAATAATTAAAATCAAAGTATTTATCGTCAACCTAGGTGTAGTTTTCTTCAGAATCAGCTTCTTCGCCAAAATAACATTCATTGCAAATGAACGTAGTATGGTTCCTGCAAATATTTCCCAGATATGATGTGCATTTTGTCTTCGATTACCTCCTTTTTTTGGCCGAGCATATTTCGCAGCTTCCGCTGCATGTGCTGCAACTACTCTTGATTCATTGCTAGCGTTTTCAAAACTCATTTTCAAATGTTCTCTACTATTTTTTTAGTTTTTTTGGGAAGTTCACCATCGTAGCTCTTCTTTATACTCTTTTGTCAGTTCAATGCTAATTCACCTAAATACTTTTACCTTTTATGTATAACCACTTTAATTTCCCTCAATATCACCAAAGCATTTATTCCAGCAATATCCAGAAGACGAAAGAAGAGGTTGAATACATCTTCACTTTTTTGTCGACTTTCGTTTTATTGTAAAAATTTACGATGCTTGGTTTGCGTTTTTCATTCGTACTTTCATCAATTTCAGCAGCAGAATGAAGTGATGGTATGAGTACCGCAAATCTTTTTTTTTGGACACGTACGATACTAGCGCAGATCAGGCAGAAAATCCAAATAGTCTTGAATATTCAGGTCCGTTTTTATATGCAAAACAAAGCGGTATTTCTTTCTCGTTTTTAGGTACCCACAACTGGCTAAATCATCCACCAAAGGAACACTGGTGTACCAATTGTCGATTGTTAGGGCGAATAGGGGGAAATATTAAAAAGCTACTAAAGATGGGAAATGCATGCGACAAGAAATAACGATATTATGAACGAAAATATATCGAGTGCGTTCAATTCGACGCTGCACGACCGCTTGAAGGTTAAATAGATTTAGGGGGCCATGTTTTCAACACTTTCTTTGCATTCAGATACATTTAAACTTTTGTATCATATTGATGTAATATTGACGATTTTGGAATTAATTCATCAAACTTTGCTGACGCCAGAATCGGAGCAAAAAACTAAACAATGTTTAGCTTTGACACTTCATTTTTTTAAGTTCACGTTAAAATTCTGTCACGTGATCGCATTTGACGAAAATTCACCCTTAATATTTAAAAACTGTTAAAAACGACTATCCAATTCAAACGTCCACACATTCACGTGATCGACGATGGTTACACATAAATGATCCTAACCAAGGAATAGCTTTGATTTTTAATCTCAAAAAATATTATGGTGCATGCCAGACACAAAAGATCTGTATCTATATTTTTTACTTACCTCTATTGGCAATGTACCTAGAAATAGCTTGTCCAATAAAATCAACAGCACGTCCTGCATGTAATCTTAAGTCGGTGTATTTATCATTTAGGCTTCTATTAATTCCTTTTATAATGTGTAATAAATACGGTGCAATTAAAACATCAAAATAGTTTCTGCTTACAGCTGAGATAACTTGAAGAGATTCCAATTTTACAGGAACAGGAACCAAAAGTGTATATTCCTCTTCATTCTTTAAGGATGGACAAAAAAATTAATAACTAATTATTATCACTTGCATGACAAATATTGTGGTGTTATTAGGGCATTTACCTTTGAACGGATATTTTTTGAAGTGAAAGTTCTATACCCGCACTGGGAGTAAAAATTCAAGGCCCCGTCATACGAACTAGTGAGACGAAAATGTGTAACGATTCATGACGCGCATGCGCGTTAGAGGAGATGAGACGCGTAGCATAATAATACTTATCAACGCGACGTCTACGTATTTTTCAAAAAATATTTTAAAAAAACTAAACAAGATGCACAGGCTATTTAAGCACCCAAGAATGTATAGATTACAGAAATAAATTAAGAATAATATTCATAGGCAAACAGTAGTGTATGTCGTTCAATAAATACTTCATTCCAATCTTTATAATATTCCTTATATATTCAGTACTATTAAGTTTAATTCTAGCCGTTTAACCGTTAGAAGTTTCACTTCTAATATGCGTACATAGTGCACACATCTTTTTTTTTAACTGACCATTGGTATAAAAAATATTATGTATTGCTTATTTGTTATTTAGTAACGCTTAACCTCGTCGTATCAGGGAATAGCTGATAAATACAGACCCTTGACAGTACCAAAGAAAATGCGTGTAGACTACTAGCGTAATGGTTAGTGGCCTAAGTTTATGTATTAATTATTGACTAGAGCAGACTATTGTAAAGAGAATTGTCAGAACTTTCAAATGACATCTTATTCGACCCCCAATGCAATTTAAAAATTTTGGGGTAATTCTCACCCACGCTTGGGGTTGAAAGAAGTGGAGCCAAAAATACCGGAAAAGAGTGTCCCCCTTTAATAAAAAATCGACGGGTGTAAGCGTTTTACTAAAATGTTGTCGAGGTTCCTGCAAATGACTCATTTCGTTTTCGATTGGCCACCCTGTATAACATTAGACGTCAGTTATAAGTAAAAAGTTCTGCCAACATTAGAAATGGTTTTGTGTCCTAATTGTTAGTCAGTCATGTAATGATCCAATGGACAGTATTATTACGGTTTTATGTGGAGTGCTGTTACCAGGACCAAGAATACGGGGCCCCAAAACACAACAATACGAACTACGTGGATTCAGCGTGGTAAGAAGTTGGAAGCAATTGATATTAATTTCACTTTTACATAAAAAAAATAGTTCAAAGTTATAGTTCATTCATCGAACCACTTAAAAGCTTTCATTCGAAACAATTACAATATCGACTTTTTATAAGACCCTAGGCACCTGACACCAATGGGAAAAAAGTTGCATGAAGTACTAACATTATTTTAATTAAATTTTATTATTTTATCTCCAAATTTGGTTTTACACACAGAGGACGACGAATTTCTGTAATATTTAAACTTACTTTAATAGGTTCAAATTTAACTCCTAAATTACTAAGACACTTTTTAAGCAACCAAGGAACCGTTTCATAATCAGTACTTTCATCGCTGTCTGAATCTGAAAACTCCGCGTAATCGATAGTGCTAGACTTGGTCATTTCAAATTCTTCTGTAGAAGAATCGTTTGGACAATGCGTTGAATTATGTAATTTCTTTCTTAAAATTATATCTTTAGTTTCTGGAACAAACGGGTCCGATGCTAGGATACAACCTAAGACTATTAAGGCAGTTACTTGGACGGATGTATCTAAAAAAAATAAAGATTTGAAAAAAAAACAAAAGATAATTTTTAATAACTTTTTTTTCAATTAAGTTTAAAAATTTCAGTTAACTAATACATAATTGCTTTAATTTTAGATTTTTCTTGTTCTAAAGATTAAAGTACTGTTTTGTTATATACGAAGGTAGTCTAAAAAGTTTCTGACCTAACAAAGATACAGGACAATTTTTTTAAATTTATTTTTATTTTTCTACATAGTCTCCTTGTAAATCTACGCACTTCTTCCATCTCTTTAACCTGTCCAAATAGTACTCGGCGTCTATCTCTGCCAAATAATTATTTACGAAGGTGATGGCCTTCTCATTTGATGAAAATCTCTGTCCTCCGAGTGCAATTTTTAGTTTAGGGAATAAAATGAAGTCGCTTAAGGCTAGATCAGGTGAGTAAGGAGGGTAGTCAAGCAAATCAAACCGTAATTCGTAGATCTTCGCCACGGCAACCGCTGAGATGTGAGACAACGCATTGTCTAGATGAAACAAAATTTTTTTCTGCAAATGTGGTCGTTTTTTCGCAACTTCTGCCTTCATCTAAGTATATATGCGTAGTATGTTCCCATAATGGTTTTTCCTTTTTGAAATAATCGATTAAGATAACTCCTCGACTATCCACTGTTTTGACTGTATTATAGTTTCGGGCGTATATTGGTATATCTAAGTTTCATCTAATTAATAAATTCCGATTTACTGCGCCTAGACTGTGCCAACAGAGCGTTGGAAATGTTCACTCAAACACTCTTTTGTCTAACGTGAGCAAACAAGGCACCCAACGCAACGTCAGCTTCCTAATGCCTAATTCTTAATTCAATATGTGAAAAACACGTTCTTTTGACATATTCATAGCCTCTGCTATCTCTCTCCCAAGTTGGTACGGCCACGTTTAAATTCAGCTGCCCAAAATTTCACGGTGGTAAATGATGGTGCAGAATCCCCGTACGCAGCGTCCAACTCATCTTTGATTTGTGAAAGCGTATTGTCTTTCAAATCAAATCGATACTAGCTTTTTTCCATTTTCACAAAAACACCCTCATTGACAGTGAATACATGACAAAAGATGCGAAACCACATTCCCTAGCTTTTATTGATGAGTGCTACCATCTTCACGTTAAGGTCGGAAACTTTTCAAGAGGTTTGCGGAGACAAAAGTAATTAAAGCTAGTCGAGATGCGGAAGTAGACAGTTGTTATTTGACGAGCATTTGTACGGATTACAGTGAATTATGTGTTAAAATAAACGGATAGTAAATTGTTGAATAGTTTTTAATAATCGGTACCAAGTCTGAAGCATTGCCTCAAGCCTCTATTCATCTACCGACTCTGAGCGCACATAGGTAATCAGCCATTTGTCAGATTAGTCTTAAAAAGGCTGGAATTGTTTTATTTATTTATTTATTATATTTATTTATTACAGAGTTGTCTTAGCATTAGAACTCTCAGGATTTACGAAAACGGAACACTTTACAAACATCGTCATCTAATGGTTGTGATTTATACAGGGTGTTTCAAAAGAAGGTAACCCCGTCTCTAGGATAGGTAGAAAACTGAAAAATAATTGGTGTTTGCTTAGTAAAAAAATTTCGTAACGCCATCCGAATTCAAGATAAAGGACGTTGAAGAAAAAAAATTGGTTATTACTTCATAATTTTCAATTCAAAATATTCCGAAAACGGTACAAAGTTTCGAGTTTTACCAAGAGTACCTTTTTGGTATAAAATTGAATAATGTAACTAGCGCCCTCTATAAGAGTCAGATATAAAAACAAATTTATGGGATGTATCAGCTTTTAAAACATATTCCTATAAAATTTCGTTACCATGTTTCCAGTAGTTTCGACAAAATCGTAATAAATGTGTATACATTTTTTTTCTTCAATGCCGTTTATCTTGAATACGGATGTCGTTACAAAAAAATTTTACTAAACAAACCCCAATTATTTTTTAGTTTACTACCTATCCTAGAGACGGGGACACGTTTTTTGAAAACTGCTGTCATAAGGTGGATAATATTTATGGGCGGAAATAGGGTGTTTATGTCGTTTGATAATTTGGTTGATAAAAGGCATGAGTGGCAGATGTGATGAACTCCTTACAAGTGCATCCATTTACCAGTGTGTACTTAGTCGATAATCCAAATCAAGGCTAGAGACGACGCTTCACAATTTTTTTACTGTTCAACTCACCTTTATGATAGACAAGTGGTTTTACATTTCTCACAATTTTAGTAATCAAGCCCTTGGACATTCTTTGATAAGGAGTGGCTTGCACCAAAGCAGCCAAGCATTTCAAAAGTTGGATTAAAACTGGTACAGATGTTTCCACAAGGGCAAGGCAAAGTCCTCTGTGCAACTCTTTTATCATCAAACCTAGTCCTACTGAAAATGGAGTAAAAGATGTGGTTTTTTCGCTAAAAAATTCAAATACAATATTAAATCATCGTAAAAAAAGTTAAATACTACTGCATACAGTTAAAACAAGCTATATTGTTCTTATCAATTGACTAGCTGTTGCCAGCGACTTTGCTTGCGTGGAATTTAGTTTTCTCTAATTATCTTTAAGTGAGGATAACTTTTTTTCTTGACATCCAATTTTACATTAAATAATTACTTTATATACCACCAAGGACGTTTTAAAATTTTACGGTGAAATCTAGTAAGTTTTTAAAGAACTAAATTTTAAAATGATGCCGGTCACGTGCATCGTTGTAAAAATTTCTGTAGAGCCTTCTGAAATTAAACAGCGCCACCTATTTATTTTTTAAACATACATATATACATATAGTCACGCCTTTTTCCCGTAGGGGTAGGCAGAGACCACTTCCTTCCACTTGCTACGGTTCTTACACATATGCTTCATTCTGCCAAACCCAACATTCACTACCATACATAAGTGTAGGAACCAAAACATCTCTATGCACAGCCAGACATGCCTTTTTTGACACTTTCTGGCTGATCATAAGGCTATGCAGTCCCCCATTCATTTGTTTTCCTGCCAACACCCTTCGCACAATGTCACTGTCATACTTTCCATCTCTCGTAAACTTTTAACCCAAGTACACAAATTCATTTACTTGTTCCACTCTTTCTCCCTTAATCAGAACTTTACAGTTTGCAAGGTTTCTTCTCTTTCAAAAACCGGTTACTTTGGTTTTGCTTACATTTATTTTCATCTGCAACTCCTCTTCAGATAACGCTAATATGACTTGATCATCGGCGTAAAGAATGCAGTTGACGATCAAATCATTCATTTTTAATCCATACGCACTCTCTTTCAAATCTATGTATAAGTTAAACAGCCATGGCGAAGCCAGACATCCCTGTCTCACACCCTTTTTGATGTTAAACCAGCTCTGTTTATCCTGACACAAGCAATGGAATCCTCGTAAAGAGATTTCAGTGCTCGTATTAAACTACCGCTCACCCCATACATAGACAATGTCGACCACAATTCACTTCTCACCACTCTTTCATAGGCCTTTTTCAAGTTTATAAAAGCGCAGTAGACTTTTTGACTTCTAGCCAAAAATTAGCAAAACAAGTAAAAAAAATGTAAAACAAAGAAAACTAAAGACAAAATAAAATATGCAATATTATTGTCCGTGGGTACGACAGTTTTTGTTGGATAAAAATAGAATTTGTGAAATTATTATACAATATAATTGGTAATATTAATGTTTTTAATTTGTCACTGGCGAAAAGAACAACCCTTAATAATTTTAAAAGTATCCATTTATATTTTTTTACTGTCAGTTCAATATATTTTCTGATATAAACATATTAGGTAACCGTTACAAATTATTTAGGGTACGTCACTGGTACCTGTTTTAGTTTCAATCGGCACTGGAAGTGGCGCTGCTGTAACGTGATTTTCATTCCTTATTCTATTCTACAACATCTGTGCGCTTATTTTTCTAAGAATAGTTAAAATAATTTATAGTTAATCTTTTGTAGTTTTTCTTTAAGTAAACACCTTCCTCCTTCCAAGAGTTCGACTCAATTAAATAAACCTTTCGTTACTTTCAAATCATGATATTTCTTAATTTATGTAAAGTAACCTACCCAACAAAACCAAATAAATAAGTACAACCCAAAGTTCCAAATAAGCCTTGTGCTTCCACAGATGGTGATTTAAAAAAATTTAAAACTGATCTGCCAATAATTTAAAAATATGGAATGTGTACATTAAAAATAAATTTTGGTTTTCATTAATAAAAAAAAAATTACCTAACTTCTGCTTGAGCTAAGTACAATTTACAAGAAGTCAATAGAAGTAAAAGGATATTAAGTGCTGCCATTCTACACTTTGCAGATGGGTCCTTTAGTATGCATGCAACTAAATTGTGAGGTCCAGATGAAGTATCTTCTGGAATGAAACTAGTCCAATACGAAAATATGGTATATTTTTCGGTGTTCTAAAAACATAAACAGATAAAAAATAACCAAAATTGCAACTTCAAGTCTAAAGAAATTGTTTGTAAATCACTATACCTTTACAACTTCAAATTGTGAAAAATCAACATCAAACTGAGAATAATCAAATTCAAAATAGGAATAAATATGAACAAATTTAAAACAATCAATTTAAAGCTGAGAATATGAGCGATATTTCTTGCACAAGTGTTTGCATTTACCATACATACATATAGTCATGCCTTTTTCCCGTAGGGGTAGGCAGAGACCACTTCCTTCCACTTGCTACAGTTCTTACACACATCTTTTGCTTCCTCTACTTTCATCAGTGCTCTTATACAAGCTCGTCGGTTGTTGGTACTCTTGACCTGGCCTTTCTTCAAAACAATGTTGATCTGATCCAGATATGTTCTTCGAGGTCGACCTCTACCGACTTGTCCATTCACCCTCGCCTTATAAATTTGTTTCATTAACCTTCCTTCATCCATCCTTTCTACGTGTCCAAACTATCTAAGCATTCCTTTATCTATCTTTGTAACCACATCTTCTTTTACACCACAGCGTTCTCTTATCTCACTATTATTTACTTTATCCAACGGAGTCACTCCGGCTATACTTCTCAGAGTACTCATCTCCGTAGCATTAATCCTATAACGAAACCTTCAACTAACCGTTGTAGTTTCGTAGGAATGGATTGAAAATTACTTAAAAACTTTGACAAGTTAAAAAAATATAATGACAAATCAAATCTATTTTATTGAATTTAAAAACAATCTTGACATCAGAATACAGAGTCTTCTTTCTTAACATTTTCAGAATACAGAGTCTTCTTTCTTAACATTTCTTAACTTTCACCACACGTATTTTCCTATCTTTTCCAGGAAAATCCTCCACTATTTTACCCAAAGGCCAATCTAGTCTTTTCTTATTCTCGTTTTCAATAAGATATACTTCTCCAATTTTCAGCTCATGCATCATATTCTTCTTTGGTTTCATCAACAGCGTACTCAAATATTCAATTCTAAATCGTTTCTTCAGTTGTTCTCTTAGGTTTTGTCGATATTTGAAATGTGTCTTCATGGAATCAATATCAATTCTATCCAAATCCGAAGTGCCAACTTCTTTGATTTCACAAAGGAACATCGCAGGTGTAAGAGCAATCAGATCATTGTTGACCTCAGATACCTATGTCAAAGGTCTAGAATTCATGATAGATTTACAATCACATATCAATGACAGAAGTTCTTCATAATTCAGTGAAGTCTTACCCAATGATTTCTTCAATAATTGTTTCAAAATTCTTATGAGTCTCTCCCACCAACCGCCCCACCATGCTCCTGTGGGTGGGTTGAATCTCCAATCGATTCGTTAAATGGTACTAAAAGATCTAATGATCTCCCAGTCAATTTTGCTGATAAAATTTTCAGCACCAACAAAATTAGTTCCATTATCAGTATAAACTATCGTAGGCCGACCTCTTCTGGCAACAAAACTTCGAAAAGCCTGTATAAAACCATCCGTTGAGAGAGTACTTACTAGTTCTAAATGAACTGCTCGGTAAATAGCGCAAGTGAATAAACATACCCATACTTTATCATGATTTTTAAGAAATAATGGTCCAGCAAAATCAATACCTGTTACTTCAAAAATAGCAGCGTCTCGTACAAGTGATTCTGGAAGTCCTACGGAAGTATTATGTAATTTTTTAGAGTCAAATCTGCGACAGATTATACATTTGGAAATAACAGATCTCACAGATTTTCTTCCATTCAATATCCAGTACCGTTCCCTCAATATACAGAGTAATCCTTGAAGTCCTACATGACAGTTGTCAATATGACTATTGTGAATCAGTCGCTGAACTACAGGATGTCTTGAAGGTAATAATATTGGATGCACAAAATCCTTGAGGTCTTTTCGTTGGGTTAACTTGGTTGTAATTCTCAATAACCCTTCTTCATCTTTGATGGGACATAATGTTCTAAGATGTATATCTTATACGTTATCAAAACTCTTTATCTGAACAATTCTCATCAGCACATTTTTTGCTTCTCTATATTCATTTGATGATAAGCTGCCTGTTTTGCGTTCAATGGGTCGACGACAATTATAGATAAATCTTCTAATCCATCCAAAAAGTTTCACAATGGCTTTATATTTGGAAAAATACCGATAAAACTACTATAATTCTGTTGGTTAGACATCAAAGAGGACACTGTATCTTTTTTCCTTTCATTATTAATATCTTCAAAATCATCAACTTTGAGTAACCATATCGGACCTTCCCACCAACGAGAAGAAAGTAACTGTTTCGGTGAACATCCTCTTGATGGCAAATCAGCAGGATTCTTTTCTCCTGGATCATGATACCAATTTTCTCGATCTGTTAATCTCCTTATTTCAGAAATCCTGTTCCAGGCAAAAGGTTTCCATAAATCGTCTCTTTATCCAGCCCAAAACAGTGGTAGAGTCAGTCCAACAATATATTTTCATATCGATATTTTCCATATTTTTGATAACCGACGACAATAGTCTAGATTTTATGTTGACAGCAAGCAACTCCATTGCATCACAAAATAAATGAATACTCCAGTTTTCTGAATAAATAGACTCTAGAAACCACCTAGGAATTTCTAAATTCATCAATAAATGTAATTCATTTAACCAACGTAAAAATGCATTTTTAATTTCTTCTAGAACTTCTTCATCCCAACCTAACTTCAACAACCAGGTTTTTTGTAGAAGTATTCTTGGTCTGAGCTGTACAGGACTGGAAAAACCAATCGGGTCAAAAATTTTATGAGCAATTGATAAAAATTTTCTTTTTGTTATCACACTGTATGTGACAGAATTGAACCAGTCAAAATTCAACTTCAGAGTATCATCTTTGCGATTCCTATTCAATCCCAATACTGGAGATAAAAAATTTTGAGTTTCAGTATCTATTGAAAAATCAAGTAAGGTGTGTTCCCATAATCTCAAATCAAATTTGGCTTCAGACATCAATAAAGTTGATTTTCTCATGAATTCATGGAGTTCCTCTTCTGTATCAACGCTCATAACGCAGTTATCTACATAGAAACTTTCAAGCAGTTTTAATATGGTCGAAAGAGAATATGAACACTCTTCACTAATATTCTCAAGAGCTTTTCTGAGATGAAATTCGATAACAGCACCTAATATAAAAGGACTGCAAGTCACACCAAATACGACTCTAGCATGACGAAACGTTTTGATCATACCATAAAAATCTCAAAAAATTCCTATCCTCATCCTTTAAACTAATTTGAAGAAATGCTTTCCGAATATCTGAAATAATTCCTATCTTTGACAATCTGAAACGAATTAATATCGATGGAATTAATTCAATTAAATTTATCCCTTTTTCCAAACAATTATTCAGAGATGGTTGATTCTTCTCTAGCGCAGATGCATCTAATACTGGTCTCAATTTAGTTGTAGCACTATTCAGTTTGATGACATGTCTGTGAGGTAAGTAATGACTGTCCTTTTGAATATGTTTATCAAGTACTTCTTCGATTACGCCTTCAGTTAACCATTCTTGAATAACGTCGTTATATAATTGATAACATCCATCTTTTTTCAAAGTTTTCGATAGATTATCAAGTCGTCTTTTTGCAATATTATAATTACTTGGTAAAGGAGGATGACCTTCAATCCAAGTTAAGTTAACCTCATATCTGCCTTTCTCATTGATAGTGACAGAATCATAAAAAGTTTCTAATATTTGACGTTCATGTTCTTCTTAAGACTTTCTTTCAGTTGTATCGTCAATACCTAAAGTATCTAAACTCCATAAATCAGCAACTGAATCCATTTTACAGAACAATGAAGTAACCAACATCGTGGATGATCTAGGAATTTTTATATCCACAACTTTTCCCATTAAAATCCAACCTAGAGAAGTTTCCATTGCCACCAAACCACATTTCAGTTCCTATCAATACTTCAATTGGCCCTTATTGGTATCAGTAATGTTGATACCTAACTGATCGAGTTCAGTTTTCCAAGAACCAACTCGTACAGAAGTGATATTGTTGCAAATCACATTCTGATCCAAAACTTCAAAATTATAAGAATACTTCTCATTCAAATTTTTTAAATTTATTTGTAGCAAGTGTGATCGACAATTTCTGTATTGGAACCTCCGAATAGTTCATGTTTTATCTGCTCTTTTTTAACTGGCTCGTAGTCCATTTCAATAGCTGCATATTTGCTAATGGAAGAACTCTGAGACCCAGTATCTATAATTACTCTAATAGAACGTGATTTAAATCTCCCTACTAATTTCACTACCAAAGTCTGTAAAAAAATTTCTTGATAAGTATTATAGGAAAGATTTTCAACAACGCATTGTTCATCAGAAATATTAGAACAAGTCGATAGGGCATTATTATTGTCAATTTTCTTTGGACACATCAATGTAGCATGTTTTCCTTTACATTCTGTACATACTAATCTGCCAAAACATTTCTTGGCCAAATGTCCAAATTTCATACATAAATGACAACATCCATTTTCTGTCAATATCTTTACTTTTTTCTGATGAGTGAATTTCTCTGCATCTGTGCAACTATCGCTATTATGTGATTTCTTACAAAATACACATTTAGATGTATTTTTATGATTTATCAAACCTGCAGCTGTTGGGACCGATTGATCCTTATGAACCCTTTTTTGTTTTTTCATTTGCATTTGCATCGCTGCACATTTATCTGATGTTACACCAAGTGTTTCTAGAGCTCTCAGTTGTGACTCCATCTTGTCATATAAAGTACTCAAATGAACCTTATTGTTGAGATTATTCAATATTAATTTCAAAAGTTCTCGAATATAATATTCCACTAACAAATCATCTCGTCCGAAACGAGATTTAAGACTTTCGATGACCTTTGGGTAATTATCGCAACTAAGAGGATAGCTCTTTCTACCAATTGACGAGCTCTCGATTTAGGAATGGTAGCCTGAATAAGGTATTGAAACTTGTCTTCTTCATCTAACGAATCGTCTTCATGAATTCTCCGAAATTGACTCCAAAAAATAACCTAATCTTTAATTTCTCCGCCAAATTTCTTCAATTCAATTTTAGGAAGTTTCAATTGACGTTTTTGTAAACCAGAACTCGAGTCAGAATGATTATTATTCAAGCTACGGTCCACTTTCAACTTAAGCTTAGAATACCTGGCTAATAACTCATCGGCTTCGAGGACTTCGGCGTTTATTACATCTCCTGGAGATTCAGAATCAAACATCAAGTCAAGCAGTTGCCTACTAACTTCAGTAACTATTTCCATCTTCTGGTCTAAGACTTTCAGATGACTTTGTATTTCCAACATGTCGGGATCTGCAGTCTTCAGCTGTTCATCAACCTTTTCATAAATCCTCTGGAAAGCATTCCTTTGGATATACAATGCTTTTTAAAATTTTTCCATCCTTCGAAGGTGCTATGTCCTGTCACGGTCGCCAAAATATAACGAAACCTTCAACTAACCGTTGTAGTTTCGTAGGAATGGATTGAAAATTACTTAAAAACTTTGACAAGTTGAAAAAATATAATGACAAATCAAATCTATTTTATTGAATTTAAAAACAATCTTGACATCAGAATACAGAGTCTTCTTTCTTAACATTTTCAGAATACACAGTCTTCTTTCTTAACAAATCCTATTTTCATGCTTCTTTTGCCAAAGCCAACATTCACTACCATACATAAGTGTAGTAACCAACACACCTCTATGCACAGCCAGACACACTTAATCTTAATAATTTTAAATATGAAGGTTAATTTTATTACTTAAACATTCCATATTACATTTCGAAATCCACAGATTTCTTTAGGGCAGTTTTCCTCCAAAATGTAATCTTTCTTCAAGGCGACCCTGCGCCTTTTTTAAATTTCGCGCGATGTCAAAAAGAGCTTCTAATTTACTTGGTATCCAGACAAACTCGCCTTTGAATAATCTATAAGTGCTTTAGTGAATGTACTCTTGGCAAGAGATATTATTTCTAGAATTGATAATTTCGACTTTATTCTTCTTTTTGAGATGCAATCTTGCCAAACTTAATTGATTTTCGGGTAGTGTGTGTAGTTTTACAAGGTACATAACTTGTAAAAAAATTTTTTTCTTATTATTTAATATTCAATGTTGGAACACACAATGAAGAATAAAAACAATACGTCAAATATACCCATTTTATTTTTAATGTTAAAAAGAAAGAGTGTGTTCCAACATTGAATACCATAAGCCATAAGCAGGTTCTGTCACGATGATAAAACTTCTTTACACATACTGTGCTACTGCAAATATCTGACAAGGTTAAAAGTGGAAAGGAAAAACCACAACCCTTTCAATATTTGAAGACCTAAGGACTAACCTATGGAGTCTAGACAAAAAACTCAACATCAGGGAACACACGATAGAGCTGCAAAGGCCACAGGCTCTTAACCCTTATGTTCCATAAACATCTAATCTAATCAGTAATAACGCAAAACAAGTACAATCAGGTGGATGCTACCTTCCACAACTCTTTTATAGAATAATAATTTTGTTACTTATTTTAAAAATTATTTAAAAGTTAGAGGACCTACAAAAATGTTTTTAATTTTACTTATTACTTTATTTACATTTCTTAGGCCTCCTTTTATAAAACTGCATGAAACATTAATTTAGTACTTACCTTAATGACATTGTAAAACAAAGAAAACGCAGCATTCCTAATTTTGCCTTGCACTTGAACGAATTTTATTGATATATTTGCTTCACTGTCTGAGAAATCGGAATCGCTTGTTTTAAATTTATTAGCGGTATTTGAAGAACTAAAACAAATACATTTATTAAATATTAGCTGTTGCCCGCGTGTAGTTTAATTTTATCTTAATATCTTTAAACAGAGTGGTGAGGAGTGAATTGTGGATGACATTGTCTATGTATGGGGTGGGCGGTAGTTTAATACGAGCATTGAAATCACTTAACGAGGATTCCACTGCTTGTGTCAGGATAAACGGAGCTTGCACGGACTGGTTTAAAATCGAAAAAGGTGTTAGACAGGGATGTGTGGCTTCGCCATGGCTATTTAACTTATACATAGACGATTGTTTAAAAGATTAAAAAGAGAGTGCGTTTGGATTGAAAATGAATGATTTGATCGTCAAATGCCTTCTTTACGCCGATGATCAAGTCATATTAGCGTCATCTGAAGAGGAGTTGCAGGCAATGGTTAATGTTATGCATGATTCCCTGAAAATCAAAGGAATAAAAATAAATGTAGGCAAAACAAAAGTTATGATTTTTGAAATAGAAGAAAGCATGACAAACTGTGAAGTTTTGATTAAGGAAGAAAGAGTGGAATTAGTAAATGAATTTGTGTACTTGGGTTCAAAGTTTACGAGATATGGAAGTTATGACAGTGACATTGAGCGAAGGGTGTAGGCAGGAAAACAAATGAATGGGGCACTGCATAGCTTTTTAACAGCCAAAAAGTGTCAAAAAGGCACGTCCGGCTGTGCATAGAGGTGTGTTGGTGCCTACACTTATGTATGGTAGTGAATGTTGGGTTTGGCAAAAGAAGCATGAAAATAGGATTAATGGTGCGGAGATGAGAAAGGATGGATAAAGGAAGATTAACGAAACAAATTTATAAGGCGAATGTGAATGGACAAGTCGGTAGAGTTCGATCGACCGACGAGCACTGATGAAAGTAGAGGAAGCCAAAGATGTGTGTAAGAACTGTAGCAAGTGGAAGTAAGTGGTCTCTGCCTACCCCAACGGGAAAAAGGAGTGACTATATGTATGTATGTATGTAAAGAGTAATTTGATGATTATTTATTTATTTTATTATCTATGACCGATGAGGTAACATCGATTGGAATCGGTTAAATTTCAAAAATATGTGATGAATACAAGGAAACCACGTTAGTTTTTTTTTAAATAGTTTATCTTGAAAACTGTGTGATATCAAAATATGATTATTTAAACAAAGTCAATCTTAAATTGGATGTAGAGATCAAAAATGTAAAATTATATCCATTTGAAAAACTTAAATTTCACTCATTTTTTCATGTGAACAAAGTATCTGCATTTTTTAGACACTGTATGAGGCAAAGAAAAATATGGCTCTGAAGTGAGGATCATCATGGTATCACTCCACTCCATTTCGAATTTATTCATCTCAGTAACAAAGAGTTCAAAATTATCAGCGTTTATTGAAGTACATGTTTGGTAGAAAAAAAATAGAAATTAATTTTTATCTTCTTAACGGTAACAAATAGGTATAAGAAAATAGTACATGAATTTGTTGGAAAAGTGATGAAGTCATAAAATGATATTATATACAGGATGTTAATTTATGCATATCATAAATTTTTCAGATTGATCTGTTGTCTAGTTTGCCAAAAACGTCTAATTAAAGCTTATCGTGAAAAGCCCTGTGTATAAAAATGAATCGCCGTGCGTTAGTCTCGCTAAAACTCAAACATGGCTTGACCGATTTGATCGATTTTTTTTGTTTTGTTTGCTTTAATACAGTGATGTAAAAGGGAACTTTCGGGAACATTATCTGTCAGAGATAGTGTAAATTTTGTTCGTGAAAAAGTGTATACATTTTTTGAATGACTTCAAGCTAACCTATCTTTCATTAAATCACAATCACGGCAACTATATTGCTTACTCACAATTCATAGGTAGTTGCTCCATAGATTAATATTCGACCAAAAAGTATTGACACTCTATGGATGCGGCCTACCGCTATACCTTAAATAGTATTTTAAATAATCAAAAAGGGTTGATCATTGCAATTGTTTTTTGCCAAAAGGCTAGCGGCACTATCAATGACAGTTTCGCTGTCGATCCCCTTTTTTCATAATAGTCATTGTGTTAATAAGTGCATCTATTTTCATTTGATCGATATATATCTATATTTGTAAGTCGATGTCTGTATGTATGTGTGTATGTTCCCTAGCCAAAACAGCTAAACCGATTTTAATAAAAATTTTAGGCAATCTTCAGATTGGCCCGGCAGGTAAACCTGTAAAGTTTGGTAGCAATCGGGTCAACGAAAAGGGTGCAAGAGGGTTGAAATATAAAAACTCTTCCCTATAGACTACAAAACGATTAGACCGATTTTGATAGTTTTCAGACAATTTTCATATTATCCCATCGGGTGATCCTGTAAAGTTTGGTAGCTATCAGATCAACGACGAAATGGGTGAGAGGAGGTTAGAATATAAAAACAAACAAAAATTGCCGAAATTAGTGACGAATGCATAGTCCGATTTTTATGAAAATTTGTTTATATGTATTGATTGCTCAACCTTAAGAGATATAATACTTTTTATCTCGATAGGCCCCTATGAAAGAAGTAAGAGGGGATTGAAAGATAAAAAACTATTAAAAATGTGTCAAATGCATAGTCTTCGGGGTCGCTGAGTTTTAAAGTAATATTCCCAAAAAGGGGAAGTGAGCCTAAAAAAGGGGAGGCAGGGGGTTAAGGTATAAAAACTATTAAAAATTGTCTATATTAGTGTAAAATTAATAGTTTTTGGGGTCGCTGAGTTTGATAGTGACATTCCCAATTATATTAGCACCCATGCAAAAGGGGTTGGAAGGGGATGAAATATAAATACCATTAAAAACACTGATATTACTGTCGAATATATAGTTTTCGGAAACGCCGAGTTCGATAGTGATATTTCCAAAGCAGGCAAACCAAAGTTCGGGCAGATTAACGTCTGCCGGGTTCCGCTAGTTCTTACATCATTGGGGTTTCTTATTTTATTATCATTTAGTATTTCTCAAATACTGGCAGCGTGAGTCACTTACTCACTCACTCACTCACTTTTGAGTCACTCAACTCCATGGGAGTATGAAGATGCACTGAGAAGTGTGCATTCTTGTCTTAAAAGCTTAAAAAGAGATGAAGAGGGAACGTATGGACAACTCAACTGACTTTAGTCGAGATAAGACTCTCGTTTTCTTAAAAAAAAACCTCATTAACAGCTCGCTCGGCCTCAATAAGAGATAAATTATTTTTCTTCCTTGGGTGTCACCCCAAGATGTTTATGAAACGGTCTTAGAATTAACGACAACAGGTGATTACTTTTTTTTTAAAAAGAACCTCTCACTTTTACTTTCAATGAACACAATTTTAGATTCAACTGTTTCATTCTCGTCCACTTTTCAAGATTCAGTTAGAATAATTTTTTTACTTGAATATGATACTATGATTATGTGTACCATAACTATCTGGATACAGTTTATTTTAAATGAAATGTATGTGTGGGTAATTTTAAGTAAAAGAAAAAGAATGTGCAAAGACCATAATAAACATAAAGAAAGTTGTTTGATTAACAATTCTATCTAATAGGTTAAAGCAATCAATCTCTTAAATGTGTTTTAGATATTACAAGATGGAGCAAGTCCATAAAATACCCGATGGTAACGGAAAACATTTTAAAAGCAGAAAAACGTTTGAAACAAGCGAAAAGGCTAGCAAGCCTTTCGTCAAGGAAAGCTAAACAGCTTCTAGAGTTGGACAAGAAAAACTTGAAACTGGTGATGCGGACTCCTCACTGGACACTGCTCTCTGAGGTATCACCTGAAAAAGATGTGATAGTTGCCGCTATTGCGAGAACTTCGCTGAAACTGCAGAACATTTGCTTTGCGAATGCCCAGCGCTCTCAAGTTTCTGGAAGGGGCCTTCCTAAAGCCTTTCGATATCAGAAACTTAGCCCCCAGGAAACTGATAAACTTTGCTCAAAGTCTCGGAATCCCGGGCCTCAAATAGATTAAGGGTTATGCACAAGATCTGATAGGTCGAGGTGCTTGAGAGAATGCATAGCCTTCACGACCCCCCCTACAATCTACAATCAACAATCTAGATAACCAAATGTGTCGTAACCTAATAAGTTAAAAATACATTATAATTACTTCAATCCACTATCCGAACTATACTCCAAGGTTGTGGTAGCTGGAATATATCCCGAATTATTTGCATCAAACAATACTACATATGTAGACTCCTTCTTGTCTCTTTTAGGTCCAGCAGATCTATGCTTTCTTTGTTTAGTAACCTACAGAACAACATTCAAAATAAATCATATTTATATACAATGCTTTGTTAATAGAATACTTTAATTAATGA
The DNA here is from genome assembly GCA_950111635.1 of Agelastica alni. Lineage (NCBI taxonomy): Eukaryota > Metazoa > Arthropoda > Insecta > Coleoptera > Chrysomelidae > Agelastica > Agelastica alni. The sequence goes on from OX467716.1 coordinate 17,302,971, forward strand.
ATTATTTTTTCAATCAATCAAAATGTCTAGTAATTTTTTACAACAATCTTTTATTAGCAATGAAATAATAAACACACAACTTATTTTTAAAGATTTTTGTACAAATAAGTTATTGTTTACAATAACCAGTCAGACAATAAGTAATCCATAGCAAATTAAACTAGATAATAATAATAATACTATTTAAAGAATAGAAAATCTAACCAAAAATATATTTGTGATGGACAAAACATTACATTCATAAAAGTTCATTCTAAGAGTTTTTTTATTTATTTTTTATTAATTACAGCCGTATCTTTCAAAGAAAAAGCGGATCTGCTGGCCGAAATGTTCAGCTCTAACTCAACCCTCGATACCAATGGAAAACAACCCCCAACGATATCTAGAATAAACGCATCAATGCCTGAGGTCACTATCCGCCATCGCACTATCAGGAAAATCCTACGAAATCTTGACTCTAATAAGGCAGTAGGACCAGATGGAATTCCGACAATTGTCCTGAAGACCTGTGCTCAAGAGCTCACCCCAGTTCTCTGTAGACTCTTCAAGTTATCATACAGCAAAGGAGTATTTCCGTCCATGTGGAAAAACGCTAAAGTCCAACCGATTCCGAAAAAAGGAAAGAAGACTATTCCCGCAAATTATCGCCCTATTGCATTGTTCTCAGTCATATCCAAAGTTATGGAAAAAGCGATTAACACAGAACTTATCAAATATCTGGAGAAATTTGAGATAATCCATGACAGACAATATGGATTTCGACAACTTCGGTCAACTGGAGATTTGCTGGCTTATGTCACTCAGCTCTGGACAAACACTATTGAAAAGTTTGGTGAATCCCGTGCAATAGCTTTGGATATATCTAATGCCTTTAACCGCGTTTGGCACCAGGCATTGTTAAGTAAATTATCTGCCTACCGTCTCCCAACCAAACTGCGCCAATGGCTCTTGAGCTTTATGCAAGATCGCTCCTTACATGTGGCAGTTGACGGTATTTCTTCTGATGCGTTTAAAACTAATGCCGGGATCCCCCAGGGTTCCATCCTGTCCCCTACCTTATTTACACATCACATACCCCTTTTACACATCAACGACTTCTTGAAAACCACTACGAACCCCATTTACAGTTTCGCAGACGATAGCACACTTGTCTCAACTTTCACATCCTATCGATCACTTTCGGTGAATGATACAAATAGACTCAGGCAGAAACAGGTTGATTCCATCAATAGAGATCTTAAAGCAATCGTCGAATGGGGAACCAACAATCTTGTTCAGTTCAACGCCCAAAAAACACAAAGTGCCACGTTTTCCAAGAAAGTGAATTCCTCAAATCATCCCATCACAATGTCCGGAAATACACTTGAACCAAGTCCCTCCATCTCGATTTTGGGAGTCACCGTGTCCAATAACATGTCTTGGCATGACCATGTTGCTAACATCGCAAAGTCGGCAAGCCAGAGGCTAGGTTTTCTGTGGAAAGCCAGAAATTTTTTTACTCCTGATCAACTGTTGACGACGTACAAGGCTCAAATCCGACCTCTACTGGAGTATTGCTCGCACATTTGGGGTTCAGCACCAAGGCATTCTCTTCGTCTTCTAGATTCCATTCAGAAAAGAGCCATTCGCTTGATAAACAGCTCAACTCTCACAGATACCCTTCACTCTCTAGAACATAAAAGAAGAGTTGCAGACCAGTCATTGCTCTACAGATATTTCCATGGCAGATGCTCCAGAGAAATAAAAACTATTGTACCACCATTGGCCACATTCGGCCGAAGAACTCGGCACGCTGATCAGTCTCACCCATTTACTCTCAAGATTGACACTACAAGGACCAATCTTTATCAAGAATCCTTCTTTTACAGGGCTGCTACGGAATGGAATAAGCTTCTAAAATCAGTTTTTCCAGAGAACTATGACCTGCAACTTTTCAAAAAGCGTGTCCACAATCATTTCCTTTCTATAATCCCTTCCCCTTCTAATAGTCGCAGTGCGGGCCGTCCGCGGCCCACACGATAGGTCTACCCTTTTTGCGACTATTTTCATAAAAAAAAAAAATCACTCAGTATAATTTCGACAACCGACGCCATATTCATCACCAAACAAAGGAAAATGCGATAGAATACAACACTCCAGGATTTATATGCTTCGTTGATCTAACTAAAGCATTCGACAAAGTCCAACTGAACGACGTCATAAGAATTCTGATGGAAAAAGAAACTCGACTAAAATTAAAACAGGACAACATACCACGAAAAACAACCAACACCAAGAGGAATCAGACAGGGATACAGCCTTAGCTGTTTAACCAGTTAAAAATAAGCCCATAGAGCAAGTGATGCAGTTTAACCTAAGCATGAATATATCTAGTGGTCACGACCCAACAAAGGACCTAAAAGGACAAAGCAGCAGTAGCATCAGGCTGTCTAAAAGAAATTGTATAGGCCATCCAATACATGCAAATGGACAGTAAAATTAAAATATACAAAGATTGTGTAAGACCTGTCATGACGTACACAATATAAACACAAGAAGACAATAACAAAAGAAAAAACGTGTTAAGTGTGGCCGAAATAAAGGTGATAAGAGCAATATCTAGCCAAACCAGAAGCGACTGAGTAAGAAACATAAAACATATTAAAATGGGGGAGACAAAGAAGAAGAGAATGGTATAACCAATCAAGATAGACTGCTCCGCATAGCACTAGAAGGAAAACTAGCAGGAAATTGTCCACCAGGTAGATATTTAATATATTCGCCGCGTGATAAATGGCAAGAGATTACTTCCACACTGAGCCACTATAGTGCGGTTGTACGACGACGCAATTCGTATGTGTGACTCGTCTTACATCTAAAGGGATGAAAAATAACAGAAAGACTCTTCCAACAAAACTGTACAATCTACACTTAAAGAAAGATTCAGATGAGTGGCTCGTTATACCTCAGGAAACTCTCGTTGTAAGTTAATTAATTATTTTCTTTTATTGTTGAACAAATTATTACCTAAACATTACAGTCCGCGTGCTTTTTTTCGTTCAAGGTATTTGTTACATAAACTCTGGTAGGTTTTCTCTTATTAATAAAATTCCGATTTTTTAAGTTTAACATTAATTTTTATTCGTATTGATAGGCTAAGATATTAAATTAATCAAGAATAGAATAAAAATTTGATTTAAAATTAAAGACACAAACCAAAAGAACTATATATTGAACTAATCGAGTAGGTGAAATTAAATGTACTCCTGGACAAAATTAACACAACATATTTAATCATACAAATATTGCTATAATGAATTCATTAAAATAATTTTTTTTAAACATTGATTACATTAAAAGTTAGAAAAAACGTATTCGGAGACTTTAAAAGTGAATTAGCAATGTGGCAGCTGTCAGTTAAAATGTTGATGTTAAAAAAAAACTTGTAGAATGACATTTTTAGCAATGCTGATGAAAACTAAAAAATAGAAGATGTCAAAGAGCCATTTATTGCATTTAACGAGTTATATATTTTGTGTTTTTAGTTTAGGATAAACATTGTATTTGTGTATAGTTTAATAAACCTTCTATAGCACCAATATTTCTTTAAAAGATTGGAATTAAAATTATTCATAAGACTTAACAAAACTGTAATATTGAAAAAAATAAATTATGGTGTAAATAGGATCCTTGGTAGTAAAGTTAATAATGTAAGTAGTAGTTTGTGTGACTTCTCTACTTCGGATCACAGCATTTATGCTTGTAGGCATGCTTCTAATTAAATTTTGGATGAAATATTGAGGAATTTGTTTCCATACATACATATAGTCGCCTTTTTCCCTTAGACAAAGACCACTTCCTTCCACTTGATACGGTTCTTACACACATCTTTTGCTTCTTTTACTTTCATCAGTGCTCTCATACTTGCTCGTTTGTTGTTGGTATGATATATATGTTCGCCGAGGTTGACCTCTACCAACTTGACTATTCACACCTGCCTTACAAATCTTATCTCACTATTCTTCACTTTATCCAACAGAGTCACTCAGGCTGTAGACTACTCATCACCGCAGCATTAATCTTATTTTAATGCTTATTCTGCCAAACCCAACATTTACTACCATACATAAGTGTAGGACCAGCACTCCTTTATACACAGCCAGACTTGTAATGAAAAGAACTGATCCATACATCTCTTTCCTCTTCTAAATCCTACTTGCACATCTCATATCATCTCCTCAGATTTATTCATCATCTTTGCATACAGTTTGCCGAAGATGCTGAGTAAACTAATGCCTTGGTAGTTCTTACAGTCCTGCTGCGAACCTTTTACCTTACCAGTCGTCTAGAACGCTACCACTCCTCCAACAAAGGTTTAAAAGGTAGACTAGCAGACTAACTACCACGCTTGTCCAGCTTTCAGCATATCAACCGTTATCCTGTTCAACGATTCCACAATATCTGTCGCACTAATTTCACTTTCATTGCAACTTTCACTCATGTCTCCGAAAGGGGCCTATGCTTTGTGTATCCTCTCTTTCAAATAAACTTTCAAAGTATTCCTTCCATCTTTTTAAAACGAATGTCTCTTCTTTTACCATACTACCATCTTGGTTTTTGATTTTTTCCAGTTGCGAAGTAGTATTTTTACCTCTGGCTGTTTTTATGGACTTCCAGAAGAGTTTATATTGTTCTGGAAATCGTCAGATAACCTATCAAATTCATCTCCATCAGTTTTCTTTTTTCTTGCCACAATCTTTTATGCCACACCTTTCAACCTTTTATACTCATTCCTTGTCTTGTTTAAATTCTCAATCGTTGCTTTTGCTGTGAGAGCTGCATTTTCAAGTTCCCTCAGATTTTTAGATGCAGGTATTTGACGTTTAAAATTTTTCTTGAAGTGGTCCCATAAATGCTGGATAGGGTCCAGATCCGGCTTATTGGTGACCACTGAATAACTGGTACACCATTAAGATAATCGAGTACCTTCCCAGCTATGTGAGGTCGAGCTTTGTCTTGCACAAACAAGAAATTGGGTTCCAAAAAGGGATCGAGAGGAATCATATGTTCTATGACAATATACCCAAGATAGTAATTAGCATTCATGGGTCTCGTACGGCAGAAACTAATTATGTGTGAGCATCAAAGCATATACCAATATATGAGGATAGTTCCCGAATTGTTATCCCCACATAGTTAGCGTGTCAGGCAAAAGCTTATTGTATGACATTAGTGTGTGCCAATTAGCATCAGCGCATCAGTTCGTGTAAGTTAAAAATTAATTATTTATTTTCTATTGAGGTGTGCGTGATTTTATAAAAATTGGGAAAAAATTGAAATTAAAGGTGCGATAAAGTACCTCTGTAAAAAGGGGTTATTACCGCAATAAATTTATAAGAACAAGGTAGAAGTATTGGGTGACTCTGCCCCTTCGTACCAGGTAATCAAGAACTGGTCACAAGATTTCAAACTGGGAAGAGAGTCCTGTCAACATACACCAGGTGCAGGAGCTCCCAATACCAAAGAAAATGTAAATTTAGTCCTTGACATGGTATTAAATGACAGAAGAATTACAGTCAAGGCTATAGCAGAAACATGTAGATTTCTGTTGGAAGCGTTGAAAAAATTTTACATCAGGAATTGGATCTAAAAAAACTCTCTACACGTTGGGTTCCACGAATGTTGACGGCAGACCAAAAGCGTGTTCGCCAGGTTGCAGTAGAGACAAATTTGGAGATCAATAACAGGAATACCGATGAATTTAAGCAAAAATTTCTTACGTTCGACGAAACATGGTTTAATCACTTTTATTCAGAATCCAAAAATCAAAGCATGGAATGGCAGTACAGGGGTTCCCCTCCCCCTCGAAAATTTCGTGTTGTCCCATCAGCTGGTAAGATCATGACTACAATTTTTTGGGAGATCTTATTTATTTTCGAGGGTTATTTACCGCGTGAGCGCACCATAATAGGTGAATATTATGCGAATTTAATACCAAAAGTACGCAAAGCGATCAGAGAAAAGGAAAGAGAAAATTGAGTCGAGGACAACGCTCTGGCCCACAAAAGTTGTGTTACAATAGCTGCCATTCACAATGCAGGATTTAAAATTTTTGAACAACCCCCTTATTCTCCAGATTTGACCCCCAGCGACTACCATCTATTCCCAAAATTAAAAGAACATCTTCGTGGAATCCGCTTTGCTGATGATAAAGAAGTAATGTCGGCGGTAGATGAATGGCTGAAGACTCAAAGTTCTGATAATCTTTCCAATGGGTTTGAAACACTTTAACACCGATATACCAAGTGTATAAAGCAAGTGACTGTGTTGAAAAATAAATTAGTTTCATTCTTTTCATGTGTTTGCTTCTATGTTAGGAACAGCAATTCGTGAACTATCCTCGTACATATTGTCATGTCTTTTTCCCGTAGGGGTCGATAGAGACCACTTCCTTCCACTTGATACGGTTCTGCACACATCTTTCGCCCCTTCCACTTTAATCAGTGCTCTCATACATGCTCGTCGGTTGTTAATACTCTTGACTTGGCCTTTCTTCAAAACAATGTCGATCTGATTGAGATATGTTCGCCGAGATCGACCTCTACCGACTTGCCCATTTACACCCACCTTATAAATCTTCTCTCTACGTGTCCAAAAATTCCTTTATCTATCTTTGTAACCACATTTTGCTTCACACTACAGCGTTCGCTTGTATCATTATTCCTCCATTTATCCATTAAAGTCACTCCGGCTATATTTCTCAGACTACTCATCTCCACAGCATTAATTCTATTTTCATGCATCTTCTGCCAAACCCAATATTCACTACCATACATAAGTGTAGGGACCAGCACTCCAAAGCCAGTTGTGACTTTTTTTGCCATATTCTGGCTGCTCATAAAGTGATTCAGGGCCCCATTCATATATTTTCCTGACAACACCCTTTACTCAATGTGACAGTCATACTTACCGTCTTTCGTAAACTTTAAGCCCAAGTTTACAAACTCATTCACTTGTTCCACTCTTTCTCCTTCAATAAGCACCTCGCAGAACATAACAGAGCCACCGCCGAATCGAATCCTTGCAGAAATATTGCAACGAATAAACTTCTCTCCTGGTCTTCGCCAGACTCGTTTACGAAAACCTGGATATTTTAGGCTAACCCTATTTTCATCTGTGAATAAAACTTTTTTACAATTATCCACAGTCCCATTTTGATAATTTCGAGCAAAACTTAACATGGCAACTCTGTTTTCACTCTAGTAATCTAATTTAGTTTCATGTAATCGTTTTCTAAATGTTTTAAAAGAAATTGTGCCATTGCAGACAGCTTCGAGTTCGCTTCTGATCACAGAACTAAGAACAGTTCCGTTTCTTAAAGCATATTGTCTAATAAATCATTCATCTCGATCGTTAGTGCATCGTTTTTGACCTTTCTCTGGCCTTCAAGAATAATTTCCTACCACATTCATCCGTCTTACCATACTGAGGCCCGCACTACCTAACCTAACCTAACCCTTTGTTTAGTTTAATTACTTGCTCGGTTTATTTTTATAATTTTTCGAGGTCAAAAATTAAACAGTTTACCACAAAAAACGTATAACTTTCTAAAAAGGAACAAACTGTAAATCTAAATGAATTGTTTTGATAGCTGTCATTAACAACGAGACAAAATATGCATACCCTACTATTCAAATACTCGATAAACATAAAAAACGGACATAAGAAAAGGATAAATTCATTTTTTGGATAATTTCATATTGTTGCGTTAATCTTGCACAGAAGTTAATAATGTTAAACTCCCCCCAAATTAGCATTTCACTTTATTTTTATTTCTCTATTTTAAGCAACTACATGACAATAATTTAAAATATTACTGTTGTAAAACTCGTTTGCAACCCATTTAAAAAAGAATTGAAATTCTCTGATGACTCTATATTTAATTTGTTTTCTTGGTACGTAAACCCAGCATCTATGTTGTGTCGTAAATTAAAGTACCATAAACTCTTGAATACGGAAAAGTGCTCTTTTTAGACTCAAAAAAATAGAACAAGATAATAAATACACAAGATAAATTAAGACCTTAAGTTCTCTGATACATATCATTTTGAAGATAGTTAAGTCATAAAATTAACAATTTGGTTTGGGTATTTACCTTTCCTCCTTTCTTTTCTTTAACAACAGGTGTTTCGGGTATGCTTAAAGTTGATGGTGCCAATTTTTGTGGAGGAATGAACTCAATCCCTTTTACTCCATATATCATATAAGATTTTATAATGCCTAAAATCACACCTAATTCTCGTTTAAGGTAAACAGGATGCTGAATTACTATATTTTGAAGACCACACAGACCAATTTGTAACATCTGAAAAAATAAATTAATTAATAACTTTAAAAATATCACAACATAATTGCAAAAACAAATTAGTAACAGTTTTTAGTAGTATTCAATTTATTTTTCAAGCATGTTTTAAAAGGGTAATTGTTATTTGGTTTAATAAATTATCATCTTATTCTATTTAGAATTAAGTCAAGAACTCAGGGTCTCACACTAAGGTACGATATTATGGAAACCATAAACCTCAGGGCTCCGAGAATAAAAGATTAGGGACGCAAGTACTAGTTGCTAAGCAACCTTAATATTGAGATAGTTTGACATTAATGTATTAGAAATTTAGTTAAAAATGTCTTATTCCAGCTTATGACATGACAGAACGAGTATACACATCTAACTATTCTGATAGGAGACTTAGGCATGAGCAAAACTTCGGTACACAAAATTTTAATGGACCATGACCTTCATCTATATCATGTGGAATTACATTAAGTTCTATTGGAAACTGATTTCGAACATAGGCTAAGTTCTGTTATTGGCTAAGAACTATGATTAGAGCATAGCATATTTGCACAATATGCATTACTGGTCCGCTGATAATCCCCACTGGTTGCGTAAAGTTGACCGTCAAAATCGATGGAGTGTTAATGTGAGAGATCCGTGGATCTAGACAGCCATAGAAACAAACTTCCTCGTCCAATCCAGCGGTTCGAATAACTTTGGTCCAAAAACTCACGAACTATCCGAGAAAAGTGTGCAGGACATCCTTCATGCTAAAACCACATGCCTCTTCTCATCAATAATGAAGTAGTATTTCAAACTCGTCCTACCACTACTGATAACATGAAGCAACATATGGAAGATGCAATTGCCAGCTGAAATTGAAACAGTTGCGTTAAGCACGCAACGCAGATTAAATAGTTGCATTGAAAATAATGGATGTATTTTGAGCACTTGTAGGAACATTTTGTTGTTTCAACTTTTTAATGGAAATGTTTTCCTATGCTGACATTTCTGAATGGCTTTAGAAAGTGAAGGTATTTAATATTCCTTTATTTGTTCATTTTAAAGGTTAGTTCTTGATTATTAAGATTCACAACTTTGTTTCTATTGTAAGTAGGAGTTATTTGTATCAATTGGTATTTTGCATCTAGTATTATAAAATTAGATCAACGCACAAATGCAACAAAAGGCTAAACATTTGAATAATAAGCATTTTAATCACTAGCACAGGCAAATAGGATGAAATAAACAATTCTTTTTTAAGCAAGGCAGACTTACTGAAAATAACACACACTATAGAAAAAATTGTAACAGTAAACTTGATTTTTTCAAATAAAATTAGTTATTTGCAAATAACTCAAAAACGAATAAAGATATCGAATGGCGGTTTTCACCAAAATGTAGTTAAATTTATGCTCTTCAAATGTGGCCATAAAAATATGTAGCATTCTATTTGTTTTATTTAAGAAAATTAAAAAAAACTGAATGTTGGGTGAACGACGTTATCTAGTAGACGCGGTGTAAACTAGAGGTCAAATCAAATTGAGTTTTTAAATAAGTGTAAAATTCTCTTTCAAACAAGTCCAAGTTAATCAAATTTGGAGCAAGGGTGTAGGATATATAGCGATTTCAATAATGATTTTTTTAACACCTTTATCTTTCGAGATATGAACAAAAGTATATTGACGAACTGACGCGAGTTTTGATAAAACTTTTAATTCCGTCATCAAAACAGTACCTTGATATAATGATTTTCCGAGAAATATTAAATTTACAGTTATATCATAGTAATTGCGCCCCCTAGTGGTCATTTTAGAAACTTGAAAATATTTTCAATCAATTTCTCTTGGACGATTTAGTCTTTAATCTATTTTCGCCGAGCCCCAAAGATTATGGTTTCCATAATATCGTACCTCGCCGACCTCAGAGAGACACCCTGTACTAGTATAACATTATATTGTGCAATTGTTAGGTACATATACTTTAACCTTCAGCAAAGGGTGTAGGCAGGAAAACAAATGAATGGTGCACAGCATAACTTTATAAACAGCCAGAAAGTGTCAAGAAAGGCACGTCTGGCTGTGCATAGAGGTGTGTTGGTTCCTACACTTATGTATGGTAGTGAATGTTGGGTTTGGCAGAAGAAGCATAAAAATAGGACTAATGCTGCGAAGATGAGTAGTCTGAGAAGTATAGCCAGACTGACTTGGTTGGATGAAGTAAAGAATAGTGAGATAAGAGAACGCTGTGGTGTAAAAGAAGATCTGGCTACAAAGATAGATAAAGGAATCCTTAGATGATAGATCCACATTGTTTTAAAGAAAGGCCAGGTCAAGAATACCAACAACCGACGAGCATGTATGACAGCATGTAGCAAGTGGAAGGAAGTTGTCTCTGCCTACCCCTACGAAAAAAAGGCGTGACTATATGTATGTATGTATGTTCCCTGACATCAAAACATAAAAGTGCTGGTGTAACATTTCACAAGTACCTGTTTTTAAAGCTAAATTTGTTAAATGTTCAGAAATAAATAAGAAATGTATTTCAAGCATTGAAACTTATAGGCTAAACACACCAATCACAAAGAATGCATTGGCGTAGCTCATGGTAAAATTATAGTTCTGTGGTAATTTTTTATTAGATATACTTTTAAAGACTTTGACACACAATTAACACACATTAGAATTTTAGGTTACGGTAGGTATCAGGTGGTTATTATTCTGGAAAGACATACCCAACATTTTATGATGTATATCCAACTGATTTATAAAAGTAGAGTTTATTGTATTGGAATATACATTGTTTTGTTACTGTATCGAGAGTTTTAAATCACCAAACCCATGAAAGAACCAAAATTCGTAACAATATTTTTCTCGATATTGTTATATGGCGTATTTTTTTTGCCAATAAACTATTATTATGATTATTATCATTATTATGAAGTTATAAGATTGGAAAAAACAAATAAAGACAAAAGGTTTCTTTTGCAAAAAGCGTACCTGATACACGAGCCAGTCGATCAGTATGAATGAATAGGTATATATCACAATATACCTAAGCAATGAATTATCATCATTTAACTATATAGACCACTCGAGCCCAGAAGTAATTAATTATCTGATTTATGCAAATGGACAGGACAGTCACGCCGGAAATATTTTAGAATTATTTTTAACAACCTACCTATAGGTATTTCCTAAGCTACTATTCCTTTCTTTCATAATAAATTAGTTTAAACAAAAAACACGCTTTTAGAGTTAATCATTCTAAAAAGTAAAAAATAAATTTTAACATAGGAATAAAATTACTAACGAGAAAATGTCACTGTTCTAAAAGCGTGGGGTGCTTTCATTCCGAAACGCAGAGTTAGTTTAAAAATGTATTACAAAGCACCCCATGCTTTTAGAACAGAGACATTATTTTTCTCATCAGTAATTTTATTCCTATGTTAAAAATTATGTTTTACTTTTTAGTTTGATTAATTTCAAAAGCGTGGTTTTTAGTTCGATTTGTTTTACTCACTAAAAAAATTATGTATTAAATGGTAAACGCACAAAAAGAATGCATCGGCCGGGAATCGAACCCGGGCTGCCCGCGTGACAGGCGAGCATTCCACCACTGTACCACCGATACGATGAACTGTTTTAATATTTGTTCTGCGCACATGCGTAGTTCACGCACTAGTTCTATCTCTCTTACTCTTATGCAAAGGAACCCTGAAGAAATTTATGGATCCTGGCGAAAGTAATTAGAATAATCGGATATTTTTATCGAATTATTGCATTGTCGTCGGTCTTTGACAAGTGTGCAAAGTTTAAATTAAATCTGATGGCTTAAAGTAGGGCAAAATCAAGGCCAGAGTCAGTTATATAGATACATACATACATACAAGATACAGGTGAAACTAATATAAGCGTGTTAATAATAATTGATTCAAATATCTTTACACAATATGATCAAATGATCATGTACATGAAAAATAGTAGAACAATAACTTGTGGCCTACTTTATTATATTCATAATATGAAATAAGAAAATAGAACACAATGTGCTGACGGCAGCTGTTCGCCGGAGAACAGATAAGTGAGTTCGAATTATTTTTGGCTCTAAGATTGAAAATTCAAATTCAATAGGCGCCACTCAATTTGGATAGTTGCTATACTATATTTGGATAATTGAGAAAACCAAATATCTACCTTCAACAAGTACCTAAAATGATATATAATTAAATTTTCTTAGATATTCGGGCTGGGCAAATAGGAGAATAAAAAAACATATCACATATAAGAATATAATAAAAATACCAAAATGGACAAAGCAAAATATGTTGTAGACCAGAGTATCATATAGTAATAATTACATCAATTAAATAATATATATAACAATATTAACTAATGTATTATATCAAAATACATACATTTATATACCGGGTGTTATACCTCTCAAAGTTACCAAAATGAGGTATAATGGTAAGAAATAAACCTGTGACTGAATCTGCTGTCACATAGTACTATGTGAGAACTTCACAAAAGCTCTTTAGATTATAGTTTATAAAATTATCACGGTGGTATAATATACGATATCAATAAGTTATTAACAAGAATGAGGATATGATAAATACTAATATGATTAATTAGTTATAAATAAATCTCAAAAAGTAAGAGAACACTGAAGGTGTAAAAAAACCTGGTGTTAAAGTCCAATGGTCCACATGTGTAGCCTCTATCCAAGGTCCACTTGATGTAGTTGAAGACACAAAAATGAAGACAGGAAGAATACAGGAAACAGACAGCAAAACGAAGAGAAGATAAGAAGAAAGGCTCAACCTTCCAGGTCAGCCAGGGGTCGATGATGCAGCTCAGCAGCTCATCCGGTGGTTGTCTGTCGACTCTGGCCAGGATTTAAAAGCGACTCGGTGTTGGTCCTCGTGGGAATCTTGACCAAAGTCAAGAGTTGCCACAAGAGTCGTCGTTCGATTGCCAGGAGTCTGATGGTGAGGGCTAAGCTGTACCCTAACACCCTTCTGAGAAGGGAGGTAAAACTAGAAGATATCCAAAACAACAAACAGGACTAACAAGACTAACAGGACATCAGGACAAAATGGCACAAATCCCCATATAAAGGCTCCAAAAACCACAAACGATGGGTGCGACTTGATCTCGGCCCCAACGGCACTTCGTAGATTCCCCCAAAGGGTTAATTTCCGGTTAAACACCGAAAAAGAATCCCAAAAACGAGTCAAGCGCACCTCATCATGGCCGCACCGAAAAAGAACTCCACCGACCACCACGAGGACAGATACCATCCTCTATTTCTAACAGTTGCCAAAAAAACTGCACATCCTGTATGAAATCAGCGCCAGTTTTGAATTCCTAGCCTCTCATTGGTCAGAACCATAAATGCTATTGATTGACAGAATGAATTCCAACAAATGTAATCTAAAATACCATTCTTCTTCTTTCTTTTCTACTATGGGCACGAAACATTAACGGCTAACCGAAGATCGATGACAGAAGTTCTATGAAAGAAGTACTATGACAACCAGACAATGACATCGGAAAATAGAAATAAATAAATATAACCTCTAAGATTATATTATGAAAAATAGAGAAAAAAACCAGTAAATACATAGAGATCTCATTCAGAATCAACAAAATCCTGGGACAACCTTCAATAGCCTAAAATTCATCACACTAGAGAACACAACGGTATGTCGCCTGCTTACATGTGAATGGATGTTTTTATTGACTTTACTATCTTCAATTTCAGGCCTAGGATCAGACAGATAGCCAGAAATCATAAGATTCCTGCAGCTTAATTACATCACTTTCAACAGCCCTTAGAATGTCAGAAGCAAGAGTATTACCTAGTGTTGGAACTTGTGAATTTACTAGTATTCAACTATATGTGATGTTTGTTTTGAAATAGTGGTTTTAATAGATGTTTTATTCAGGAATTTGATATTAAAACTGAATGTTCTCTGTAAGTACAATGCCCAATGAATAAAAAACTATTATATATAAAAAACAGCATTAACAGGTAGCAATTTAAAATGCTACAATGCCCAATAAATGAAAAATTTATTATATATAAAAAAACAAAATTAACAGGTAGCAATTTCAAATGCTACAAACTGCAATACCGGGAAAGACAGGAAAAATCCAAGCAATACCAGGAAAATTACAGGAAATAAGCAGTAATGCCACAAAAATGCGGTAAAACCGAGGGGGAACACTAAGACATAACCATGAAACATTGGGAAATGCAGGGCAACACGAGGTAATAAGAGGCAATACAGGGAAATGAGGCGCAATATTAGGAAATGCGAGACAATACCAGGAAATATGGGGCAATGCGAGGCAATACCAGGAAATGCTGGGAAATGCAGGGCATTACGAGACAATAAAGGAGAAATGGGTAATATTTCGTATGTCGATTTCGCTCCTGGCAAGCCCCTCAGAAAAAGTGTACCTAATAGATACTTAATTAGCCATTGTTCTACAAAACATGTGTAAATAATACTATCCGTTATATTGTCCATTACATTATTTTAACAAATGAACTTCAGTAAAACTTCCGACTTTATTTTTTTTTTATGAAAATAATCGCAAAAAGGGTAGACCTATCGTGTGGGCCGCGGACGGCCCGCACTGCGACTATTAGAAGGGGAAGGGATTATAGAAAGAAAATGATTGTGGACACGCTTTTTAAAAAGTTACAGGTCATAGTTCTCTGGAAAAACTGATTTTGGAAGTTTATTCCATTCCGTAGCAGCCCTGTAAAAGAAGGATTCTTGATGAAGTAGTGTAGATGTGTAGTTGTAGTGTCAATCTTGAGAGTAAATGGGTGAGACTGATCAGCGTGCCGAGTTCTTCAGCCGAATGTGGCCAATGGTGGTACAAGAGTTTTTATTTCTCTGGAGCATCTGCCATGGAAATATCTGTAAAACAATGACTGGTCTGCAACTCTTCTTCTATGTTCTAGAGAGTGAAGGGTATCTGTGAGAGTTGAGCTGTTTATCAAGCGAATGGCTCTTTTCTGAATGGAATCAACAGTTGATCAGGAGTAAAAAACTTTCTGGCTTTCCACAGAAAACCTAGCCTCTGGCTTGCCGACTTTGCGATGTTAGCAACATGGTCATGCCAAGACATATTATTGGAAACCGCAACTCCCAAAATCGAGATGGAGGGACTTGGTTCAAGGGCATTTCCGGACATTGTGATGGGATGATTTGAGGAATTCACTTTCTTGGAAAACGTGGCACTTTGTGTTTTTTGGGCGTTGAACTGAACAAGATTGTTGGTTTCCCAATCGACGATTGCTTTAAGATCTCTATTGATGGAATCAACCTGTTCCTGCCTGAGTCTATTTGTATCATTCACCGAAAGTGATTGACAGGATGTGAAAGTTGAGACAAGTGTGCTATCATCTGCGAAACTATAAATGGGGTTCGTAGTGGTTTTCAAGAGGTCGTTGATGTGTAAAAGAAATAAGGTGGAGGACAGGATGGAACCCTGGGGGACCCCGGCATTAATTTTAAACGCATCAGAAGAAATACCATCAACTGCCACATGTAAGGAGCGATCTTGCATGAAGCTCAAGAGCCATTGGCGCAGTTTGGTTTGGAGACCGTAGGCAGATAATTTACTTAACAATGCCTGGTGCCAAACGCGGTCAAAGGCTTTAGATATATCCAAGGCTATTGCACGGGATTCACCAAACTTTTCAATAGAGTTTGTCCAGAGCTGAGTGACATAAGCCAGCAAATCTCCAGTTGACCGAAGTTGTCGAAATCCATATTGTCTGTCATGAATTATCTCAAATTTCTCCAGATATTTGATACAATTAATAGTTACCTACCTAGTGCACTGAATGGATGAAGTAAACAAAAGATATTTTATATATGTGTTTACAGATGAATTCAATTTGTAAATATAATTTATTATAAAAACTTTGATTTGCTTATATACCATGCGAAAAAAAAATTTAGAATTGTAGATTTACAAAATTAAAATTTTTGAAATGAAAGTTTCCTAACTATACATTAGATAATAATTTTCTATTGATTGCAGAATGGTTAACTAAAATGTACCATTTTCCATATTTTTTCAACATTTACGAGGTTTGTTCTTTTTATTATAATTTAAAACCCTATGCCTGGAAATAGTAGTCAGCTATATCTATATGCACCCTCAATACCAGCCAACACTTATCTGAGGCTATGCTCCTACCTGATGTTTTATATTCAACGACTAACACATTGTGAACCATTTATATTTATCTGGCTTATACAAAAAAAGAGAGCCAATCTACAGTATAAATTGTTTTTTTGTACCAACCTTTAGATGCACTAGATCTTCAATAATTTTTTGATTAATCAAATGGGATGTGAATATTTGAAAACATTTTTCTAACAGTGTGAATTGTATATTAGACTTATCATTTGGAATAGATGTGCAAGCCTCCAAGCACTGTAGTGCAATTAATTGAACTTCAGGTGACCATTTATTATCAGCTTCTTTAATAATTTTTATTACCTCAAATGAAACTTTATCTGTTAGCTAAAATACAAAAATAACGATTATTAAAAAAATTTTAATGATGTTTTTTTTCTTTACCTACCGAAATAACTTCATTTATATTAGTTCTAAGTAAACTATCCAAAGCTTGAACAATATCTAGAATCACTTTATTATTCTGTGTTTTCAGTCCATTTAAACACCAGTTTATAGCTAATGTTAAAGTTCTTCCTTCAATGGGAATTTTTTGTTTATTTACAAGATTCCATAATAATTGACTGCATTTCTGAACAAGTATCTCATCATCAGTTGACACAAAATTACAACATTGATTCACAACAAGCACAGCTTTCTAAAAACAAAAATATTAATAACCTACCTGGAAAAATGATGACCTATATGTCAAAGTTAACAGTAAAACAAATACTATTTTGCTAGAATAAACATTAATAATTAGTAAATAAAGTTTAAGTGTTATGATTTGTTTTAATATTTTCTACGTCTTAGTTATTATATATTATATAGTAATGAAATTGTGATCACTTTTTAACTTAACTTACTGTAGGATTTGTTACTACTGTGTACCTATAATTAAGAGAATTTAGATCGTCTAATGCTTTACTTAATATGATACGATCTCCTTCAGTTCTTCCATGAAGTAGATTTGTTATTTTTGATGACAAGTTATTAAAAATATCCGAGCTGTCACCATTGGCAGCCATAATTCTAAAAATTAACAGTTAGCAGTAGCACCAACAGATTGAGTACATATGTCAATTTTTTTTGATAAAATTATTTAATTCAAAATTTTTTTAATTGTAAGTCTATAATTTTATATTAGTATTTAAATAAATTAAAACTTATATTTTAAATGTTAAAAGCGAAGAAAATGTAAGCGTAGTTTTTTATCAGGTTATTCATTGAACAAATAAATTAAAAAGGTTGTACTTACCTATTTAAAACGATAATTTACAGTACACTCCTCCGTAGTGACAACATTATATCTATGAATATAAGGGTCCAGACACAAATTTTAAATTTTTAAGATAATTTCTTAATTTATGAAAAACACTAATTGTTGTTGCTAGCTATATTTAAAAAAAATTATTTATACACCTATAAATAATTTTTAAAGAAAAACCAATGGTATAATAGATTAAATAGCAGAGCAAGCTAAATAACAATGCATCAATATCCCAATATATTTTCAGGTTTTTAGACAAAATTTGTTTAAACATTGATATTTTTAGAATCAGCCTATGTATTTAGTTATTTAAGGGAATTTTATTTTTAGTGTTGGTAAAATGGATTTTCTGCACGTGTGCTGTGATAAAACAGCTGTTTACTGTCGTTGACGAAAATCATCGAATTCGTTCGTCGGAATATGCGAGTTCTCCACAAAAAATCAGTCGGTGTTGAATTTTGGTGGGGTCTGTGTCGAACAAACTTCAAAATTCTTCATGATCCAGGGTCGGAACTATAAAAATTTGGATGTGGTAGATTTACAGCTGACTTTGAATCACTTATTATGTCATTTGATAGCGTCTTAATATTAGAATGACCGGTAATCGGTTGTGATTGTGGTGGTGAAAGTGAGAGGGTGGAATATAATGTATATTTGAGCTAAAAAGTGAAGTGAAACTGCAAAATGGCGGACCTGGAAGCTGTACTAGCTGATGTCAGCTATCTTATGGCTATGGAAAAAAGCAAATGTACCCCCGCTGCAAGAGCTAGTAAAAAGATTGTTCTGCCAGATCCCAGGTGAGTTTCAGGGTCAATCACCCTTTAATTGACAGGTGGTCATTCACTGCAAAAAATTGTTTAATCATTATTCTTTTTGGCAACTTTTACTTTTATTTATAATGTAGTAGCTAATTGTAACAATAATTGAGCTTTGTTTGATATAATTAAATTTTTTGCTAACATTGTTCTATTATCCTTTAAAGAAAATAGGTGACTAATTGTCATAGGAGCCGGTACTATCAGGGTCAATATCCAGAAATTATACATGTAATTTAGTTTTAAATTGGTTAATAGTGATTAAAATATTTCAATTCTATTGTTTTTTCTGCTGCTTTCGTAGGTACTATTAAAAATTTGTAAAAAATACACTAACTGGGCTTTTAAAATATTATCCACATACAGGGTAGTGTTCTTAACTTGCAGATTACACCCGAGTCGCAACTTTTAAATGACTAAAGCAGTAAAATATGAAAGTCCATATATTTTTGTTTAAATTTAGGAGTATAAGTTTAAGGTTGCAGGACTATTATAAAGTAAAATCACAAAATCTTAACCTTATTTATAAAAGTAATCTCAGAAGCTAAGTAACCACAATTTGCATTATATTTTTATTATTTTTTTTTTCAAACGTACAATAAATAGGCCATAATTGTACTGAGCTGAATGCGGAAAAATTAAACTTTTTCACCAGCAGCAGCTGTACTTTTCCTTCCGCCGGAGAAAAAGTATACTAATGTGGCGGCTGTCAGTTAAAAATCAATTAAATAGTATATTTCATTTGAAGGAAAAGTGACTTCATGGCTTGTCTTCTATTGCCGAACGAAGTGAGGAGGGTAAACTCAGGCGCGCCATGAAAAGTCCCATTTCTCCTCTGCTTCAAATAATCTACTGCCGCGTTTACACATTCGTGCTCGCGCTGCGTTTCGCTATTCGTAGATCTATTCGCCCAACTGTGCGTACACGAGTGTCCGTGCTCGCCTCGTGCTTCGTCTCGTTGTTCGCGTTGCTTGCGTCGATGGCGGTACTTTAAGCGCGAGTCAAAGGAGACGAATAGCGACGCAATCGCTATGTTTACCTATTGATAAGCACTTCAGTTCACGACGAGTGTCCGTACCGTTAATATCACAAATATGGATTGGAACCAACCAGCGCTTTATAGAATTATATTAGTCGCAAAGTCTAATATGGGATCCAAGGATTCGTCATCATAAAAATAAACATACATACAAATAGTCACGCCTTTTTCCTGTAGGTGTAGACAAAAACCACTTCCTTCCACTTGCTACGGTTCTTACACACATTTTTTGCTTCCTCTAGTTTCATCAGGGCTCTCATGAATGCTCGTCGGTTGTTGGTACTCTTGACCTGGCCTTTCTTCAAAACAATGTTGATCTGATCGAGATATGTTCGCCGAGGTCGACCTCTACCGACTTGTCCATTCACACTCGCGTTATAAATTTGTTTCGTCAATCTTCCTTCATCCATCCTTTCTACGTGTTCAAACCATCTAAGCATTCCTTTATCTATCTTTGTAACTACATCTTCTTTTACACCACAGCGTTCTCTTATCTTATTATTTTTTACTTTATCCAACCGAGTCACTCCGGCTATACTTCTCAAACTACTCATCTCCGCAGCATTAATCCTATTTATATGCTTCTTCTGCCAAACCCAACATTCACTACCATACATAAGTGTAGGAACCAACACACCTTTATGCACAGCCAGACGTGCCTTTTTCGAAACTTTCTGGCTGTTCATAAAGCTATACAGTGCTCCATTCATCTGTTTTCCTGCCAACACCCTTCGCTCAATGTCACTGTCATATTTTCCATCTATTGTAAACTTTGAACCCAAGTACACAAACTCATCCACTTGTTCCACTCTTTCTCCCTCAATCAAAACATCACAGTTTGTCATGCTTTCTTCTCTTTCAAAAACCATTACTTTCGTTTTGCTTACATTTATTTTCATCCCTTTGATTTTCAGGGCATCATGCATAACATAAACCATCGCCCGAAACTCCTCTTCAGAAGACGCTAATATGATTTGATCATCGGCGTAAAGAAGGCATTTGACGATTAAATCATTCATTTTCAATCCATACGCACTCTCTTTCAAATATTTTAAACAATCGTCTATGTATAAGTTAAACAGCCATGGCGAAGCCACACATCCCTGTCTCACACCTTTTTTGATGTTAAACCAGTCCGTGCGAGCTCCGTTTATTCTGACATAAGCAGTGGAATCCTCGTAAAGTGATTTCAGTGCTCTTATTAAACTACCGCTCACCCCATACATAGACAATGTTGACCACAATTTACTCCTCACCACTATGTCATAGGTCTTTTTAAAGCTATTAAAGCGCAATAAACAGAAAGTTAACGATGCGTGGAGTGTGATTGGACGGGACATAGGAAACCCAGTGAAAGAACTAAATGTAGCTCACCTGCTGCTACTAATTCGAGGTGCCCCATCTTTGTTTTTCAACAACCGAATGAATGTTCGCGCGAATATGTGAACGGATACTCGTGTACGTGCGGTTGGGCGAATAGTTCGACGAACATTTCGACGAATAGCGAGACGCAGCGCGAGCACGAATATGTAAACGCGGCATTATAGAAATATTGCAATCTAATGAATTAAGGATAAACTCGAGGATAAACAAGTCTTTTTTAGTTAGTTAACTAATCTTCTTGAGTACAATTAAAATATTTTAAAATATATCCTTTGATTTTTAAGTTTTCTAAAAAAGTAACTACGATCCTGTATTTGTTAGTCACTAAGGATGCATAAATACTTAAATTCTGATTTCATCTGCTTGAATGTGGATAAGATAAAACAAAGCTAACCTCGCTACGTAAGGAGAACACTATTTATTTGGTCCATGACTTCATTTTTATTTCTAATATTTGTAGATTGCTAAAGATAAATTACCAGTGTAAGATACACGTTCAGCGTCCCCACTCCTCAGTAAACAAAAGTGTACTTCGAGTGACGATGTAAACTAAATTGGTTATCAATTACTTTTCTTAAGTATTTTGCAATGGTCATCAAATATTTATCAGAAAACCTACTGAAATTGAAAGTAAAAACTTATCAACACTTGAGATCAATAAGCAAAGGCGATTTTACACATTTTCCTAGTATAGGCTGTTAAATATTTGCCGCCCTAAAATTATCATTTCATAGTTTATTTTATTATTTAGCAATTTAGTTATATTTGTACAAAAAAAGGTTTTCTAATCATCTAACTGATGATTTTGTATTGAGAAAATCGAGAATATGTGTAGGGACCAGCACTCCTCTATGCACAGCCAGAAGTGCCTTTTTGTCACGTTCTGGAAAGTTATGCAGTGCCCCATTTATTTGTTTTCCTGCCACTCTTTCTTGCAGTTTTTGTCGTGCTTCCTTTTCTTTCAAAAACCATTAATTTCGTCTTGCTTACTTTTATCATTTTGATTTTTTGAGCATAATAATGCATAATAATAACCATAGTGTGCAACTCCTCTTCAGATAATGCTAATATGACCTGATCATCGGCGTAAAGGAGGTATTTAACGATAAAATCATTAAAATCTTGTAAACAACTGTCTATTTATGAGATAAACAGCCATGGCGAAGCCACACATTCCTGCCTAACAATTTTTTTCGATGTTAAACCAGTCCCTGTAAGCTTCTTTTATTCTGACATAAGCAGTGGAATTCTCGTAAAGTAATTTCGGTGAATATGGTTTCCAAATTTGCCGCCCCTAAAATCTGTCGCCCTAGACTCAAGCCTACTTAGCCTGCTGGTAAATCCACCTCTGTCAATAAGGGTTGCAGTGACAAACTAAATCAGTCCAAATAACTCATTTAACCTGGATATTTTTATTTGTAGATTAACGTTTGAATGACTCCTTATAATATTATTAATCTTTGATGCGTATATAACTCTGTTAAATGGTCTCTATATTATTGTTCATAAACTGGTAGTAACAGTTTGTTTCAAGCATACGCTTAATATTTATTTATGTAGAACATCGGATAATTCTGCTCTCAATGTGTAATGTTTTGTTTTAATTTTTTTTTATGAGTAATACGCTGTAACATTTGAAGTGCTGTTTGGGTTTTTAAATTACGCTTGCAGCACATTTAAGGAACTTCATCTTTTCGGTAACTACAAGGTCAACCACGTTTTTATGTTGACTAAAGACAAGCCATATGTCTAAAACAGTTAAATACATTTATAACAAATTAGTTATTTCGACGATACAACTTGGCATAACCACAGTTAAAAGAATATTCTTTTAACTGTGAGATAATATTTACGCAGGTAAATACAGAGTGATGCGTAGAGTTTTTGTTCGAAATAGTGGCATAAAAGGATAATTTAATGTAACCTAGACTGAACTATTAAAATTTGGCTCATGCATGTCGAATTATTTCTCTTCCTAGACCATTATTGACGTTTCTAAATAGGTAAAAAAAAGGTTTCAGCTGATTCTAGCTACCGACCATATAGTTTAAGTCAGAACTAACTGCTTTTTCACGAATTCTGCACCTCAAAAAATTTATCCGACGGCAGGTCCAGGATCGGACTTTAATTGGATGTAACGAACAACTCAAAATATTCTTTGCCAATAATAGCAAACAATTCGGCACGAAACCGTTTTCATTACCGGCATGTAATATAATACGTTCTCCTATATTTAGGAAAGCATTCTCGAAACATTTAGCAAATTGATCACCCCATACTTTTTTCACAATATCATGAGTGACGTACTTACCCAGTTTAATAGCCCACTTGTAAGAAGAGGTTCGACGCTGGGAAACAGATGAAAAATGAAATCGCACTGGCATAAAGTGCCAGGACAAAGTCAAGCGAAAAGGCTATTACTCCTTTCTCCAAGGAAAGCTAAACAGCTTCTCGAGTTGGACAAGAAAGACTTGAAACATGCGACGGGACTCTTTATTGGACACTACCCTCTGAGGTATCACCTGAAAAAGATGGGCAAAACAGAGAGTGAGAGTGCGAGAACTTCGCTGAAACTGCAGAACATTTGCTTTGCGAATGCCCAGCGCTTTTCTGCAAGTGGCTCAAGTTTCTGGAAGGGGCCTTCCTAAAGCCCTCCGATGTCAGAAACTTAGCCCCCAGGAAACTGATAAACTTTGTACGAAGTTTTGGAATCACGGGCCTCGAATAGATTAAAGGTTATGCTCAAAAGATCTGATAGGTCAAGGTGCTTGAGAGGCTGCATAACCTTCACGACCCTCCCTAAAATCTACAATCTACCAAGTTTAATCAAGATAAAATACGAATCTATCTCATTTCGTAAAGTAAATATTTTTTAAAATTCCATATTATATGCCTTCTATTTAAGGTACGATATGTCAAACCCAAAGAATGGAGCACTTATCTATTACTATTGTTGCGATATTTACTCTTAGGTTTGATTATATTCAAACACTCAGTACAATAACTAAACAATTTATTCTAATATTTTTTACTTCATAATCACTTAGATAACTAAAATAATCTCTTTATAATTACTTCAAAACTAAAACTTAAAAACTCGTGACCGCTGTCTTTTTATAAAAGGTAAATTTCCCAGTATGGCTGTTAGGCTAAGACAATGTTTCCTATATGAAACTTAGTATAAAATTCATATACCTATATTAATTTTTTCGTGTTAAAATCTTTCTGATAATAAGTAAGTTAAGTTATCCTTTATGTGTTTTAGACAAATACATTTAATTTTAACTCTAAGTGTTATTTTATTCAAATTCAGAATAAACGTTTTCATGTACCATTATGCGTCATACAAAAAAGGGACTGTCCCAGTTATCGTCAGTTTATGTTCTAGTATTCGTCACATAGTTAATTGCAAGAAGACTCAAGTAAATAATAATTATTTTTATTTATTTATTTGGGGAATCAGTTAGGTTCATCACAAATTTGACAAATAAATTTTTTAGCCTTTTTTGAAGCAGACGCACACTTCTCATGCATCACATTGCAAAAAAATTTGACATTTAATCATGTCTTCTACACAGCCTTCCTCACATATGTTGCAAAACCAACTTTCTTTCTGTGTTTGCTCAGTTTCACAAATTCCATTCTTCTGCTTTTGTGATTTTGGTGAATGTTCTTTATTCTCTTTCACAATTTTTGCCCCTGCATTTTTTTCCTTGCCTTCAGTCGTTTTCTTTTCCTTTCTTAAATTTCTTTTTTTTTTTCTAACTTCTTGTTCTCTTTCTTTCTAAAATATTCTTGCCAATCTTTAGAAGTTGCTACTGAAGTATTTTTTCGTTTAGTTTTCTAGTCACCTTTTGTCTATCTGGCCAAAAAAAATTGTTTCGTCATAATTAAATATTCGAATTGGATCATTACATACATCTAACATATTATTCTGCTTGAAGTACTCGGTGATCTCTTCAAACCACCGACGTATATATTTGTTTCTAAGACAGACGCCCGACTTTTGTTTAAGTTTTGAGACAATCTTGTAGCTATCTCAGCATGATTTCTTTGAAAATCCTCCAGCCAGTGTCGCCCTGGTCGATCGTTAGCAAATGGGTTAGGATTCTTTTGAGAGTAAAGTAATATTTGGACAAATTGTTACCGGAAAACCCCTGCTACCTAAGTGACAAATCCACCTAACAAAATTTTGTTCTTAAATTTCGGACTTTAAAAGTTTTGGCTGCTGTGGCAATTGGCAAACCTTTCTTAACTGCTTCGATCACTTTTTTCATATCTTCGTCATCGTTATTGACACGACTAATCTATAATAAAGTTACCCAGTTATCGTCACTTATTGACCCAGTATTCGTCACTACATTTTATACCACCGTAATTATCTCCGGGCTATATTGATATGACGATTACTGGCACGCAGATTTTTTAACAAAAGTTATTCCTTTATTCCTCTACAGTTGTGAAATCAACTTCAAAAAAAGACAAATACGGAATTTTATTAAAATGATCCATGACCCAATGATCGTCACACCTGACGAATATTGGGGCAGACAACTGTTTTCATGTACCAGTATTCGTCACTACACAAATTAATTTTTAACGGACTTGTAACCTTAAAATATTTTCCAATTACTTAATTTATATGATTTTAATTTTTCAAAAAGGTATTCCTTGCCAATAAGATCCTGTACGTGCATGAGACTTTACAAGAACAACTTACCTTAACATTTACGTTAACAACTTTACCATCTACAGATTTATTCAATACACCGGCTCTTTTAACTCCGCCCGCATCACAAATGTCACTCGATTGAAAAATTTTACCAGTTATTCCGTCAGGTGTTGCCAAATATTATTAAAATTATTTTATAATACAATTTTGCTACTGAATGCTTAATTTTTAAGGATATTTAATCGCACTGACGATAACTCGGTCAGTGACGATCATTGAGACATATACCTTAGGGGGTCTACGACTTCGAATATTTTTTTTGAGATAGTTCCTCGGATACTCCTGGTCTACAGGATTCATGTCCGGACTGTTAGGTGGCCACTCTAATAAAGGAATATTAACATCATTTAGGTCACAGACGACCCGCACTGTGACTATTGGAAGGGGGAGGGATTATAGAAAGGAGATGATTGTGACCCGCTTTTTAAAAAGTTGCAGGTCATAGTTCTCTGGAAAAACTGATTCCGGAAGCTTGTTCCATTCCGTAGCAGCCCTGTAAAAAAAGGATTCTTGATTGAGATTGGTCCTTGTAGTGTCAATCTTGAAAGTAAATGGGTGAGACCGATCAGCGTGCCGAGTTCTTCGACCAAATGTGGCCAGTGGTGGTATAAGAGTTTTTATTTCTCTGGATCATCTGCCATAAAAATATCTGTAAAGTAATGTCTGGTCTGTAACTCTTGTAAAAGCGAGAATATAAGAAGGACATGCAAGGTAGAAAACATCAATGAGTGGGTTCTCGGCAAAAAGAGGGAGTGGAATGAGCACATCAGTAGAATGGACAACGAAAGAATAGTCAGAACAGCACGCGACAAATCACCAATGGGTCGCAGGAGTTTAGGTCGCCCCCGAAAACGATGAAGCGACAACTTAGCAGTGCAATAGGCAGAGGGACGATGAAAAGAAACAGGCGATCTGCCTATATTAAAGAATGAATAAAGAAAAAGAAGACTTTAATAAGTAATATGTACTAGCCGCTCGACTAAACAAAAAAAAATTTAAAATTATTTGTGTCATTTCTTTATTTTTTTAAATTTAACGTTAAAACTTGTCATAAATATCCAAGTATAATCCCGTATTTTTAATCTTATTTACTATATCGTATTTAACTGTTTTGTTAAAACGTCTCTACTTAAAAAAAAGAGAATTGAAATTTAAATGATCCCATCAAAAACATAAATGTAAAACGAGAGCCAAGTTCAATGGTCAGTCCTGAAATTTATTTATAACATAAAATATTTTATAACAACTTAATATATTATTTGCTTTAATAACCTAATATAATATATTAAAGCCTGAGGTCTGACTTGGCTAGTTTAATTATAGGAATTATATTACAGCCTAACAAGTTCTGAAGCTGTAAGTTATTATTTTATTCTTCCAAAAATTTGGCTTACTGGTAAAAACTAGCCATCGATCATAGGGCTCTTTCAAGACTGTTTAAGTAGGTACTTAAAAATAATTCGTATATTTAAACTAGTCAAGTCATTCCTTAGGCTTTAATATATTATCCTAAGCTATTAGAAGAAATGATATTTTAACAACATATAGAGGAAATCTCTTCGAAGCTTGGAAAAGTGTCCTATGGACTAAAAATAATCAGTAAACATTTAGAAAAGCAAGCAACTTTGTCTCTTTATTTTGCAAATTTTAAATCTGTCATAAAATACGGAATAATATTTTGGGGCTCTAATAAGAATAAAGATAGAATATTTGTTATTTAAAAAAAAATGAGAATAATCAGTTGCAAACATTATAATTACTTTTGTCGAACAGTTTTCAAGAATAATGACATCATGACTGTTTATGCTCTGTACATTTTTGAATGTTTAATTTATTTGTTTAAAAATTGTGAACTTTTTAATTTAAATAGCACAGAACACAAATATATCACTAGGAGGCACGACCTCATTTATCCATATCATGCGTTAAGACTTACTGGAAAATCTCCATATTACATGGCAATGAAATTTTACAACAAATTACCAGTACCTGTAAGACGTTCAGCTAGTAACAATCAATTTAAAAAAAACCATTAAAAAGATTCTTGTAGATCTAGAACCCTATTGTATTAAAGATTTGTAAAAATATCAGTTCTAAAATATCATTGTGTGTGACGTCATTTTATAACATGTTGTAATTGTTTTTATACTTATAATGTCTGCTTCTACAGACCAATAAGTTTACTTCCATATCTTTTAAAAATATTTAAGAAGCTGTATGTTAAAAGACTCACCAAAATAATAAATCAAAAGAAAATAATACCAGACCATTAGTTCGGATTTCGCAATAAGCATGGGACGGTAGAGCAAGTCCATAGGCTAGCCCATTAAATTAATAGGGATATGAATGACAAAAGATACTGTTCTGCAGCCTTCCTTGACCATCTCTCTTAAAAATATTTAAGAAGCTGTGTGTTAAAAGACTCACCAAAATAATAAATCAAAAGAAAATAATACCAGACCATTAGTTCGGATTTCGCAATAAGCATGGGACGGTAGAGCAAGTCCATAGGCTAGCCCATTAAATTAATAGGGATATGAATGACAAAAGATACTGTTCTGCAGCCTTCCTTGACATATACCAAGCTTTTGATAGAGTGTGGCACAGCGGACTCCAAGTCAAACTTAAAAAACTACTTCCCCATACACTCTGGCGTTTCACAAGGAATTGTCTAGGGACCAATTCTTTACCTGATGTACACAGCAGATTTACCGACTTTAAGATCCACCCTCATAGCAACATAAGCTGATGACACTGCTGAACTGTCATCTCACACTGATCCAACAATGGACTCCAACATCTTACAAGCTACTCTAAACAAACTACAGAGCTGGATGAAAACATGGCGTATCAAAGCCAATGAAGTAAAATCGATTCACATAACATTCACCATACGAAGAGAAACATGTCCACCCTTAACGATTAATAGTAGAAAACTTTCACAAGCAGAGGATGCAAAATACCTAGGCATACACTTGGCTAGACGTCTAACCTGAAGGAGACATATAGGCATTCTTCTTCTTCTTCTTCTTCTTATGGTGCCGTCTTCCGTCGAAGGTTGGCGATCATCATGATTATTTGCATTTTGTTGACTGCTGATCTGAAAAGATGATTTGATGAACAGTTGAACCATTCTCTCAGGTTGCGGAGCCACGACATTCGTCTTCTTCCCACGCTGCGCTTCCCTGCAATCTTTCCCTGCATCACCACTTTTAGCATTCGGTATCTCTCTCCTCTCATAGTGTGGCCCAGATATTGTAATTTTCTGATTTTTATTTCGTTATTAATTTCTGTTTCTTTTTAGAGTCTTTTTAGTACTTCTTCGTTTGTAATTCTGTCCATATAATATATTCTCAGTATTCTCCTGTATAGCCACATCTCGAATGCTTCTATTTTTCTCATGACTTTTGTCAATGTGGCCGCTTCTATGCCGTATAGTAAGATGGTGAATATGTAGCATCCCAGCATTTTCGGCTAGCAACATAGTGTCGTCCGCATACCTTATATTTGAAATAGGTATCCCATTAACTCGCACTCCAGCTTCTTCTTCAGCTAATGCTTCTTTCATGATCGCTTCTGAGTAGATGTTGAACAGCAAAGGGGAAAGCACGTATCCCTGTCTCACTCCGCGCCTGATCTCTATATCTTCCGTCTGTGTAATGCCTATTCTGATGTTTGCTGTTTGATTGTAGTATAGGTTTTCTATAATTCTTATGTCTTGAGTATCTATTTGTTTTTCACTTAGAATTTTTATGAGTTGGTCATGTCGTACTCTGTCAAACGCCTTTTCATAGTCTACTAGACATGCGTATACTTCTTTATTCATATCTAAGCATCGCTGTGTCAGTACGTTTACAACAAACAATGCCTCCCTTGTGCTTGTTCCATTCCGGAACCCAAACTGGAAATCACTTATCTCATTGTCCAGTTTCTTGTGTATCCGGTTGTGTGTAACTTTTATAAATACTTTCAATGTGTGGCTCATTAAGCTAATAGTCCTGTGTTCGCTACATTTTTTCGCATTGTTTTTCTTTGGTATTGCTATAAATGTGGATGTTAGCCATTCTCTGGGTATAACTCCAGTTTTGTAAATCGTATTGAACAGTTCCGTAAGTATTGGTATGTGTTCTTCTTCGAGTAGTAGTATAGGCATTAAACTTTATCAAATATACTGCCTTATTGGCCGAAAATCAAAACTGTCCGTAGATAAAACAATTTTGTTACATAAAACCATCTTTAAACCCATGCGGAGGTACGGCATACAACTATGGGGTACCGCCAGTAACCCCAATACCACCATCCTTCAGAGGTTCCAAAACAAAGTGCTACGTGCAATAGTCGGCGCACCCTATTATATCCCCAACGAGGTAATTCTTCATGACATTCCTCTGGAATCCGTGAAAGAAGCCATAACTAGTTTTAGTGCCAAGTACAGTAAAAGAGTCTCAGCTTATCCCAATGTGCTAGCCAATCAGTTAAATGTGCGCAACAGCAGTGTAGTGCGAAGGTTGAAAACATCTGATCTAAACGATGAATACAGATAAGTTTAGATAGTAAGACAGAAACAAAAAAAAACAAAAACTCTAGAATAAGACTTGAATTAAGATTAATTTAAAAGAGGTTACTCGCTAAAGTAATTCCGTACAAGTTATCCACCCATCCATACCAAACGCCTATTGCCTTAGGCAGATTATTAAATTTTGATTATTGCAATTTCTTTTTAAAAATCGGCAATTTAACGTTTTTGGCATGAGGATTTCCGAAAAATTTTGTTTACAGCCAAACTGATTAAAATAAAAATTTTTAAAAAATAACTTGTGTTTAATTCATATGAAAGTTTAAT
This sequence comes from Agelastica alni, assembly GCA_950111635.1. Classification (NCBI taxonomy): domain Eukaryota; kingdom Metazoa; phylum Arthropoda; class Insecta; order Coleoptera; family Chrysomelidae; genus Agelastica; species Agelastica alni. Next base: position 17,333,583 of record OX467716.1, read on the forward strand.
GAATTTTAATTTTCTAAAAATTTAATTTTCTAATTGTGTCAAAATATTTATATATATATATATATATATATATATATATATATATATATATATATATTTATATTTATCGGTTTACAGCGTTCTCCATCGCTTTCCTATACCTAACCGCCACAGATCTCTGTCACTGCACATATTATCTGTTAGCTCTCTCCTTTCCATTTCTTTATTGATGCCTTCTCTCCAGCTTTTTCTGGGTCTTCCCCTTTTTTTTCTTCCCCACGGTGCTCATTTTAAAATCTGTATTGGTAATCTTTCCTCGGTCATGCGTTATACGTGGCTATACCAAATTAGCTGTTTTGTTCTAATATCATCTACTAAGGTGTGTTTTACATCTATTAATTGTCTAATTCTTTCATTTGTCACCTTCTCCAGTCTCGTTTTTCTAGCTGACCTTCTCCAAAATCCATCTCTTTAACTGTTTTCTCTTTGAGCTGCCATACTTCACTACCATATGTTACTACGCTTTTGACAATGGAATTATAGATCCTTTGTTTGTTTTCTTTTGAGATGCGCTGGTCTCAAAGAATACCCTGCATATTTCGTTCTTTTATGGCTTTGTCCAGTGTTCCGTTTTTAGTTATCTTTAGGCCTAGGTAATTATATTCTAAGCAATATTCAATTTCTCTTTCATCTTCCAGCACTATGTTTTGGTCATATTCTCCTATACACATTTTTTTAGTCTTTCCTATGTTCTAGTGGGTGAAGAGTATCTGTGAGAGTTGAGCTGATTATTAACCGAATGGCCCTTTTCTGAATGGAATCTAGAAGACGAAGAGAATGCTTTGGTGCTAAACCCCAAATGTGCGAGCAATACTCCAGTAAAGGTCGCATTTAAGCCTTGTACGTCGTCAACAGTTGATCAGGTGTAAAAAAATGTCTAACTTTTCAGAGAAAACCCAGCCTTTGGCTTGCTGACTTTGCGATGTTAGCAACATGGTCATGTCAAGACATATTAGACAACATGACTCCCAAAATCGAGATAGAGTGACTTGATTCAAGGGTATTTCTGAAAATTGGTATGGAATAATTTGAGGAATTTATTTTCTTGGAAAACGTGTCGCTTTGTGTTTTCTGGGCGTTGAACTGAACAGAGATTGTTGGTTTCCCACTCGACGATTTCTTCAAGATCTCTATTGATGGAGTCAACCTGTTCCTGCCTGAGTCTACTTGTATCATTCACCGAAAGTTATCTATAGGATGTGAAAGTTGAAACAAGTGTGCTGTCGTCTGCAAAACTGTAAATGGGGTTCGTGGTGGTTTTAAAGAGGTCGTTGATGTGTAAAAGAAATATGGTGGAGGACAGAATGGAACCCTGGGGGACCCCGGCATTGGTTTTCAACGCATCAGAAGAAATACCGTCAACTGCCACATGTAAGGAGCGATCTTGCATGAAGCTCATAAGCCATTGGCGAAATTTGTTTGCGAGACCGTAGGCAGATAATTTTCTTAACAATGCCTAGTGCCAAACGCGTTCGAAGGCTTTAGATATATCCAAGGCTATAGCACGGGATTCACCAAACTTCTCAATAGTGTTTGTCCAGAGCTGGGTGGCTTTGATTTACTTGCAAATGAACTTCCAAACATGCATGTGATAAAAACAATCACAATAAATAGCTTGCTTCTCAGAGACATTTTTCTTTAATTGACACTTTTTATGAACATTTTATCACAGTTTTAGTCTAAAACAAAGTTTAATACGAATTATTGTCAAAACAAAATTATGTGATACTAAAGTTAGCTTAAATAACTATTGTCACTATCAAACAAGGTCCTTGCCTACTTGTCGTATAGTAAGTTATCAATAAATAAAAATTATTTAGAAAATATGAGTGGTGTGTTAATTTTGTCCAGGAGTTTAGTTTGTTATCACTCATAAATGTTTAAGCTCAATCTTCTTCTTGAAGTGCCTATCCTCTGTGGATGTTGGCTATTACGTTTGTCCAAATTACTTTATTCACTGCTGCTCTAAATAGCGCTGTTAATGTCATTCGGGTCCATGTTCGTAGCTGAATATCCTAAATCTACTGTTCTTATTTCAGTGTTGTATTAGAATTTAAATTTTTTAAAAATGGCTTTTTGAAAGACTTTTAAAAGTGATAAAAATTATGTAGTCCTCGAAAAATTCTATTGACCCATTTTTTAAATTTAAATTCGTATATACTTCTATGTAGATACCATCTGAGAGTAAAGAATTGGATGAGAAGGAGAATGTGTTATAAAAATTATGCATTTTTAAGTGGATGTCACCCTTCACAAAAGAGATATAAATTTTTAATAACTTTTTCTTTTTCTCTCCTCGGTCCTATTACCCTCACAAGGGTTTGGTGGCACTATGCTTCTACCATTTTTATAGCAATTTTCCACTCCTTCTGGTCTAGTACTGTGGCCTAGCGCAGAAAAAGTCCAGTCAAGCTTGTGATTGCGTCTACCCATCGGGTTGGAGATCTTCCTCGAGACCTTCGTCTGTCGACTTTGTCTTGAACCACCTGTTTTTCTAAAGAATCCGGTCTTCTGGAGACGTGCCAGAAATACCGTACTTTGTTCCAGTTTATTCTCTTGGACAGTCTGTCCTCGATTTTCAGTTCTTCTAGGATCGATACATTGGTGTGGTGCTGCGTCCATGATACTAGAAGCATTCGTTGGTAAATCCACATCTTAAATGCTTCTATTTTCCTTCTGTCCACATGTCTGATCGACCAGGTTTCAGCCGCCTATGATGCAATAGGTAAAATTAAAGGAGACCTGCCTGATTTTCGTAGCTTTACTAATTGATGTGTCTTTCCATATGCATGTCAGTTTAGTTGTGGCCGTTCTTGCTATTGCTAGCCGTCGCCTTATTTCGGCTTCGCTACCTCCTGTATTGGTGATGAGGGAGCCAAGATAAATAAATTTACTAGTTCGAAACCGGTTACCTGTCGGATATGCGGAGAGTTGTTCTTTTTCCGGTCTACTATCATGACTTTGGTTTTACTAATGTTTAGTTTTAAGCCGTACTATTTGCTTATATTTCCCAGCCTTGTCATGATCATTTCCAGTTCGAGTTGATCTGCCGCCAATATGAGAGTATCATCGGCATATCTCAGATTACTTATGTAAAGAAGTATAAACAGATGCGATGTGCAAAAAATTGGAGGCCTTTGAAATGTGGACGTACAGAAGGCTATTAAGAATCTCCTGGGTAGAAAAAATGCGTAACACCGAGGTTCTTCAACGCCTCGACAAGCAGCTGGAAGTTCTGTGTACACTAAAAAAGCGCAAACTTGAGTATTTTGGTCACATTTTAAGAAATGACAAGTATCGACTTTTAAAGCTTATTATAGAAGGGAAGATCGAAGGACGAAGAGGCCCGGGTAGAAGAAAGATATCCTGGCTAAAAAACTTAAGACAATGGTATGGAGTGAGCACTACTACATTGCTCCGCCAAGCTGTGGACAAGTTTTAGATAGCGCTGATGATTGTCAACGTCCGAGGAGGACGGGGCACCTAAAGAAGAAGAAGAAAGAAGTATAAATATATACCTTTGTAGAATATATGACATTGTAAAAAAGGATGGAGTGATCCATCTGCTAAACGTTTCATGAATGTTTCCTAGAGAAAATGTTATTATGCCAGTGAAAAAAACGGTTTTGTGCCGATTTGTTTGCTATTATCGGCAAAGAATATTTTGAGTTGTTAGTTACATCTAATTAAATTCCGGTCCTGGATCTGCCGTTGGCTAAATTCTTTGGGGTGCTAAAATTGTTAATCAGGAAAAATTATTTCTGACTTACTTTACAATTCAGAAAGGGATATCAGCAATTTTGTCTTCTATATCGCGAGATATAAGAATAAAACTAATTAAATTAAAGGCAAATATTAAAAATTTGCTTTTTAAACATCAGGCTAGTTGTAATTTTAATAGGTTTTAAGTGACAAATGTAACTTTTTAACTTTTTATTGCCACAGTTAACTTATCGAAGTGATTAGCATTGTGTCAGTCGTCAAACGCTCATGTGTAGTTGATGGATTTGTAAACATTTAATATTAGAACGGCGATGTCTATCCGCAATAAACAATATTGGACCTTGGTCTGCGAGAAAAAACAGTTTGGGAATCTCTAATTTAGACAGGTTATCTTTGAAGAACAAAAAAGAAAAAAAATTAAGAAAACGAAAAATATTTAAGAAGCATAAAAATTTCAACGCAAAACGGAGAGCTGGACGAAATTTAGTTCACCCTAAAAAAATATAATAAATATTCGCGATAAATAGTCCAAGTAAAAACATTACAAATCTAATGTAATAAAAGTTCGAATAAATAAACTACCTTATGCTAAACAATAGCCAAATCTGTAAAACATGGAATTTTGTGAAACCATGATGGAAAAGAAAAATGTGAAAATGATGTTTTTTACAAAATTTGGTATTTACAGATGAATCATCGTTTTCTTTACATATGAAACACAATCCATCCGTTGTACGATATTGGTCTTGGAAAAATCAGCATCTGAGTATTCCTGTGCGTACTCAATACCTACAAAACTTAATGTTTGGACAGAAATTTTAGGAGACTATATTCTAAATCCCTTTTTTTATCGATGGTTACCTGTAGGAATCAGGGGTTTTTGTAATGTCCTTTTTCGTACACAGAATGAATTATACTCTACTTCGATAATTAGTGGACTGGTTCATAAAGGTTTTTATTTAACATCAAAATACTTCTCCCTTCAAATACACAATGCACTTTTTTCGCTAATAAATTGCTGCAAACATAAAATTAACATTTGAATGCCGTGGAAAATAAAAAAATATTGTCTCGATCGCTGAGGAAGAGGAATATCGACCGTCAACTCTGGTACTTTAAATTAAAAGGAAAAAGGCGATCTTGTGACCGCGATGAGTCGAAAGATATTCTAATAAAACGAGCGGTCCGACAGGGCTGCGTGCTGTCGCCTCTTCTTTTTAATGTATACTCAGAACGTATTTTCCAAAAGGCGTTGGAAGATACAAACAGCGGGATCAAGATTAATGGAAAGTATATAAACAATATACGTTATGCAGATGATACGGTAGTGTTTGCAAACAGCCTTGAGAGTCTTTAGGAGATGATGGTTCGGGTGGTTGAGGTCAGTCAAAGATGTGGACTCTCTCTGAAAAAAAACAAAATATATGGTAGTGTCAAAAACGAACAACCACGCTGGCCAACTCGCAATAAATAACAAACAAATAGAGTACAGACATATACTTACCTCGGAACAATGACAAGTGAAACATGGGATTATTCTCTCGAAATCAAATGCAGAATAGAGAAGGCCAGATCCGCATTTCTGAAAATGTCAAAATTGTTTAAGTGCCACGACTTATCCCTGCCAACCAAGATCAGACTGTTAAAGTGCTATGTCTTTCCAGTGCTACTCTACGGTGTCGAGTCTTGGACTCTGACTGAGGCTTCCTGTAAAAAACTCGAGTCGTTTGAAATGTGGTTGTACCGACAAATTTTGAAAATCCCATAGACGGTCAATATCACCAATATTAGTGTCCTAGAACAAATGGTTAAAGAAAAGGAATTGCTTCTTTTTATAAAAACGCGTAAGCTGGAATATTTGGGACATATAATGAAAAACAGACAACGGTATGAACTACTTCAACTAATATTGCAGGGAAAAGTAGAGGGCAGGAAAGTACCTGGAAGAAAAAGAATATCATGGTTGAAAAACTTGCGCACATGGTTTAATACAACAACAGTAGGCCTTTTTCGTGCAGCCGTCGACAAAGTACGCATCGCCATGATGATCGCCAACATCTGGAACGGATAGGCACCACAAGAAGAAGAAAGTGGACTAATGTGTTTTCCAGGGGGTTGCAAGACTTTAGAAAACTATGTGTATTTAGTCAAGTTTAATACTATAGTATTAAATTTAAGCAAAAATCACTTTTAACATTTCAAATTGTTTTAATAAAATAGTTTAAAAATAACGAAATAAACAACCTTTTGCCTTCCGGGAAATAGGACGAATGTAGTAAAAAATATTTAAATATCAATAAAATGCAACATATTATCTTCCTCATCGCTTTCCAAAATATATTAATCAGCGTATAAAATTAAAGATATTTTTTTAAAACAAAATAATTCTTGCTAGAAGGAACCTTTGAAATTCCCATGGTACAAAACCGACAAGGCCGACCACGCAAATTATTTTTTGTTTTACATTAGATTTAAAATAAGAAAAATTTTGTTTTAATTTTTTGCTTTTGTGTTCTCTGTCCCCATAGCATGACAAGAGATGATATCCAAATACTCCAATTTTTTATTTAATGTTGACAAATTTAAGAGATGCATCTGCTCGAATAGATAAAGACGGGTTACTATATTTACACCCGAGGTGCTCGATGAACCTACAAAAACCAAAAAACACTTTTTCCTTAATGATTAAAAAGTTCCATTTTACAAAATTTTTACAATTTTTTTTTGTAGTGCTCCATTTTAGTAATATGCGGGATTCTATGAAATACATTGTTTTTGAAAGCTACAAACATTACCAAAAAAATGAAAAATCAGTTCAAAAAGTATAGTAATTTATTGACTTTTACCTGAATTATTGGCATCCATCAATTTTTTACTTAATAACTTACTTAGAAAACAATATATCCGCTTTAAAAGATTTGTTTATACTGACAGTGACAAGAACAGACTTGCTTAGGTGCCATGACCGTTTAACGATCGTTGGCGATCATTCTGGCTATCATGTATGCAATCATTATTTTGTTGGTAGCCGCTCGGAACAGTTGTATAGTGGTGAGACCAAACCACTGTCTGAGATTTTTGAGCCAGGAAGTTCTTCGTCTGCCGGAACGTCTCTTACTCCTGTATTATAACATAAAGAATATCATACTTTTCTGGGTGTCTCATGATATGTCCGAAATATTCAAGTTTTCGTTGTTTTACAATTTTGACCACTTATGTATCTTTATGCATTCTTTTAAGCACCTCCTCGTTTGTGATCTTTTCCACCCAACTTACTCTTAGCATCCTCCTTTACAACCACATCTCGAAAGCTTGTAGACGTTTTGGCTTATTTTCATGTAACTAATTAAATCTTTTTATATATTTTTTTTTGCCTAAATAATGTAATTCAGCATTGTGACAAGGTATACGAGAGGTAAATTATATTGAAAAAGTTATCAGGAATATCATAGAATTCGATTTATGAGAATTCTAATCTATTATGTTGCGAAATTATATACATTTAATTAGATCTGGCAACAACCGTTAACCTACTAGCCCAGATCTGTCGATAACTAGAATTTTGATGAGAAGGGATAAAAGGACAGGTACTCGCTCTCTTTTGTCGTTGGTCTTTTCTGGAGAGAATACGTTAATTTTTGATAGCGTTTCTGAGTTCTTTTTTGAAATGTGTTAGAAGATAAGTAAATTTCTTGTGAATAAAGATATTACGTTTTCATATTTTGATAAAGAGATATTAGAGTACAACTGTATGAAGAAAATTATTTTTGCTCTCTAAAGTTTTTACAGTGAAGTTTAAGATACTTTGAAGTTGTTTGTTTTATCCTTTTAAATGTCTGAGAAGCCATGATGTTCTCAAGATTCATTTTGAAGAAATCTTTATAAATTTACATCATCCTAACTTAAAAATGAAATATTTTGAGGAATATTGAGACCTATTCAATCAATTTTTGATTGGATTTTAATATTTTTAGGTGTAAACCAAATTTTGAGGTTATTGAGAAATCAAAAGATTATTTATAAAAGATTGTTAGTCTGAGAAAGGTGATTTACAGCCAAATACCAGGAAAGATTATACCCTGCAGTAAGTGACGAATGTTAATATTGTAGACGTTAAGTCAAATTTGAGGTTTAAGGTCGTTCATTTGCCAAAAAAATAATTCTTTTATTTAGCAGACTGGTAAATCAACATTTAATTTATCACCTTTTATTTTCTTGTAAATTTAATGTTATAATAATTTATCTGGTAGATTTTTTTTAAATCTAACTCATTTATAACTTTTGTATGTTTTTGACAGACTGAATTCTTTAATTTAATTAAAATAATAAACGGTTTTGGTGATGGTTGTTAATGCAATGATTTTGTAAATATTTCATGGAATTATACTTAGAAATTAGTAGCAAATAGTTTTACTGTTAAAATATTTGCATAGATCCAAGGTTTTTGTATTCTACCCTGAATAAAATACATGGAGCCCAAGTTTTGAAGAACATTTGTGTTTTCTCTTAAAATAAAGAAATTCAACAATTTTTCCTCACTCACGACCCTCCCGAAAGTGTGGAGCAGCCGACAGGCTCAATTAAAATAAGTTGTATTGAAAATCTTTAAATTTCGCTACACATGCTAGCCACAAAAATACCTAGAAAAGTCGTTCAAAGTCCTCTTTCCGAAGAGAGATGAATGGGTGAAGGGGGAAATCCTCTTTCCAGAGACTGAATACATAATGTACACAGATGGCTCAAAAACCCCAGCTGTAGTTGGGGCCGGTGCTTTTAGCAGGAAACTAAAGATTAAAATATCTACCAGTCTTGGCAGGTATGCTACAAACTTTCAGGCTGAAATCTTCGAAAAAGCCGACACCCTTGCATAACAGGGGGCCGAATCTGCGTTCACTGGACCGTGCTTACTTAGTCACATTTAATAAAGGTAATGTTGGTGTTAGTTTAGGCCGTTAGGTTAGGTTAGGCTAATTTTTTTACTTGTACTGCCTCAAATAAACAAAAGTTTCAATTGGTTAAAATAATTTTTCTAATTACTATCTTGAAAATATTGTCATATAACATGTGATGCCTTTTGATCCCTGTGAAGTTCCACCCCCACTATTATAAATACGAAATTTTTTTTAGAGTTCTGAATTCTGTTTCAATAGTTCCTGATAGGTATTAGGAATAGTTCTGACCTTTAAAGGGTATAAATATCAATTTTTTAAAATGGGCTAACTTCACGCTCCTCGCCACTTATTAAAAAATAATTTTTTTTTGGATTGCTGGGTAGAATTAGCATAGAGTTTCTGATGCTTTTTGATAATAGTTACGGCGAATTAAATCCAAAAAAAAAAATTTCGAAAAAAAACCCACACTTTTAAAAAAATCAATTTTTCTTCCGGCCATTTTGTTTGCATCAAAGAGCTCTACAAAAAAGAAACCGACTGCTTACTTCGGTTACGCATAGCTTCTTTAACCTCGCACAACAATATGGCTGTTTCCAGTGTATTACTTGTGATAGTCGTAGAAGCAGTGTCGTCATCATACATATAGGCTCTCAAATTACTCTCTTCATATCTCAAGAACTTGATCTAATTCCATCTTTAGTACGCCATTCTTATCTGTTGTAGCATAAGACTTTGGTTTGAAGCTTCTTCTTTAGGTGCCCTGTCCTCCTCGGACGTTGGCAATCATCAGCGCTATCTGAAACTTGTCTAGAGCTCGTCGGAACAATGTGGTAGTGCTCACTCCATACCATTGTCTTAAGTTTTTTAGCCAGGATATCCTTCTTCTACCCGGGCCTCGTCGTCCTTCGATCTTCCCTTCTATAGTAAGTTTTAAAAGTTGATACTTGTCATTCCTTAAGATGCGACCAAAATACTCCAGTTTGTGCTTTTTTAGTGTAAACAGAACTTCCAGCTGCTTGTCGAGGCGTTGAAGTACCTCGGTGTTACGCATTCTTTCTACCCAGGAGAATTTTTAATAGCCTTATGTACGTCCACATTTTCAAAGGCCTCCAATGTTTTGCACATCGCATCTGTCAAAGTCCAAGCTTCCATTTCATAAAACAGTATGCTGAACACGTAACAGCGAAGCATTCGGCCGCGCAGAGGCAAGCATAAATTTTGGTTGCAAAGTACCTTACGCATCTTCAGGAACGAAGCACGAGCTTGTTCTATTCTGGCACGAATCTCCTGCATGCTTCGGTTTGTTGTTTTAATTTTCTGAAAGCGACCTCTACTCTGGTTAGTATATGAGTGCGGTTCTATTGAATACTGCGCTAGAATTCTTGCTTTTTAATACGATAATCCCAGTTTCATCAGTAACATCTGGCACAGTGACCAATGTCAATTTCATTTATCAGGCAAATGAGGCAAATAAATAATTAACAGGAAGTCCAAGTTATCACTTAAAAATAAACCTATGGTATACAAATTAATTGTAAAACCCATAGGGACATATGGCATTGAACTCTAAGGCTCTGCAATCTAAAATCCTCAGAATAATGACAAATGCAACATGGTATATATCAACTTAAACTACATTAATATTTTTAAAAATTCAATTCGTCAACGAAATCATTGGATAGCATGCTAACAAATACAGAAAACGAAATCTCCTCCAAGACAATCTACTATTACGACAACTGAACAATTAACCAGAATCCACCAGAAGATTGACGAGAACCTGGCCAGAAGATTACTTACCTAAAGTACGCCGCCACTGGGTGGTACCACCTACAAAGCTAAACTGATCCTCTCATTTACCTAAAATACTCACTGTATAGAGTAAATTGTAAATATACATAAAATAAAATCAAAAAAATTATCAGGCCGTGTAAATAAGCGTAGCAATAGCTTTTTAGGTTTGCTACGAAAAAAAGAGGTGCTAGAAATACATGTGATAGTTTCAGAACTATCAATTAATAGTTGTACTGTAGTAATACCAGCTTTCTATACTAAAGTTTAAAACACGTGATTTTAGTCATTTAGCCGGGGTATTGTTTTGAAAAGTTAAACTCTAAAATTAATTACATTGTACAAGCACATGTTTCTACTCAATTTACTATCTTGAACATCTTAACATCAAGTTAATATTTGCGGGAAAGATATGTTTGTTTTTTCAGTGGAAATTTCGTATAAAGAAACCTAGTAGGTGGATATTTCTAAATGTCGAATTTTAGCTAGTGCGAAAAAATTGTTTTTTTAAAGATGTTTCAAAAAGTTAATCTAGTCTATGGAATTTTATAAAATGTTGTAACATACTTGAAAGACTGCATCTATTTTAATACGGTTTAACCGAGGGTTCAACCCATGTATGAGTTTTGACAATCTAGCTCTAAAACTAGTTGACTTGAAGACAAAACGATAAAAACTTATATTCAAATATGATCTGAAAGAACCAAAATACAGGAGATCCATGCATTAAAAGTTATCTTCATCACCCAGAATAAAAAAGCCAAAATGAGCCAATCAAAAATGAAGACTATGCTCATAATCTTTTGGATTCTTCATCAAGACTTCTTTAAAAGGGAAAAAACGTTGCAGTTACAAAACAACCTGACATGTCTAAAGATATTTCCATATTTCCACAAAATGTTGTGCAGTTAGACAGGGAGAATTTATTAAAGGAGAATAGGTTAGATTGTATTTTAATTGTATCGTATTCTAAATTTGATGCAAATATGATCAGTTTTAAATAATAAAAGAGATAAATTACTAATGAAAGGCACACTTGCAAACGTCCTGCACTCCATCACAACACCAGTGTCACTTAACGAATAGTATCATCACGATATAATGATTTCATAGCAAATTGAAAATACTGTTACGAGCCGGCACTGTGTCTGTCGGCGTCAGCGAGACAATCACAATTAGGGGACTGTTTTTATTATGCTGGTGCGGCTATTAGGACAAAAGAAAAGACCGGCAAATTATAGAATATTGCGTCTAATGGTTCCGAAACGGTAAAAGGATTATACGGGCACTTTCTAGAAAAAGGTCCAATAATTTCGAACGATGATGTGGAAATATAAAAAGGGCAGCAGTCTCGAAGAAAAGTCAGTTTTAAAAGTCAAGTTGAAGTTAGTTTGAATTCAAGTTTTTACAGTAATTATAAAGTGAATATCAAAGTGATTTGTAAAGTAAAATTAATTGTAAAGAAATACTAGAATAAAAATTGTTTAGTAATTGTACAGAAAGTTTAGAATTACCGAGAGGCGAACCTCAGACAAAAATTTGTACAGCAGACTTTAATTTTTCATGGTACTTCACGTACTTTAATGAAGTACCACGGGAATTCATTGGGACTTCACGTACTTTATCGGGACTTCACTGACTTCATCGGTACTTCTACGGACTTCATCGATACTTCACGGACTTCATCGATACTTCACTGACTTCATCGGTACTCCACTGACTTTATCAGTACTTCTAGGGACTTATACTCAGACTTCATCGGAATTCTTTGAGAAATCAATGACGTTGAACTGACGTCATTATGATGAAGAGTTGTTGTGATATTATAGATATATTTGAAACATGTATAAATATACAGGGTGACCCTTTAGTGCGAGGAAGTAAAATATCCCTGTTGCTATTAAATTTAGAAGAAAATTCTGAGCACAAGATCATATACCCACCTGTAGGCCATATTTCAGAATTATTTTGGAATATACAGGGTGTCCTAGAAATGCAGAGCGTACCAAACATGTTTTGTAAATTAAACGTACTCTATTTTATTGCATTTTAAAATGCTTCCTGAAGAGATGATTTTATCGATCCATCACAATTGGGGTCTAGCAGGAATGATTACAGAGATATAGGGTATGAAAAATCGAGATTTTTGAACTCAATGAATTTGTGTCGAAACTTTTCATTATTGGTCAAAACGGCTCACATGTCTCTTTGATTTACTATCTACTGACATTTAAGTAAATCAAATACAGGGTGGTTCATAATTCAGAATTATTCATAACCACTCTGAACTTGTTTCAATTAAATGTCACTTATTAATACATGAGAAGTTAAGACAGGAACATGTAAGCCGTTTTGACCATAACGAATAGTAAAAAAGTTGAGAAATCTCGATTTTTCACAACCTATATCTATTGAAGAATGGTCTGTATTCACTATAATACCCATCCATAAGAAGGGATCAACGATGGACTGTAACAATTATCGTCTGGTTTCCCTGATCTCACATGCGAGCAAAATAATGCTGTATGTTTTACGATCTCGGAATACTATGCACCCATGTATATGTGTTTTGTCGACTACGAAAAAGCGTTCGACAATGTAAAATGGTCAAAATTGTGGGAGATCTTGTGCGTTGCGGGAGTACCTACTCATCTGGTTAATCTCATAAAAAAGTTATATGAACAAAGTAGAGCAGTCGTCAAAATTGACAATCGTATTTCAAAAAAGGAGCTAGACAAGGGTGTATTTTATCACCTCTCTTGTTTAATATATATATATATATATATATATATATATATATATATATATATATATATATATATTGAGATGATATAATATTGAAGTAAGAAAATTTAAAACAAATTACATGAAAATAATCACTATTACATTGAAAGAGCTCTGATCGAGAATCTCAAAAGATCCATTAGAAAGGTTTTTAGACAAAGATAAATAGAGACATGAAATATTAACTGTTTAATATCAAGTCTATGTATTAGTTTAATATAATAGCTGTAAATTTTATGTATCTTTGTAAGAATAATGTTAATTTGGGTGATTTAATAATGTTATAGCATCAGAAAACTTGCTTGTTAAAAGGTAATATTGTAGAAAGTATATTTTCTTTAATTTGACCTCTACAGAGACAGGAAGTATACCAAAATAATCCAGGTGGTCTCCTTTATCTGAAAATAGCAATATCAGTTAATATTAAGAAAAACAAATTTTGAAAGAAATTAATAATTATGAGGTACCCTGTATAGTATAAGTATTTAAAAACGACTACCAATGCAAGGAATCTTCCAAAACTTTGGTAATTTATAGAAAATTGTCATTGCCAACCCAGAATTAACAATGTTTATTTAACGAAATATGTAAAGATTATAACATAGTTTATCGAGTAATCATAATAATTTGATTTCTATTTAATTTAAACTTATAATGTAAAATACAGAAGTGTTAAACTTTACCTTATTAAGAAGATTCTGTAGTTTAAAATTAATTACCAAAAAATCCAATGATTTAATTGGTTTTCATAATTTGAAGTCATAGCCTTCTAAGATTTTAAGATTCATATAAATATGTTAGCATCAAGGAGATCGGGGTCAGTCCTAGGCATTCCATGGCCCAAATAGTGTAATCCTTGTGTGTTTTCTTAACAAAAAGGACGGCCATTGTTTGCTAAAAAAAAAATTAATTAATTTGTGAAGTACATCATCTTAAAGGTAACACAACTGTTATTTACATGTTTGGATACAGTTATTAAGTATTTTTATTATATTTGAATAGTATAACTTTAAAAAAAAATTTGTGATAAACAAACCTCTCCAGAAAGAAGACGGCCATTTTTGAAATCGCCATATTTGAAATCTATAACAATGCAGTTATAGTTAAAATTAAGAAACTATACATTTTAAACAACAGTGTTAGTGAGCAGACTTACCATTGATATGGAGTAATTTGACTAAGGTAACATTTTTTAAACTTAAGTGAGAAAGAATTTCAGTTCCTCAAGATTCATCAAGTCGCCTGTGAGTAGCACTTCACACATAAATCACAGATCATTAATATTGACATATTTAACACAAGACAAATATTCAAGCGTTGCCAAATCTTGTGATACACAAAACAGACTTTCTTTTAGTAAAATTCATTTGTTTAAAAAACGTATTAATTTAAAATAAAAAGGAATATAAATTTAAAGTAAAGATTTAATTAAGTATAAATTGTAATTTGTAAATTTAAATAGTGTGAAAGTGTATGCGTGGTTGCATAATTTTAGTTTATTTATTTGTATACCTTTTAATACTTTCCATGTTTATTTTATTTTGTTAAAATTTTAATATTAATAAACAAGTTGATCATTTTATGTCAAAAGTCCTTGTTAAATTGAATCGACACTGGGAATAAAGGGATCTCAGCTCTGGATAGTAATAATAGTTTGAATAGTAAAAAAGAAATAATTTTTTTGTTTTTTTTATATAAAAACAAATGGCGCCCAAGGTACGTTAATTTTTATTTATTTATTTTAAAAGTAACGAAATCATATTTTACTAACCATTTATTTTACAACAATATTAATTTTTCTTCATATCGGTACAATTTTTGGAATCGATATAGAAACATTCTGGTATTCTATATTGATGTTGTATTCGATATAAAATATTTCGTTACAATATATATATATATATATATATATATATATATATATATATATACGGAATGTTTAATGAGAGAGATACTTGATGAATGGAAAGGAGGCTTTGCTATAAATGGGAAAAAAATTTCAAATCTTAGATATGCTGACGACACTCTTCTAATCGCTAACTCAGCAGAAGAACTTACAGAATTGATACAACGAACATCAAAAGAGTATGGTCTAAAAATCAACTATGCCAAATCCAAAGTATTGATAGTTGATAGATCGGATAAGACAGCAAACAGACCACATCACATTGCCAACTGTGAAGTGGTAGACCAGTTTGTTTATCTGAGTGCCCTTATCCACTTCTCCGGCAGCTGCGAGATGGAGATCCAGACATTGTATCAAAAGTAACCGAGCGTCCACTAGTGGAAGCCATTAGAACTGCTGCTGACCGTGGGAGATGGCGAGAGACTGTAAGAAGAGTTCTGAGTAATAACACCTGACATTAACTTGTGATCACTCCACGTCGTTCTTGACGTTAGACTAGGAAGAAGAAGAAAAAATATCTATATACAGTGTGTCCACGTTAAGGACTTACCACCCCTGTAAAATCGTTATTATTTGATCGATTTTAAAAAACTTTTATCATCATAAAACACAGGCTGTCCGATAAAACGATTTTTTTAATGTCATCAAAACATTTACTATCGTGGTGTTTTTGGAAAGAACTAATGACAAATTATTATAAAGGATTACAATATACAATGTGCCTGAGGAAAAAAATAAAGTAGTAAAGTGTATTAGAGAATTCAGTGGGTTAATAGAAATGACTAACTAATATTTAACTTTTTTACAACTAGCCATTCTCAATTTTCGTATAAAATGATTTTCACCTCGGTATTCACTAAGAATAACTTGTTGACAAAATAATAAATTGATTTATCATAATTTTTTTGTTTTTTTTCTCGGGTTCCCTGTGCAGATATAATTTCGAAATCATGAAATTCGGTACAGATATGTTTGAAATACCTAATCCTCAATAATAATTTGTCGTTAGTTCTTCCCAAAAATTCCACAATAGTACGTCGGTACTTCACAAACTTCATCGGTACTTCTTCTGACTTCACTGACTTCATCGATACTTCTTGGTACTTCATCATACTTCACGTACTTCTATCAGGACTTCTTCAGGGTGTACACCTGACTTCATCAGCGGTTCGACCCTCGAGAATTACCGAACCCAAGGAAAAAATATCGTAACAATACCATTATTTTACTGAATTTATTTTACCCTGCTTTTCCAATTTCCTATCTAACGGTAAATAAATATTTCCTAATAATTTTCGTTTTGCATAATATATAAACCGTCCAAACAGGGATAATATATCTTTCACAACGATCATGACTTATATTTCGCAGAGAGTCCTGTAAAATAAGCGAAAATGACATTTTCCGAGAATTAATGTACCTGGTTCAAGTTTCGCCAATCCATGAACTTCGCATATGACTTCGAATATTGGGTTTTTTTATTTTTCTGGCAATAAGTCACATCCACTAAGCTAGCACGACCGAACCAACATAATTAAACTAGACCTATTGGACTATTTAGTACCCATTTTGTACCATTAATAATAATTATTTTGTACCTTGTGAATTGAAAAAAAAAACTGTGGCGCTGCTACCCTTATATTTAGCTAGCAGAACCGTTAAAAAATAAGAAAAAAAAAATAAAAAATAGAAATGCAAAATACTGAATTTTTACTAGTCTATCCATAAAAACTTAATACATATTTTGATCTATTCTACTCAAAACAACCACTAATTAAACTTTCGACCGGTATACTCAAAAACCGTCCATGCCAGCTTAAATCAGTATTTTCATCATTAAAATAATCGAATTAATTTTGTTGCTCAATGGCGTGATGCCTGAACAGTCAGCAACAAAATCGATAACCCCGGATCGGATGAGTTTTTGACCGGTATACTAACAAACCGTCCACGTCAGCTTAAATCGCTATTTTTATCATTTAAATAATCGGATTAATTTTGTTATGTTGATGCCTGAACAGTCAGCAACTAATTTGAAAACCTGAGATCTAATGAGTTTTTTAACGGTATACTCAGAAACCGTCCACGCCAGCTTAATTTGCTATTTCCGTTACTTAAATAATAAATGTCATTTTGTTGCTCATTAGAGTAATGATCGGTGATGTCTTAACAGTCAGCAACAAATTTAAGAACCCGGGATCGGATGAGTTTTTGACCGGTATACTAACAAACCGTCCACGCCGTTCCCTCTGATGTTCTTTTAAAAATAGTTTTTTCAATTTTATATTTATCCCGTCCCGTAGCACCAACGTATGTAAGTTGGAAACCAACTATAAAAATTAGCAAACAGCTATAACATTTCCCCTACATTGGCGATGTCTCTGACCGACACGGAAGCCAATTTAAGCTGGCGGGGACGTTTTTTAAGTATACCGGTCGAAAACTCATCCGATTTCCAGTTTTCTATTTTGTTGCTGACTCTAGGGACCTTAACAATCTTTGCTGCGATGAGCAACCAAATTAAATAGTTGATTTATTAGGAAGAAATCGCGATTTAAGTTAGCATTTTCTGTGTAAATTGTGAAAAAAAAGATTCCATTTATTTTAGTATGGTTTTTCAGCAACAAATTTTGGTCCATTTCGTTTTTTCAGATCGTTTGATATTTGTTGTTTTCGCCTGCCTAACGTGAAGAGCATTGTTGGCGATTTTTCGGGATCGCTTCATGCAACAAATTCGATTCTTTGGCAACTAATTAGCAACAAATTTAGCAACTTTTTTTTAAGGTTCCGCCCATTTGGCACCGCCAGTTTTATGGAGCTCCCTCGAGTAGCCCTATCTTTAATATCTTCTTGGGTCAATTTTGGGAGTCGAATAAAATACCACGCTACTTTATGACTGCTTTAATATCGACTTGTTTCGTCAATTCCCCTTTTAATACTACTCGATGCCGCGCCAATCCCACTCCGTCGAATTTAGCCTCTCGGGGTGCCTTTCAATGGTAATTCATTTCTAATAGACTAAAAACCGTAATGAATGAAATGGGCTCGTTAAAAAGGATTATCTTTTGACATTTTTGATCAATTTTGTAATTTCAAATATATCCTTACCCTTGTCAGAGTCAACATCACCCTCAATTTTGGCCCCATAGTCCGTGTAGAGCCGCGACGACCCTAAGTATCATCACGAAATAATGTTTTTATAGCAATTTAAAAATACCATTATTTTACTTATTTTATTTTACCCTGCTTTTCCATTTTTCTATCTAACGGTAAAGAAATATTTACAAATAATTTTCGTTTTGTACATAATATAAACCATCCAATCAGGAATAGGAATAAACTTTAATATAATCCAATAGCACTACTGTTCGTGGACAGCATCGGCTTAAGCCAACACAGGCTGTGACCCGTTCCAATCCTGCGCCACAAGTGTTCACCCACTTGTATAGGTCCAAACATTTTTCCAATCTGTTCCCATGGGCTAGAGCGTTTTTTCTTTCGGCGCGAGAACATAAAACTGGTCGTTGTACGACTGTTTTTTTGTTCGCCTGGATAGGAGTGATTTGAGAAAGTGGTAGAATATAATTAGGATTGAAAGAACATCGAGAGACAAAATTCTAAAACAACATGAAAATTGCCGAACAGCATTGCTTGATGATAATAATAAAGTACGCGCGGAATTTATGGCGAATAACGAAATTAATGGCTGATAATAATGTCTAGGTTATGACAGAATGGTGAGAAATGAATGGGAAAGACCACTAAGTGATGAAATTATTCCAAACCTCTTTTAATTAATAAATAATGATGCTGGTTCAGTGTGAAAACAATATCATGAGTCAAAATCTAAGCAAATGGATTCTTCAGCGTTTTACAATCAGTATATTAATTCAAAATTAAAAAATGTCAAAATTATGTAGGTATTGACGTAATAGTCCCTAACATCTGTCTGTCAGGCACCTCAGGACCACGGATATGCATGGATTTACTATGATGAAACAAGTATCTACGATTGGTCGATAAAAGTGTAGGGACTAGCACGTCACGCTGCATTACACCAATGAGAGCAATAAATGGCGCATAAACTTTTATATCTGAAATGAAAAGTATGTAATTCATACTACAGAACGATTAAAATTACGTATGATAGTTTATTATCATGAATGTTATGATTACGATTTCCAATATTTAGTGGTTTCCCTCATTGTAGTCGACATTGTTCATGCATGGAGTTTAATACGAACGATGAAATCACTTAACGAGGATTCCACTGCTTGTGTCAGAATAAACGGGTTCTTACACGGACTGGTTTAACATCGAAAAAGATGTGAGACAGGGATGTGTGGCTTCGCCATGGCTGTTTAACTTATACATAGATGATTGTTTAAAAGATTTGAAAGAGAGTGCGTATGGATTGAAAATGAATGATTTGATCGTCAAATGCCTTTTTTACGCCGTGATGCAGTTCAATTGCTCACCTCCATAATTTTTAGGTGAAAAGGAAGGACCACTGATGATGCGGCATCGGACCTTGTCACTCTTTTGTTAATAGGATTGACAAAAGAGTGACCCAAACATAATAAATATAAAAAATACTTAAGGAACTTTAAAACGAAAGGAAGTAAATTTAAATAAAAAAATATTTCCAGTGTTGACCTTTTTATTACCTACCGTTGTCCATAGACTATAAACGCACTGTCCATGAGACACTATTAAAAAGAACAATAAATTAAATATCCCGAAAACTTGACTGTGACATTGAGCAAAGGGTGTTGGCAGGGAAACAAATGAATGGGCCCTGCATAACTTTATGAGCAGTCAGAACGTGTCAAAAAGGCACGACTGGTTGTGCATAAAGGAGTGCTGTTCACTACACTTATTTATAGTAGTAGGTTTTGAGGGAGGGCAGTCAACTATAAAAAAAGTACTCCTAGAGGTTTTTTAAAAAAAAAACACCCGATAATCGAGATATCTTATTTAAAAGTTATGATGTGAACTTAAAGCGAATTTTTGAATAAAATAAAACAGTATCGTGGAGGCAGAAAAGATATCATTTATACCGATGAAACATTTTGCATATCCGTTAATCCGAAAACAAATTAAAAATTTTTTTTTAGTAAAAGCAAAGGTTAATAATTACAGTGCATGCCGGTGGTAGTGTTCGACTAATAATCTCTGAAATCGTCCATACCTCTTTTTTATTTCATTATTATTTTACATAATTTTTACTTACCTCACACCTTGACTCACACAGTATCCTGATAATATAAACCAATATAGTCCTAGGGCCAGGTTCAAAATTTGATGGTTATTCCAGAACAACTGGAAATTTCAGAAGACTGTGTCCTTAACGGTAAGGCTAGTTGAAAAGCTTCGACTGGGGCGGTTTGGCCACTCGGTGGAGCCAAAGATGTAGCTTCCCTCCAAAATTAGTGATGATTCCTTAACGGTTAAAACCCATTTAAATCGAAAGATAATCAAAAAAAAATTTATCAAATGTTCGCAAAGATGTCCGCAATGGAAGTGGGATAGCTGCTCTATAGGCCATCAAGATTAATGGAAAACGTCGATCCCAGTCCTTCTGATGTTCTTCTATTACTTTGAAAAGTTGTTCTTTTATATTCCGATTAAACCTTTTGTTGTAATAAATTGTCATTAATGTGTAAAAAATTTCCATATGATTTTTTTGTGTGGGCTACAAATGCTGGTGCAGCATTAGGAACATAACGTTGGTTTTATTTTATCCTGAGTTTTATTAACTCCTAAATGACCACTTTATTTTCTTTCATGCATCTCCTCCAAGACTTCATTAATCCTTGTCTTGGGCAATTGTAATTGTTTTATCAAATATAAATTGTAGGCTGGGAGGAGATCTTGATTTCTCAGTTTGATCCAACACGAGAGAATAGATAAAATCAGATCGCGGATCAATCTATCCTAGATTTCCCTCCAATTTAACTTAACTGAACTTAACCAACTAGTTGTTAAGCGCCAAGTATTTTTTTAGAAAGGAAAAGAATAATAAAACAGTGGAATCACTAATACCTTTATCAGTATAAGTTAATATCAAGAAGAAAAAAAAACATGCTATAATTGGTCATCAAATGTACTTCATCAGATTTGCTGATGACATAGCGTTGGTTGCAGATTCTAAAGAAGACATCAACCAGATGCTCAACTGTGTAGATACAATTCTAGATAAATTTAAATTTAATGTAAACGCTAAGAAAACCAGTGCAATGTTTGCAAGTAAAAATGACTCTCATAACATAAATTGCAATATCCAAATAATGAACAAAAGAATACAACAAGTACAAGAACTCTGCTACTAAGGAAGTTTAATTACTCAAGACAATAAATCTCGAAAAGTAATAAGGAGAAGAATTACCTTGGCGAAACAAGCTTTTAAAAAGAATCTCATATCTCATAAAAAATTAAGTATTAAAACAAGAAAGAAACTTATTAAAACTTACATATGGTGCATACTGATTATGGCGAAGAATGACGAAAAGAAAGTGGACAGAATGGAAAAGAAACGAAACAATCATAAAATAAATTGGAGATAACAAAAACATCATGATATCATTGATGAAGAGAAAAGTGAAGCTAGTTGGAGAGAAAGCGAGAGCAAAGATGTTACACATAAAAAATTCCTAAGGATGTTGGGTAGTCGTGGTAGGAACTTCGATTTTAAATTTTCGTGAAAGCCGGTCTCTCTATGTCTTACATCTTAGAACTACTAGTATTCATTCCATATCTAACAGTCTAATAGTCCGTATCTAAAATTTTGTTCCTGATAGCAGACATATTCGAAATCAATCAAAACTTAAAACTTTCAAACGACACATTAATTTGGAATCTTTTACAACTGCGAACAAGTGGACTTGCTGAGGTCTTAAATTCGAAAGAAAGATATTTTCAAAAATATATAGCATTTCACCTGACACAAACTAGAAAGAAATGGCACTAATTAACTTTTAATTGCTTTCCTTTGTTTGAATTTCAACGTGTCTGTCATATTCGAATCAAATGGTGAGGATTTTTCTATAACTGAAAGAAATAACTCTATTTTAAAATTGGTAGTATAAAATTGGACCATCTACTCTACTACACAGTAGCTAATCTGTCGTAGTGGTTACTCGTCATGTTTTTTGTTTGATCGTACGTAATGTTTGCACTAAAGTGAATGTACTTCCTCCCTTAATTCCTGGGATACGGTAAACTTTTATGTTTTCTCCTTTTGGAATCGGAATTGCAATTATCATTCTATTTACATTGCTTTTTTCCGAAAAATTATGTTGTACTCTGTATACTGACGAAGCATTCAAACTATTAATGTTCCTTTTTTAATAAAAACGTCCATAAAGATGATAAATAATATTGGGATTAAGCCTCCTTCTTGTCTTAATCCTATAATTATGGTAAATTTATCTGACATCCTATTATTTCTTATGAGTGCACTCTCATTGTCCTTTGGATTTTTGAAATTATAATTTTCCATTCGTCATCGCCCTGCTAACATTCTTTAAAGTTTTTTTTTATGGTATCTATGAAATGATTTTTTAAATATTAGAAGTGAACAATTCATTTTTGTTCTTTTTATTTGTTTTACATACATACATATAGTCACGAAAATCAATTTTTTTTTGGAAACTTTGAAGTCCTGTAGAATTTTGTTGATCGAAAAATGTTGTAGGGCTGTAGCTGGAATAACTCTTTGGGGAAGGAACAGAACTTTCCTCAGAAGTCCTGGAACTTGTGATGAAAAATTTCTTATTATATTACATTTTTCAATATTCTGTGATTTTTTGGATTTTGAATTTTTCGAAATTCATTTTTTGTAGAACCCCAGAACTCTTTGAAGCAAAACAAAATGGTCGTAAGAAAAATTTATTAGATCTCTTCAATTGCGATTGATTCGACGCTGAGTTTAAAATTCCGTTTGTTATTCACTTTTAGCATTCAAGAAACACAACTGGAAGCTAACTGCTTGGAACAAAAAACATATATGGACGACAATAGTGGTGAACAGGTGAATTAAAAGGTGGCACAATATTCTAACACATAAAACATTATGACGCGAACTACTGTGAATCTGACGTTTCGTCTCTTCAGCGCAATCAGCATCATTTTTTTTAAATATAGTTCTGTCTTTTTTATATATTAATTTTAAATCGCTTTAAATACTAAATTTAACGATACATCACACTTAACGGTTTTACGACGATTTGTTCCTAAAATTAATATCAAAGAACAATAAATTACACACGTAGTTTGCCTAATACATACATAAACAGGCATCAAAACAATCATTAATCCTAATGATCAAACATGTATTATCACATCATCAATTAATTAAATAGCGTAATTAAGTTATTATTTGGTCAGTCGTGGGTGTAGACGTAGAGTAAAGCCACTTATTTTCTTATTACAATAATGTGTGCAAGTCTGCTTGGTCTGTTCATACGGTAATGTTAATAATTTCTTAGTATTAAACGTATTTATGCAATGAATACATAATCTAATGGGTAGTTTACATTGGTAAAGTAACTCGGTCTAGTGAATTACGCCCAGTGACTGGGATTAGTACTTGACTCGTCCTATTGTTTTTTAATTGTGTTCACACGGCAACATCTTAACATGACAGTCTCATATCATGGCTTACAGATATATTTAATGAAATGTACTTCACTGAAATCATACCCGACGTGTGGTTCAAAAGTACATTTATAACGCTACCCAAGAACTCAAGTGCAAAGAACTCGTACGATTAGTCTCATAAGTCACTCTCTTAAACTCTTTTTGAAATTAATCCATCAAAGAATATATAGGATTTGCGAAGAAAAAATCAGCACTACCCAGTTTCGGTTTAGGGATGCCATAGGTACTAGGGAGGAACTCTTTAGCATTCAAGTCTTATTTTAAAGAGCTCGAGATGTTAATTATGATATTTTTGCATGCTTCATTAATTATCAAAAAGCATTTGATAAGGTTCAGCACAATAAGATGATGGAAGTTCTTGAATCAACTGGACTGGAGAAACAAGATCTAAGAATTATAGCAAATCTTTATTGGAATCAGACCTCTTTGGTTAGAATAGAAAGTAAGAAATCCGATGAAGTTCTGATAAAGAGAGGAGTTCTACAGGGGTGTGTACTTTCGCCATTACTATTCAACATCTATTCAGAATACATATTTCGAAAAGCCTTTGAAAAGTCCTCCGACGGGGTTATTGTTAATGGCGAGTGCATTAATAACATACGATATGCAGATGACACAGTAATTATCTCACACGATCTAGAGAGACTTCAAAGATTAATGAACAGAGTGGTGGAAGTAAGTAAAAGATATGGACTGCGGATGAATGCAAAAAGACCAAATTCATGATTATCTCTAAAAATAGACGCATGGAAGGCCAGCTACTGATACACAACAGACCCATCCAAAGAGTTAACAAGTATGTCTATTTGGGAACAAATATTAACGAAGAGAAATGCAGAGAATTCAATATTCCATTGGTTATCTGTTTTTTGGATTACCAAAGGGCATTTGACTGTGTCAACTGGAGTATGCTGTGGGGAGTTCTTCGCGAGATGGGAGTGCCTGAACATCTGATTGCACTAATAAGAAATCTTTACAACATGGCCAAGGTCAGAATAGAAAACCAGCACTTGCTCCCTTTCAAGACCGGCAGGGGCGTTCGCCAGGGATGCATCCTGTCTCCAGGTCTTTTCAACATCTATAAAGAATACATAATGAGAAAGGCATTGGACGAATGGCATGGAGGAATCACAGTTGCGGACAAAAAGTTTGCAAATCTGAGATATGCAGACGATACAACACTAATAGCTGCATCAGAGGAAGAAATATTGGATCTTCTAAATTGAGTTGAGACAAAAAGCATTAAAAGTGGCCTTATGATTAACGAGGAGAAAACTAAAATTATGATAGTCAATCGTGCAAACACTCTGCAACTGACATATGCTCTTAAAAGATTTCAAGTCGTTGACCACATCATGTACCTGGGCTCATGTATAAGTAACAGTGGTTTCAGTGAGAGTGACATCCTAAGGAGAATAGGACTGGCTAAAAGTGCAATGAGTCGACTGCCCAAAATCTGGAAAGACAGATCTATCACTAAACACACTAAAATGAAACTTGTCCAATCATTGATTTTCTCTATTTTCCGATATGGGGCTGAAACATGCACAATTAAAGCAGCAGACAGGAATAGGATCGATGCGTTTGAGATGTGGTGCTGGAGGCGCATGCTTCGAATTCCGTGGACGGCGCACAGGTCGAACGAGTCAATTCTTAGAGAACTGAACATACGCAGTAGACTCTTCCACTTGCCTTGCGAGCATATTGGGATTTTTCGGTCACATCGTGCGAAAAGACAACCTGGAGAGGCTCATAGTTTCCGGAAACACAGAAGGACGAAGGGCTAGAGGACGCTCGCCAACCCGATAGACCGATCAGATCCAAAAGGCCACTGGTGATTCGTTCTATAAGTCTGTAAATATGACGCAGGATCGAAGTCAATGGAGAGAAATAGCGGCACAAGTTGTTAATGATTACGATTCTCAGTAATGAGAGAACGACGAGAGAGAGAGAGAAAGATTAACGAAGAATGGGACCACTCGGTAGAGATAAGATGCCGAATTAAAAAGGCTCAAACCATATTCCTTAAAATGGCAAAGTTGTTCAAAAGTAGGGACCTGTCTTTGAACACCAAAATGCGGATACTAAGGTGCTATGTGTTCTCAACTCTTCTACACAGCGTTGAGTCATGGACGTTTTCTGAAACATCTTGCAAGAAATTAGAAGCCTTTGAACCCTGGCTCTACCATCGTGTTCTGAGAATTTCATGGGTGGATCATATAACCAACGAAGAGGTGCTACGAAGAATGAAGAAGGAAAAAGAAATCTTATATCAAGTAAAGAAACGTAAACTTGAATACCTCGGCCACATCATGGGAAATACTGAAAGATACCGGCTTTTACAGCTTAAACAAGGTAGAAGGAGTGTAGAAAGAAGAAGAATATCAAGGCTGAAGAATCTCCGAGTGTGGTTTAATACATCAACTGTGGGCTTATTACTTGCATCAGTGAATAAAGCTCGTATAGCCATTATGCTCGCCAACATTCGGAACGGATAGGCATCAACAGAAAAAGAAGATATCGTATCGACTAGCCGCTGACCACTTTTTACTTGAATGCTTACATCGGGCGAGTTAGTGGGTAAGTTCATTTTGGTGGGGAAGAGAGCGAGTGGGCAAGTCACTATGCTGCCTGCTCTACCACCCGACTCGCCTGTTTACTCGACCAATTGTTTACATTGGTCGAGTTACTATGCTTTTCTTTACTTGCCTCTTTACTCTAGACCGTTTACCTGACTAACGTATAAAGTGACATTAATTTTTTAATAAAAAGTTAACATACCTAAATAAATAATTGATAAACAAAATGTTGTTTTACCTTGTTTTGATTTTTGATAATGATATTACTTAAATAAAAATAGCAATTTTAATTATGTAAACATATTCTTTTGACTAAGATTACATTTTTTATTGCTCAAAATTACCAAATTAAAATTTTATTAACGTTACTTAATTTAGAAATTACGAAATTTTTTCATAAAAATTCATAAATTCAAATCTTAAAAAATACCCTCTTAAAAATTTTACAGCTGCTAAAACTAAACCACATCTATAACCTTCTTTAATTTGAATTCTTAAAAATTTCGCGCGTACTTTTTTGTTTACCTCAAGCAGGGTTATTCGGCAACCGTCGTATGTTTTAACGTTTTATCCTACTCCGACTGTTTTAACTGAAAGTGGTTTCTAACAATAACAATTCAAGTATATTATGCTTCTTCTAGAGTATATTAGATCTGTATTGTAACGATTTTGCGATACGCCACCGGAATGTACGTGAGCAAGCTGGACGGTATAGTGACGTCACAGCCAATGACAAAGATGTTCCAGTACCTTCCCGACCAATCTGGAATTTTCGATAGAACAGTTTGGATACGTCTAGAAAGTGTTTCCCAACGTGGGGCAATTTGATTGGTAAGGGGGGGCAATTCGAAAATGGACTCGACACGAGTTTAACCCTTTCGCTCCGGGCCATTTAAATGAAATGTTAGATTTCGGTGCCAAATTTAATGAAAAAAGCAAATTCTTTAATAATTGCGGTAAATAATTATTAGGTATCAGGTTATCAGTTAAAACTTTATTTAATATAAAAGAAGTAATGGCATGGCTTTGTGAGGAAACAGAAATCAAATACCATACAAACATACATACATAAAGTCACGTCTTTTTCCCATAGGGGTAGGCAGAGACCACTTCCTTCCACTTGCTACGATTCTTACACACATCTTTTGCTTCGTCTACTTTCATCAGTGCTCTTATACATGCTCGTCGGTTGTTGGTACTTTTGACCTGGCCTTTCTTCAAAACAATGTTGATCTGATCGAGATATGTTCTCCGAGGTCTACCTCTACCGACTTGTCCATTCACACTCGCCATATAAATTTGTTTCGTCAATCTTCCTTTATCCATCCTTTCTACGTGTCCAAACCATCTAAGCATTCCTTTATCTATCTTTGTAACCACATCTTCTTTTACACCACTATTCCTTACTTTATCCAACCGAGTCACTCTGGCTATACTTCTTAGACTACTTATCTCCGCAGCATTAATCCTATTTTCATGCTTCTTCTTCCAAACCCAACATTCACTACCATACATAAGTGTAGGAGCCAACACACCTCTATCCACTGCCAGACGTGCCTTTTTTGACACTTTCTGGCTATTCATAAAGTTATGCAGTGCCCCATTCATTTGTTTTTCTGCCAACACCCTTCGCTCAATGTCACTGTGGTACTTTCCATCTCTAGTAAATTTTGAACCCAAGTACACAAATTCATTTACTTGTTCCACTTTTTCTCCCTCAATCGAAACTCCATAGTTTGTTATGCTTTCTTCTCTTTCAAAAACCATTACTTTCGTTTTGCTCACATTTATCAAATACCCAAAGTCCACCAAATGTGCAAGAAAACTATTGCTACCGTTTCCATCTTTATTTTTAGCTGAATGTGGATTTAGTGCTGTAAATGATTTACTGGTTAAAAAAAGAAATCGGCTGGGATATAACACAAAGTGGAGACTTAAGACTGAAGCTAACCAAATTGGAACCTAATATAAAATCTCTGTGCAGCAAGCATCAAGCGCAAGGATCTTACTAAATTAAAATAATAAATTAATATAGAAAAATTTTAATAAAAATTATTTGGAATTTGAATTTCAGCTTTTCATTATGTTTTGAAAATTTACTTACTGTGTTTCGTTTACAATTTCTTCCCAAAACCTTTCATCTAAGTTTCTTAAGTAAACAATTTAATTTTTAATGTGTTACATAGGGGGGGGGGGGCATAAGAATTATAGAAAGGTATGGCACAAAAAAGGTTGGGAAACACTGGTCTAAAAGATTCTCGTCTTTTCCCGATTCAACGTTAAGTATATAAATTGGCCTCCGTTCGGGGAGGGGAGTTGGTCAGTTTTCTAAAGTTTATGCTGCTGACATAAATTGTAAAGTTATAAATAAATTTGACCCCGAGTGTTATTAATGCAGCAGAAATTTAAGCTTGCCTCTGCGCGTCCGAGTGCTTCGCTGTTACGTGTTCAGCATACTGTTTTATGGAATGGAAGCTTGTACTTTGACAGATGCGATGTGGAAAAAATTGGAGGCCTTTGAAAATGTGGACGTACATAAGGCTATTAAGAATCTCCTGGGTAGAAAGAGTGCGTAACACCGAGGTACTTCAACGCCTCGACAAGCAGCTGGAAGTTCTGTTTACACTAAAAAAGCGCAAACTGGAGTATTTTGGTCACATCTTAGAAATGACAAGTATCGACTTTAAAAGCTTATTATAGAAGAAAAGATCGAAGGACGAAGAGGCCCGGGTAGAAGAAAGATATCCTGGCTAAAAAACTTAAGACAATGGTATGGAGTGAGCACTACCACATTGTTCCGCCGAGCTGTAGACAAGGTTCAGATAGCGCTAATGATTGCTAACGTCCGAGGAGGACAGGGCACCTAAAGAAGAAGAAGTGTTATTAAAGTAAAAACGTTTAAAATTTCAGATTTAAATTGATTAATTCAACTCGGATATGGCATTGGAACAATACAACTGAGACATCCGGTATATTTGCAATTTGAAGACAGTGCTGTCGATTTAAGTGTCGAACTGAATTTTATTTATTTTAGATCCTATCTAATCGCTTCGGACATGTACCGAATGTCTCTCACTCGACCAAATAAAATTAAATGAAATTAGTAGGATGCCAAATAAAATTTAAAATAATATATCAGTTATATTAACATAAATAAAACGACGTGATTAGGCAGCGAATTGTAAAAATTAAACGTCGTAATAAAGTATCTCTAAAATGTAAATTAATTGTCTGATTTTTACGAGTATGTAGTGTATGCAGGAATGTTATTATTATCTTGTCTTATTTCCTGTTGACAGAGTTGTTAGTCATCCGAAATCTAATTTTACAAACAAAAATTACAGTGCAGCAGTTGTTGTATGCAAAAGTCGTTGTTGATGTCAATAAATCAATATTTAATTCTATTAAAAGTTATTTTTATACACTTAAAACACTCTGTTGGTTATTTTAGTTATGTACTCGTTTTCAATGGGTACCACGTGAAAAATATTATTGACGGTCTAACAAAAATTGCAATTTGCAAAATATATGAAAACTTTATGCATAGTTTTATGATACAGATTGTAAAGTTTGAAACTGGATAAGATTTGACCAATATGGCAACAGCGCATCCCCGCGAAAACTAGCTGTATAGAATTAATGCATCGATACAGAAACAATGTTATTTTTTTGTTCGGCATAACTTACGAGGGCGGTTCAAATATGATCGAGACAAACGCTGTAGATGGCGCGCATGTATGTTTTAAAAGTCGTGGCTTGAGTATTTCATATCTGTGTCCCTTACCGAGAGCGTGGCATAGTTTCCGGTCGGTAACGCATGTTTCACGCGCGTGCTACGACTATGAGTGAAAGTCAAGTGCCGACCGCCATTGCGCGTTTTTTAGTGTGGAAAGGCGTTAAAAACACGGAAATTTGTCTGCGGTTGCAAAATCAGTTCGGTAGTGAGTGCCTCAGTAGGGCTGCCGTGTTTAAATGAGCCAAAGCATTCAAAGATGGCCGCGAAACCGTCGAGAATCAGCCGCATGAACGTCGACCGCGAACCAGCATCACACCAGACAACATTCGCCGCGTAGAACAACTCATTTTGGAGGACCGTAGGATGAATATTCGAGACATTTCGGCTGAACTCGGCATTAGTATTGGTAGTTTAGAGTCTATCATCCACGAACACCTTAATTATCGCAAAATAACGGGTCGAAACGAAGGAGCATTCCAGCGATTCTTCTTCAAAATAACGCGCGTCCTCATACCGCGCGTCTCACGCTCGATACAATATCGGAATTAGGGTGGAAGGTACTGGAACACCCCCCTACAGTCCGGATTTATCACCCTGCGACTACCATATGTTTGGACCACTGAAAGAAGCCCTCCGAGGTCAAAGATTCAACACCGACGACGAGGTAGAGGAGTTCGTGCGCACATGGATCCCTCCCAAATTCTACGCCACTGGCGGAATTGCAATTTTATCACATTTTTTTGATTTTCCAATACTTTCTACGTGAATATTGTACTCTTTCTCCATGGCGATAAAGTTATTATTTTTTGAAATATCTTGGGTTAAACATAAAGCTGTAAAATTATTTTAATTTTAACTATTAATTATATCGGTGTTTTATTACGCGAATGAAACTTTAATCTTTATTAACAAAAAGCATAATTTTATTTTTAGAAATTTTTTCAACGAATAGATGCATTTACAATATTAAAATCAGATGAATAAATGCGATTTAAATCATTTCTCCATTTTATTTAGATAAACGCTTTCATGGTATTAAAGGGCGTAAGAATAAATAAACCTATTGAGGTAAACGGGGGTCACATTGAACATTTGTTATAAAAGGTTTCTAAATTTTGTTATGTGCTTTTTAATATTTTCTTTTTAATAAAATTGTTCTTTTATTTAGGCTATAAAATTTTCAAAACCACAATTTGTTAATAAAGATTGAAGTTACATTCGCGTAATAAATGCAATCAAATGACCCAAAACATCGACATAATACACATTGAAATCAAAATAATTGTGCAGCTTCATGTTAACCCAAAATATCTCGAAAAATATCAACTTTATCGCCATTGAGTAAAAGTACAATATTCACGTAAAAAGTATTGTAAAATCGAAAAATTGTGATAAAATTACAATTCCTCCAGTGGCGTAGAATTTGGGAGGGATCAACCAGTCACTTGCTCCTGTCGTACGCCTCTGGTAGTTGCCAGAAAGTTCATTTAACGTAAGTTAGTAGGGTGTTTAGTACTTACACTCCCCATCAAATATGACAATAATACTTCGAATAGTTTTAAAGTACTGGGCACAAAATTTTTTTAAATAAATTAAATTAGGTGATTTGGGTTGAATCTTCATATTTTTAGTTCGAGATTCTATAGTTGAAATATTTCCAATTAGAAATGAAACTCCCTGTATATCTAAATTGTTGTGTTCTATGTACTTTATTGTGATTATTTCCCGTTTTATAGTGGATAACTAGGTTGATATTTTAATTTTCAATTATCATTGTAATCTTAATTTTCTCGTTACAAATAAGATGTTTATTAAATATTCACCTCCTATGCAGAGTTAATTTATTTTTTTCCAAATTCTAACCTCAACAATTTTAACAACCATGATTAAAAAAAATTTCCACAAATGAATTTTCACATAACTCTCTTTTAAGAATTCTCTCCTTATGATGGCCATGTTACCGAAAACGTTTAAGATTTGCTTTTAATGATTTGTGTACTATATCCTTTGACAGTCTGTAATATTCATTAAATATTACAAAGTGCATACAACCTTTTTCTGGATTTTTCTTTTTAGTCGAGCGGCAAGGATTACTTATGAAAGTGAATAGATACAATATTTAAATAACAAACAAGTTTATCCACCCTGTATTAATTTGAGGTACATTTTTGAAATCAGCTCAGCATGGGAAATCAGCAAATTGGAAAAAAGGGGGGTGTTTTATTTAAAAAAACTGGTGCTGACGTCATTACTTAAAGTTATCCACCCTGTATGATAGATTATTTTTTTTAAAAATAGTAAATTTAAATAAAAAATCGACCTGTTTCTGGATTTTTGCATATTTCTGTTTATTTAGCTAATAATAAATTTATGCGTTACTTTATGGACGCACTGTATATCATGAGTTTATTAAGTATTGATAGCCAGCCATCACTACTTTTACCTAACCCCTCATTCATATTTAGTTGGGCAACCAACCAAGCGTCAGATGAGTTAGTTCGTTGTGTACGAAGCTGGAGAATGATAAATTATTTTAGTTGTTAACAAAAACCCATTTTCACCTAGAACTCACTTAACCATTTCTACACGCACAACAGAGATTACAAACTAAAGACAAAAATATTGATTTATTGCGCTCTGAAAGATATTTCAAAACATTTTGTCATAAAAGTATTCACTAGGACGGTAAATTAAAAATTTAAATTACTAGAGCAGAAACTAGTGGAAAATAAATTTCAGACGGTAGACCGCGCTTACGGAAGGATAAATGTTACTTCTGTAAATTATTGCATACTGTAATAGAAGTTTGATATGATTTATGCTAAGTGACCGCAATTATGAATTGTAAGTTGACTTATGATAATTTTATGGTAATTCAATGCTTTGTTTTTGTATGACACTTTTTGTTTCTTTTAAACATTTTAATACATAGTCGGTCACAATCTTTGAATATAAAACATCAGGAAGGAGCACAGTATTAGAAGTGTTGACCGGTTTAAAGGTTGCATTTGACAGAATACTGCTTCCGTTTTGGCAGAGGCGTAGGGCTTCAAAGTATAATAAAAAGAACACAAATAATAATTTATTCGTGTAGTAAGTTAACACTAAAGGCCCTTTTATACGGTCATTTCAGTTTTCATTTTCGTCTCCGTTTTTCCGTGTTTCTTTTTACACGATCCGTTCAGCTGTCCGTTCTAGTCATTTTATTTCTCGGCGTTATTTTATTATTTTACTGAGATACCATTTCCTGGCTTTTTTCCTCATCTTCACAACTTATAGTGTTTAAGCTGTTGATCGAAGATGAACAAAAGAAGATCGTGGTGGTACCATAATGATGGCTTGTACACTTCAACGTTTCCTGCGCCACTGTTCTTGCTGTCTTTGACTTTTTTTAATTCTTTTTTAAACGTTGATCGTAGGCTATTTATTTTGTATTTCACTGTCACATTTGTCGCGTTGCCGTCGTATTCTCTGAATTTCTCCAATAGACAGGTGTAGGCGGCCTCTGATGTTTGAGTTCGGGTCCTTCTTATCCCACAAGCAAGAGTAGGATTTGTACATTTCAATAAATTCTCAAATAAAATCGCGGTCTTTTGACATAATCGACACCTTAAAATAAAAACCTACGGATGGACTGATGCGCAACATGTTTAGACGTAGGATTCTTACTAAACTTACTAAACGACCTCTTGAAGACCACCACTAACCCCATTTACAGTTTTGCTGACGACAATCAGAAAACACAAAGCGCCACGTTTTCCAAGAAAGTGAATTCCTCAAATCATTCCATTACAATGTCCAGAAATACTCTTGAATCAAGTCCCTCCATCTCGATTTTGGGAGTCTAATCATATGTCTTGGCATGACCATCTTGCTAACATCGCAAAGTCAGTAAGCCAGAAGCTAGGTTTTCTGTGGAAAGATGGAAAGTTTTTTACTCTTGATCAACTGTTGACGACGTACAAGGCTCAAATCCGACCTCTACTGGAGTATTGCTCGCACATATGAGGTTCAGCACCAAGGCATTCTCTTCGTCTTCTAGATTCCATTCAGAAAAGGGCCATTCGATTGATAAACAGCTAAACTCACAGATACTCTTCATCCACTAGAACATAGAAGAAGAGTTGCAGACCAGTCATTGCTCTACAGATATTTCCATGAAAGATGCTCCAGTGAAATAAAAACTCTTATACCACCACTGGCCCCATTCGGCACGATAATCAGTCTCACCCATTTACTTTCAAGATCTCCATCAAGAATCCTTCTTTTACAGGGTTGCTACGGAATGGAACAAGCTTCCGGAATCAGTTTTTCCATAGAACGATGACCCGCAACTTTTCAAAAAGTGGGTCCACAGTCATCTCCTTTCTATAATCCATATCCCTTATAATAGTCGCAGTGCGGGCCGTCCGCGGCCCAAACGATAGGTCTACCCTTTTTACGACTATTTTCAGTAAAAAAAAACTGAAATGAACTGGAAACGGAACAAATAGGTCTGGCCATCCCGTCAGTTCCCCTTTCCTGTTTCAGTTTTCCTATCAGTTTATGGTTTTTACACACAGGTTGAATTGGCAGTTCGACTAAGACGGAAATGAAAATAAAATGACCGTGTAAAAGGGCCTTAACAAATATATTTTATTTACAGCACTTATAATTTTCTAATGGCGTTACATTATGTACAGTCATATTTTCAAAAATATTTCTGCTAATGAAATTTTCAAAGTTATCTCTTCATTAATTTTTTTACATTTTAAAAATATTTCTGTTACATCACCTCTTGGGTAAGTCGAGAAGTCTCACTTTTAACTTGGATGATCTATTAAAATAATGGGAACATAAAACACTAATGCTTTTGGAAATAGTCAGAATTTTTTACGAAATTAGTCCATTGAGTTCTTCTGTTTCCTTGTTTACGAAAGCTACAAAAATATATACGAGGTGTGGCCATTAAATAACGAGACTGGCGCTACGGCGGGGAACAAGTGCGCATGCGCCAACCGCCATAGACCGACAGCTGTTTAGTGTGAATGAAGCTTTCTCTTTAGAATGCAGTTAGTCTCGTTTGTGTAAACTACACCTTTAAGTCATAACCTTTATTTCCGATAGTGTTGCCTACCCCTATGGGAAAAAGGCGTGACTTTTTGTATGTACGTATTTTATTTTGTTTTGCCGGTAAAAATGGTTAGTGTAATAATAGAGCAACGAATTGTTCCTAAATTTCATTTCAAACTTTGAAAAACCGCTTCTGAAACTTATAATTTACTGAAAGAAATGTATGGCAGTGAATGTTTATCGCGGGCACGTGTTTTTGAATGGTTTAAGCGTTTTCAAGGTGGCCGTCAAGACGTTGAAGATGATTCGCGGCCAGGTCGCCCTTCAACGTCAAAAACGGATGACAATGTCGCAAAAGTTTTTAATTTGATTCTGTCTGACCGTCGATTAAGTATTCGTGCAATTACTAAAACTGTCTATCTATCTCTTCAGTCGATGTCTCTTCAGACGTCGTGACCCCTTGAATGTATGCCCGGGACAGTCAAGTTTCTCCAGGTTTCTCTGTCTTCAGCAGTCCGCATCACTTCTTGTATGGAGAGGTTTGTCCAGGATTTTATTTGATGGATATATCTATTCGGTGTTCTTCCTCTCCGGCGCCTTCCGTCAACTTTCCCCTGAATGACTTGTTTTTCTAACTCATCTCTCCGAACGACATGGCCAAAGTATTTGAATGTGTTTATTTGGATGTCTGGTAACAACCGTTTATTTTCCGTTTATTTATGCCGAGATATGAATGTGGAAGTCTTCGCGTGTTTCATCGACTACGAAAAGGCCTTTGACAAAGTACAACACGATAAATTAATCCAGATACTCACAAATATAGGAATTGACAGCAGTGATATTCGTATAATTGTTAACCTATATTGGAACCAATCTGCTGAAATACGCGTTAATAATCACACAACAGAAAACATAATTATAATCAGAGAAGTAAGGCAAGGATGTGTACTTTCACCACTACTCTTCAATTTATACTTAGAACAAATTATGTATGAGGCTATTGGAAACACTCTCACTGGTGTAATAGTGAATGGTACTCCCATCAACAACATCAGATACGCGGATGATACAGTACTAATATCCACAAAAATCAACGACTTACAAGACATGCTAAACACAGTAGTCACCCACAGTTCATCAATGGGACTCGCTCAACACAAAGAAAACTAAATGGCTAGTTTTCAGTAAGAACCCAAACAACACCCAACAAAATTTACGAATTGGCAATGACATTATAGAGAGAGTGAAGCACTACAAATATCTAGGATGTTACCTAAACGAGTCAAATGATAATGGCCAAGAGATCCGCTGCAGAATAGAACAATCCAGATCAGCATTCATCAAAATGAGAAAAGTACTGACAAGTCGAGACCTCCCAATTACACGAAAAACGAAAAATATTCACTTCTCCAAAACATTATACAAGGCAAAATTGAGGGCCGCCGCAGCCAAGGTGGCAGCGAAACATCATGGCTCAAAAACTTAAGACAATGGTATGGCCTCAGCACCAGAACACTTTTCCGTACGGCAGTAGATAAAATTAGGCTACAAATACTGGTTACCAACGTACTAGGAGTACATGGAACTTAAAGAAGAAGAAGAAGTTTATTTTCCGCAATTCTTAGCTCTTGAAGAATTAAAGCGTTTGTTTTGCAGGCCGCCCATGGAATTCTAAGCATTCGTCTATAGCATGTCATTTCGAAAGTTTCGATCCGGCGTCTACATGCCACATTGATAGTCCATGACTCGAAGCCGTAGGTAGTGATTGAGAATACAAGGGATTTCATAAGGCGTTGTTTTGTAGCTTTACTTATGTTATGATCTTTCCATACTTTTGTTAGTTTGGCTAACGCTGTCCTTGCCGTTTCGATCCTCCTTTTTATTTCCGTTTCACTGCCACCTTTGTTCGTGATGCATGCACCGAGGTATATAATTGACTCTTTGCACTCAGGTATTGAAGAAAGGGTTCGTGGTAAAATTACACTTTTATCCACGATCATAAGACAACACTTGCTCTTGTTGAGTTTTTACCCCGATTCTGCACTAACTTCTCCGACTCGTTTTAATAAGTTTCTTATTTTCTCTTCACTGCTTGCTAATATTGTCGTGTCGTCCGCGTATCTGAGATTTGAGATTTTTCTTTCGCCAATGGATATTCCTCCTTCCCAGCCATTACTTGCCTTCCTTATAATCCACTCCCCGTAAGTATTGAAGAGGAGGGGGAAAAGAATTCACCCTTGTCGGGCACCTTTTTTTACCTTTTTATACAGTTGGCGTATGAGATGTGTTAGGTGGTTCGGTACGCCCATCTCTTCTAGAACCTTCCATAAAATGGTCCAATTCACAGTGTCGGAGGCTTTGGTGTAATCAAGAAAACAAAAAATGGCTGGGACATTGTATTCGTACAGCTTTTCTGTTAGTTGCCGGACATTTATTAGCTGATCTCGAGTGCCTTTTCCCGGGATAAACCTAGCCTGTTCTGGTGGAATTTGCGGTAGAAGGTAAGGTTTCAATCGTTCATGCAGCACCTGTAGCATAACTTTGCTCGCATGATTTATAAGTGCTATCGTTCTGAAGTTACTTTATCACCCTTTTTATGTAACGGTACATATATTGACTGTATCCAATCATTTGGCCATACTCCAGTTATCCAGATTTTGTTGCATATAATGTGCAATAGACGAACTCCTCCGTCTCCTGAAACTTTTATCATTTCTGCAACTATTCCGTCGGCGCCAGCTATTTTATTGTTTGTTAACTTCTTAATGGCTGTTTCTACTTCACTGTACAGGATGTCTGGTTCTGTAATCCTCTGAAATTGAAAGATAAATTGTAGGCATTGGTAAAAACTGCGATTCGAAATGTAAAAGGTCAAAGGTC
Source organism: Agelastica alni (assembly GCA_950111635.1). Lineage (NCBI taxonomy): Eukaryota > Metazoa > Arthropoda > Insecta > Coleoptera > Chrysomelidae > Agelastica > Agelastica alni. The sequence goes on from OX467716.1 coordinate 17,371,626, forward strand.
AAATCATGGGTTATCCACCAAGACAATGCGCCAGCTTATTCCGCGTTATCTGTCAAGAGGTTCCTGACCAAGTACAGCATCCCAGTGTTGAAACATCCACCTTACTCACCAGATTTTGCATCATGCGACATATATCTGTTCCCTAAGGTGAAACCGCATTAAAAGGGACGAGATTTGAGTCCGTGGAAACTGTAAAAAAGAAAGTGGCAAGTGTCCTAAGGGAGTTGACTTCCGGCATTGTTTCCAACAATAGAAAATTTGCATGGAGCGTTGTATGGTGTATATTGAAGGTGATAATACGTAATTATCTATAAAATAAAAATAAAGTTTTTCAACACCGTCAGTCTCGTTATTTAATGGCCAAATCTCGTATTATCTTAAAATCATGAAACCGAAATGAGTTTATATTTTGTATTCGTTTGTTTTAAGTTAGATTATGCGTCCATGATATGAACTCCTGTAAATCAAACGTTTTTTTATAATATTGAATAATCTGTACAAAGACTATTTTTTAAATTATTAAGTTTATAATTGACAGGGTATATCGATACGTCTTATAACCATTTATTAGTACGACATTTTTTCAATAGCTTTGTTTGTTCTTATGCGTGAAGTGTTAGTGAACTATTAATTAAAAAGTTAAACTTTTTGATTCCCACGCTTGCGCCTCGAGAAAATCAGAACATTTTACATAAAAACCTCTATTACAACAAAACGTACGAATATTTTTAGAAAAAGAATAAAAAAAAATATTTTTTACAAAATTAGTACATTGTGTTCTTCTGTTTCCATTTTTAGGAAAGCTACAACAAAGATATACTATTTTTAAAAATGAAATGATGGTATTATTTACACGTGTTTTGTAGAATAATATGGTTAATTTAGTATCTATTAGGTACATTTTTCCCTAAAAATGTTATTTTTACGTACATAAAAATGCCGGGCACGTCTTTCCAGAATAATAACCACCTGATTGCTACCCTAGCACAAGATTTTAATATGTTTTTCTACTCACATAACCAATGTCGCATTTAGCGTACGCTAAATGATCGATAAGTCACAGATTCTCACAAGGTGTGACTTTTTGCGATTTTAAACACATTACTATGGCAACTTAGTTCTTTAAATACATTACTATGATTACCGTTTGATTTCAGCGGTTTAATAAGCCATGAGAACTGCTTGAGACACTGTCGTGAGTCTGTCAATTGAAACTGTCATTTTTAGAATTTATTCGAGATTAGTGGACCAAAAGTCTGGAAACGGACAATTATATCCTAAATTGCTAGTCGGAATTGTACCAAATTTAGGATAAGCCTATTTTCAGATACGGAGATTTTAGATTTGACATTTGCAATGTTGTCAAATGTGCCGTTTCTCTGATATTATTAGTCACTTTAATTTTTAAAATACATCACCCTGTATATTCAGTTATTATTGGTATCTCCTCTTTAATACGAGTTCTGCCATGTGTAACACTCATGATTCTATGTAGTCAGTTGACGAACAAAATCTCCGTTGATAACTTGTAACCATAAAACAACCAACAAAAACCAGCTAACAGGGAATAGATAAAGCCATGGAAGCCATCGGCAGCACCAAAAAACACACAGAAAACCGCAGCCGACTGGAAAAACGACCAGTCATGGGAGTCGTCTGTAGCAACGGGAAAAACATGCAGAAAAAAGCATCCAGGAAAACAGCCTCCAGAGAAAATTTCAGAGAAAAGCTTCCAGAGAAAAGCCTTCAGATTAAACCGCCCCCAGAGACAACGCCTCCAGAGAAAAAACTTTATCAGAAAAAGGTCGATTACTAAAATTAATAAATTGTCACTAAGAATGATTTTCGGCTAATAATATTTAACATTAACGACGAAGGTCTCCGTCATAAAATATTTTATTAAATAAATAAATCGGCCAAGTAGTTAATGTTAAATTACATTTGAAAGCAAGATCAAATACAGAAATTAACACCATTCTTACCATTTACATTGCACAATTAAAACTTCAAATAAGTATATAATGAAAATGTACTCGACCTTTTAACTAACTTACTACTAAATAAAAAATTCAATTAACGATGGCTTTTTAATATTTAATCTTATCAGCATGAGTCGATAACACTTGGTAGTACGGCTTAATACCAGAACCGGCTTTGAAAAATTCTCAATAAAAATCATAGAAAAAATTCCCGTTACAACACACAAAGGTTTTCAGTTGTAAGAGTCTTTTCTAATACATCCCCGCATTTTTAAAGTTCTTTAGCAGGTACCGCTCGTATGAGGTTAGGACGTTAGGTTAGGTTAGACTAATTTTTTTACTTTTACTGCCTTAATTAATACCGATTATTATTAGCCTAACCTAACCTAACACCAACAGTACCTGATAAAGAACTTTGAAAATGCGGGGACGTATTAGAGAAGACCGCAATATTTAGATTGCATTAAAACTCTGAGAAAGCATAGTCTTCTACTCACGTATAATGATAGCTATTATCCTTGATACGCTCATTGAAGAATATAGGGGTCCAAAGCCATGCGCCTCCTTAATATTACTTGGGATACTACATACTAGTGGTAAAGAACGATAGTAAAGTTAGGATCACTTTCGAGGTGGAGCTGTGATTCAACAAATTTACCACAATTATTTTGCAAAGAAAAACACCGAGTACTATTAAAATGAGTATTTATAAATTTTTATTAATAGACCAAAATTATTATTATTGTTATCTACGAATTGTGAAGTATTAGGCCCGATTCTCACTATAATGCCGTTCACAGTTTGTTCTCGGTCCGATCTCGGTTTGATAAAATATTATCAAGTAAAAAATATATGTGTGCATTCATACTATCCGTAACAGTCAAAAAGAATATTTTGTTTGATCGAGATTGAACTTATTATTAATTATTTACGAGCCAAATACATCCGACTTTGATTATTGACGATTCAAGACCGAATCGTGAACTAAGTAAGATTGTATAATGTGAATATCATCTGACTTTACCAGACCGAAATCGGATCGAGAACGAACTATAAACGGCATTATAGTGAGGATCGGCCCTTAAAGAGATGGGAGCATCGCTAGAAGAAGTGTGTACGTAGACTTACAAGGAGACTGTGTGAAGATATATAAAAATAAATTAAAAAAATATCTCTTGTCGGAAACTTTTCACATTTAACAATTCCCAAAACTTTTGATAGCTTTATTTGTAGATACTGTAATTATTAACTGAATTTTACACACTAATTTTAATTACATAATAACTTGCAAGCCTAATTTCTCTTTTAAAAAATTTCTTTTTTGTTGCAGGTTTGTACCAGTCTATCTTAATTGAAGTTTGAACTGACGTAATATGGTAAGAGAGTTTAGGTACACTTTAAAAAATTATTGACGTCATGATATTTAACTTGAATTAATACCACTTGAAACACAATTTTGCTACAGATAGAATAAACATTCTACAAAGAGTATTCAAGTTTTGTGGACGTGACAAATGAGGTTGACGTATGATAAATTAACTTATTCTTTTTTGTTTCGTGGGCGTGATAAAAGGGTTCGCACAGTTTAAATCATTTGATTTAATTAACGATTTTAATCAACTAAATTTTTAATATTATACTCCGTTCGCTTGGCGAGTATAGCACGTTTCTGAGAAAATTGATTTTTAACAGAGTGGCGCTATCTATACATATAAAGTGCTTTGTCCTGAATGAGTGACTGAAGGATCAACGCACATCCTAAACCGCTGAAACTTGGAGGGTGTGTTCTCTGTATGACGTAGGCATCCGATAAGAAATAATTTTTTGAAATTTTGCTCCTAAAGGGGTGAAAAACGGTGGCAAAGTTTGTATGGGACAACGTGATTCCTTGGTCCAATTTACTTCAAATTTTGCATAAACATTCTTTAAAAGGATTGATGGAAGACGTATTTCGTATATTATTGAAACTCATTGCCTAACAGGGTTAAAAGGAGGTAGAAAGTTACTTTGGGGGCGATTTGAATCGAAGTTAATATCAATACTTCTTGGTGCTTTTGATGTAAGTTACATTTTATTTTGACACATGTTTGAAAAGTCAATTCGATTTTATTTAAAAAACGTTTTAAAACACATAAAAGTTTGGTGCAATGTAATACTCTTTAAAATTGGAATGTCAAATATAAAAGAATATATGTGGCCTTCAGTGACAAAACTTAGCCTTACCAAAAATATAAGAGTCCATTTTAGGGAAGACCTGTTGCTTGAAATAAATTTGCAGAATGGTTATGCGAGCGTACCATCCTAGCACCAAAAAACGAACAAACCTTAGTCATAAATGAAATACTTTTGAGATCATTCGAAAGGGTCGAATATCAATATAAATCCGTCGACTAAGTGATAAACACCGATGATGCCATTCATTATCCGGTCGAGTTCCTGAATATACTGAAGCCAAATTGAGAGTTGGTGCGCCAATTATGTTGCTGCGCAATATAAATCCACTAAAATTATGCAATGGCACCAGACTGCAAGTAAAACCATTGCATCGCAATGTAATCGCAACTATACTGACAGGTTGTTCTCGAGGAGAGTCTGTATTTATTCCTAGGATTCCCCTAACACCATCAAATTACCCATTCGAATTCAAGAGAGTGCAGTTTCCTATCAAAGTCTGCTTCGCCATTAACATAAACAAAGCTCAAGGTCAAACTCTTTAGGAGCGGAAGTAGACTTGAGAGAAAGCTGCTTCTCCCACTCCAGTTGCATGTGGCATGCTCCTGAGTAAGCGCACAGAGTAGCCTGGTGATTCTAGCACCCGAAGAAAAAACGAAAAATATTGTTTACAAAGAAATACTGAGGTATGTGTAGTATTTTAATTTTGTTGTAAATTAAGATAATACCCCCGTGTCACTTTTACCAGATTAAAGGCCAAACTTGGTGTTCATAAAATATAACAAAATTTCATTTTATTTTCATGTTTATTTGACCTTTAAATCACTACACTATAATAAATATTGTTATATTTTATAAGTATTCAAACCTTTTAACATAATAATTTATATGTTATAACAAAATTAATAACGTAAAAAACCAATTAAAAATCCTATTAAATCCATTTTCAACTTCTACGCGGACGAAGTCGCGGGCAAATGCTAGTGTATAATAAATCTATGTTCGCATATAGGTACCCATTTATGTAGTTTTATCTTATTTCAGTTTGACCACCTTGTTTTCTTATAAGCCTGTCACTTTTTGGGTACATTAACAATACAACCATAAAATATAAATGAGTATAAAATTTTTAAATTCATATGCAGGGGCAGAGAATAAAATAATTTAATATTGTTAATTAAAACATTTTATATAAATACAGAATATAGAAGTTTATAAAAAACGATTCAAATAACTTACCCAACATATTTATAATTATTCAGTCGAGATTATCTTCATCATCGGTTTTAAGAGGTATACCAACTTGATTAAGATAATCGAGTACCACCTTCCCACTGGCGGAGGCAATGAGCACCGCTTCTACAGAGGGACTACAAAAAGCCCTCAACATACTACTTTAGACCTCCTAATAAAAGATTGGGCCAGGAACACTGCATACAGACTAAAGTGCCAGGGGGGATGGAGGAGCAACGGGATTGGTCACACCAAGATCGAGGCCCTCCACAAACATCCCTTCACAATGAAATCGGACAAAATTTTAAAAACAGAGTGACCAACAGTGAGATTAATATTCTCACTGACAGTCGCGTGGCCATTGGGGCCTCGTCAGTAACATCACAACATCATCGTTGGTGTGGGACTGCATGCAAGCCCTCACTGAGTTAGTGACGGTAAACAAAGTCACTCTTACATGGGTTTTTGGTCAGATTGCCAATTGCCGAAGCAAAACTTTTATTGAAATTAATCCTTGAACAAGAACATATTGCTCAGTGGAATGCAAATACTGGGTGCAAAACATCAAAACAGCTGATAAAAAAACCCCTCCAGAAAAGCGCACTCTGGACTATGGACAGGAGTAGGCTAAGCACCATTTAGGGCGCACCTCTTTAAACTTAAGCTGGCGGCCGAGAAAAACTGTCAACTATGCGAAGAAGAGGAGGAGAGCAGCATACACATTCTGTGTCACTGCCCGATGCTAGCGGTGTACAGGTATCAAACCTGGAGCCGTATGATAATGGATCTAAGCGATCTTAATGAGACAGGGCCAACAGAAATCCTGAGGTTCGCCAAAATCAGCGGAGTGAAATTCTGATGCCCTGAAAACACAGCGGTAGTCACAGAGAATCAAAAGATCTAGGTGACATAGGAGCCCATACCAATGGCCCAATTGCAAGATTGTAATGTAATGTAATGTAATCTTCCCAGTAACGTGTGGTCGAGCGTTTTCTTGCATAAACAGGAAATTGGGTTCCAAAAAAGTACCGAAAGGCATCACATGTTCTATTACAATATTATCAAAATGGTAATTAGTATTCATGGATCTCGTACGGACAGGAACTAATTCTGTGCAAGTATCAAAGCATATACCACCCCAAAAAATAACAAAGCCACCGCTGAATGGAATCTTTGCAGAGGAGCAAACGTTGATTAAAAAAAATGTAAAAAATTAAATGAATATATATTTTAAAAATAATTTACCTTCTAACAAAAGATGGGTTAGATATAAAACCATAAAGAATTAATTATCTTCGATGGTATTTCAAATTTACATTACAAACAATGCTTATCGTAAGTGTTTAAATAAAATATAACAACATTTTTAGTTATCGAATTTATTGGTCATAAAAAAACAATTATGGCGTTAAAAATTCCTGCATCATCATCCTCACTTGCATATTATTTAAACATCGCATTTGAAATATTCAAATTACCGATTTTATAGAGTTATCATGTTATTTCGGTATAATTAGACGTGATTATTGAACTTAGTTTTAAAATAGCATTTTGTTTACACACACATTCGATTTACAATACGGTTTTAAAACTTATCCAAACATTTAAGGCAAACTAATTTTTTTTATGCGCAGCCTAAATTTAGCCAAAGAGCTAGTATTTTAACTGGAAAATATTAATGTACCAGAAATTCACTTTCTTCCTTAAACTGTTAAATTATATCCAGAATAGGGGTTGGCTAGGTTAGGTTGGGTATCATTTGAGTGGGGCTGGCGAGAACCGGGGGGGGGGAGTTGATCCCCGCTTCTTTTCTAATTCCTCTCTTTTAGAATTTGATTCAAGGCGTTTTCATACTGTTCCCCGCTCTTGGATCAATCGGCTTAGATGTTTTCTCGTTGCGCCGGCAAGTTTGACCCTCTTGTTCGGGTTTATGCTGGCCCCCTCTTTGGTTGCCTCGCTCCCTAACAGGTCAGTTTTCAGGGGATTGGGTTTTTTTGAAAATTCTCTCTTAGCTTCCTGCGAGATTTAGTTGTTTGGAGGATCTGTAGTAGACACATCCATTCGCATTTGTTTGTCTGCGAGATCATTGCCTTCGTCGCAGATGTCTGTTTTATTTGAATTGTTACTCATTTGGTTCCCACGAGTAGTTAGAAAAGATGGTCGAGTGCGGCAGAGCTCTGCATTACGGCAGCAAGGCAAAATACTACTGGAAGGTTGCCTAGTATCCCGGAGGCTCTGTTAATCTGTTTGGGGCATGGGCTGGTAATGTCCACTGTGTAGTTTTAAGAGAGAAGGCAGGTGCAGAAGACAATATGTGAATCCCTATCTTACACAAACTCACCGAAAAAGAACGGAGTGTAGAGATGTTTCTTTGACTAGAATGGAATGGAATGAAACTCCGGGGTGGTTTTTATCCTTTTATTATAAAAATGTCGTATCCTACCTATAACTACTATTAACTTCTTGACATTTATTTCTGTGTACCTATGATCACAACTAAATACAATAAGTTTATGTTTTAATTACAAATTAATTAACATTTAAAATAAATAAAAGGTATCTCTGATTAATAACTAACAAATATATGAACGGTTTTTGGTACTGTCAACATTGTATGAATACTTAGCGGATATAGACCGCATCGTGATGTGTCTTAGTAGCAAGTTCTTGGTCTCTTTACAATTTAAATTTATATTATTATAACTATTTGTGGTTTTGAGTTACTTGCATTTCGGGTAATTTACAAGAATAACGATTGTTTATTAACATAGTGTATTGACTCGAATTATTATGTTGGGTTATTGATCCGTGCCAACGACACTTTAGGAGAACCAATAAGCAACCCTTAACCTTAAATGTGTACTGTAGAGTGTCAATTTACCTTCTTAAAAAAGTCATCCTAACTTACCCTACATCCAGGACAATATTTAACCCATAAAAAAGAGAAGAAAATGTACAACAAGCACCTAAAACAGCCAGCTTCCTGACTCTTCCATTACAGATGATGCATTAGAAAAATTCATTAACTTGGTTTATGGACAATTAATCGTTCTTCAGGTGATATTGTGTCGCGAAAAATACTGTATTTAGTTAGGTTAGGTCATAAAGTGTTTGAAATATATTCAAAAGTTTCTTTTTTCATACGTACATATAACAATGAAACGGTATGTGGTCATTATACCGCATTCTCCGAGTTAGGGAATTATCGTGAAGATACAGATAATTCATCGCGCTTCAACCAGACTTCAGGCTGCGCTCACTGGAAATGAAAAATCAAGAAAATTGGACGGAAATCATGTCCAAAGTGCGGCCGGCCTAAGGAGTATTTTAAGTCGGATGTATCACTGACTTCTTCTCATCTCTCAGGATTACTTAAATTTTACGAAAACGAAACACATTAGATTATCAAATATGCACATTTAATTTTTGCTCATAATCAATACGGTTTGATGCAACTAAATTTTCTTCGAAGTATAATAAATGCATCGTTAAACATATTCACCTGTCTAAAATCAATGTACCATACTAGCACGTAATTGCATATTTATCTATGAGCTTCCGGTTTTCAATTAAACCCTGATTCAACCCACGTTCTACGAGCGCAATGTACCTAAACATAGTACAGTCATATAAGGTTAAAAAGGGTTAAACCCTATGTAGCTAAATCTTTGTTTTGTTATTTTATAAGTAAGTTCATAAGTCTATAAAAAACTCGTGTACATGAGTTAAGATATTAATATATTTATTTATTTGGTGTAAATTAGATTTTGTAATTAACTCTTTTTTGTTCATAATTTTAAAAGATCCTTTTTTTGCAAAATAGAGCTAATCTGTTTCTAGAAACCTCATAAGGCGACCCTTATGAATTTAAACTTTCTACAGCACAGAAACAAATATTTTATGTGCCTAAGAAACCTATATTAGGCTATTTATAACTTTATGGGTGGTTAGGTTAGGTCAGTTATCAATGATAGTGGGGCGTGGTCGCCGCTCCACCGCGACCGTTAGTAGGTCTATTGTATCTCACCCCTAGAGGTAACATTTCACCGCACAATCCAGCCCTTCTCACAAAGTTCATGGTTGTATAGGGTAAGATTTTTTTGAAATCGGTAGGTTCTAGGTTGGTGTAACCAAATATGTTGAACCTTATTCGTCCCAGGCCGGGCATAAACGTAGTATATGTTCAGCAGTTTCGTCTTCCACGCAGCAAAACCGACAATCCGTTTGTTGATTCAGACCTATCCTTCCGAGGTGGTATCTTAGACGACAGTGTCCTGTAAGTAGTCCCGTTAGAATTCGCAGTTCATTTCTGCTCCATTCTAGGATCTGCTTGGTTGTGTTTCTCGAGGGATTAGGTAGAAACGCCTTCGAGTAAGTTAACCCTGCTATATCGGACCAGTACGTAAGTAATTTCCTCTCCGCCCAGTCCAAAATAATTGTTTTGGCGGCACTTGTGACTTCAAAAACCGGTTCCGGTCCAGTGAACGCAGATTCGGCCCCCTGTTTTGCAAGGGTGTCGGCTTTTTCGTTTTCCTCCACCCCCTTGTGCCCAGGTACCCACAGTAGGGTCACCCTATTGTTCGCACCAAGGTTCTCTAAGGAGACTTTGTGTGTGAGGTTATTTCACGTATATAAACAATAAAAAATAAACTTTAAAAAAATGTCAACAAAATATATAACTGACAGTTCTAATATGAATACTAAGGCGATTTCCAATGCCGACGTTTGACGCTGATGTTTGGTCCGCACCAGCGCGAGCGTCAACTCATAGCAGTTTACCTACACTCCACAACTTCATTGACCTTTTAAGGGCAAGATCATTATAAATTAACTCCTGCACGTATTAGTACTTGTTCCTTTTATGGACAAATTTCTTTCTTTGTAGGGTGTGATTGGGCTATTACACCCACATACAACTCTTCACCAGTCAGATTTTCTTGTTATTGCACAATTTTATCCCTTATAAGCAAAGAGAACGGCACTATAATAAAATCATTTATTTAAGTGGGTACGTAGTGAGTATCACTTAAAATCACTTAAATTTTGTATCAATAAAGTTTCTTCTTCTTAGCCTGGTGGCTGGTTGGCAGCAAAGCTCCGCAGCGTTTCCTCTATTCAATGTGGTCTTCAGGCGCTCTCTTCATCTCTTCATATGACGCGTACCCAATATCTATATCTTTTACACTACATCATATACTTAATTAGTTAAAACAATTATACAATTAAAAAATTATACCCCAAATAAATTGACCGTCATTGGGACTGCCGACAGAAGTGAAAACAAAACTATGAAATAACAGTGGTTTTTTTGAATTTTCAAATTAATTGTAGTAATAATTATTAAAATTAAACAGATAGGTAAAGGTCGATTTTACTTCGGATCCTATACTATAAGTTTGGTATTGATATTGACAACACGTGATTGTACTTATGTTTGTAATTAAAAATGGTTAAAAAGTGTTTCTTATGTGACTCAGATAATCTTTTAATTGATTTTAATTTAATTTTACAGCAAAAATAACTGCAACAGAGTAAATGACGCAAAAAATCGAATTTTTTTAAAAAAATATGCTGCGAAAGAAGACCACAAACAGTTTAAAAAAAAAAAAGTTTTGACTCTAATACTTGAGACTTGAGAACAATTTTTGTTAATTCTATGTGGCTTAATGCAACTGAGTCTACATGTATCAAACTCCAGCCTGAAAACTGCGGTTGGCATTTGGATGAATATTTAAAACCAACAGAATTGATTGGGGATCAAATGCCTATGACAGTACAAGATATCAAAATGACGGAAGATGATAATCAATCTACCGAAATCAATAATCAAAATTGTACTTTAGATGAATCAGATATAGAATAATCATTATGAATTGAAAGTTATTTTTTATTAATGTAATATTTATATTTATGGTGTAGTATAATAATATTTTTGTACATACATACATAAGAGTCACGCCTTTTTCCCATAGGGGTAGGCAGAAACCACTTCCTTCCACTTGCTACGGTTCGTACACACATCTTTTGCTTCCTCTACTTTCATCAGTGCTCTCATACATGCTCTTCGGTTGTTGGTACTCTTGACCTGGCCTTTCTTCAAAACAATGTTGATCTGATCGAGATATGTTCTCCGAGGTCGACCTCTACCGATTTGCTCATTCACACTCGCCTTATAAATTTGTTTCGTCAATCTTCCTTCATCCATCCTTTCTACGTGTTCAAACCATCCAAGCATTCCTTTATCTATCTTTGTGACCACATCTTCTTTTACACCACATCGTTTTCTTATCTCACTATTCTTAACTTTATTCAACCGAGTCACTCCGGCTATACTTCTCAGACTACTCATCTCCGCAGCATTAATCCTTTTTTCATGCTTCTTCTGCCAAACCCAACATTCACTACCATACATAAGTGTAGGAACCAACACACCTCTATGCACCGCCAGACGTGCCTTTTTTGACACTTTCTGGCTATTCATAAAGCTATACAGTGCCCCATTCATTTGTTTTTCTGCCAACACCATTCGCTCAATGTCACTGTCATACTTTCCATCTCTAGTAAATTTTGAACCCAAGTACACAAACTCATTAACTTCCACTCTTTCTCCCTCAATCGAAACCCCACAGTTTGTCATGCTTTCTTCTCTTTCAAAAACCATTACTTTCGTTTTGCTCACATTTATTTTCATCCCTTTGATTTTCAGTGAATCATGCATAATATTAACCATCGCCTGCAACTCCTCTTCAGATAACGCTAATATGACTTGATCATCGGCGTAAAGAAGGCATTTGACGATCAAATCATTCAAATCATTCATTTTTAATCCATACGCACTCTCTTTCAGATCTTTTAAACAATTGTCTATGTATAAGTTAAACAGCCATGGCGAAGCCACACATCCCTGTCTCATACCTTTTTCGATGTTAAACCAGTCCGTGCAAGCTCCGTTTATCCTGACACAAGCAGTGGAATCCTCGTAAAGTGATTTCAGTGCTCGTATTAAACTACCACTCACCCCATACATAGACAATGTAGACCACAATTCACTCCTCACCACTCTGTCATATGCCTTTTCCAAGTCTATAAAAGCGCAATAGACCTTCTGACTTCTAGCCAAGAATTTTTGACTATAACTCGTAAGGAAAAGACCTGATCCATACATCTCCTTCCTCTTCTAAATCCTGCTTGCACATTCCATATCATCTTATCAGTTTCATTCGTTACTCTTTTGATCAATATTTTTGCATACAGTTTGCCGACTATGCTGAGTAAACTAATACCTCGGTAGTTCATACAGTCCTGCTGCGAACCTTTTCCCTTGTAAAGCGGCACGATAACGGCCTTGCACCAGTCGTCTGGTACACTACCACTTCTCCAACAAAGGTTAAAAAGGCGGTCCAGTAGACTAGCTACCACGTTTTGTCCAGCCTTCAGCATTTCAACTGTTATCCTGTCGTACCCAGCAGCTTTACCCAATGTTCAACGCTTCCACAATTTCTGTCGCAGTAATTTCACTTTCATTGCAACTTTCACTCATGTCTTCGAATTGGGCCTGTACTTGTGTATCCTCTTTTTCAAATAAACTTTTGAAGTATTCCTTCCATCTCTTCAATACGCATTTATCTCCTTTTACCATATTACCATCTTGGTTTCTGATTCTTTCCAATTGCGAGGTAGTTTTTTTACCTCTGGCTGTTCTTATGGACTTCCAGAAGAGTTTAATATTCTTTTGGAAATCGTCAGATAACTTTCCAATTTTTGTACTAAACAAAATATTTTTATTGTTGTTTTTTTTTTAATTTGACATTTTCGTAGGTTCATTTTGTTAATTTTTATTTACTTTCTTGAAAAAAGATAAAAATTCCAAGCAAGTATACAACGCTTTCTGATTTTTATTCATGACAACATTTGTACACTCTAATGCAGCATTTATAATTTAATATATATATATATATATATATATATATATATATATATATATATATATATTTATAATATTTTTAAATTATTATATTAATCTAACATATTTTAACTTTCAAATTATTATATATTTCATATAACTTTCGTACGTATACTACCAGTTGCTCCAAAATACAACTCTGTGTCTTTGTCTATCGCACGAGATATTTGTTTTGGATCTCTTTGTCGCACGAACACAGTCGCATTAAAATTTTATTTTTTAAAATTCGACAACCATCATTCAGGACAGATTTTTTGCGGGCAACCCTATATCATTGTGTTCGCAATAAAACAGCGCCTATTTTTATGTTTAATTTATAGATTAAACAAATAAGTGAAAATAACTACCAAAATACCTGTTTATACCTGGCAACCCAATAGTTAGGCCGGGAAAAATATAGGCAACCCTACGCTTCAATATTCTATAGGCTTTGTTCCTACGGTTAATGTAAAAATGTTTCGTTAAACTCATCGGTCGAAATTAAAAATTTGAATTTGAAATTTAAATTTTTAATTAATTATAGCCTGGCCAGGATTTTTAACATACTAAATTACTTATAAAATAATTTTTAACATACTAAATTATTATAAAATAATTTTTATTCATTAAATAGACGGGTAAAGGTCGACTTTAATTCGGATCTTAGACTATTATCATCGCCTGCACCAGAAGAACTGCTTAATACGATATTTTTCAATCGAAAGAAAGTGCTGTGGTTCGAATTGTGGATGTAGAAAAGTAGGGGTGCAATGCTCCTCAGTTTTGTGGTCAATGGACAAGCATACCTCAACGCTTTATCGTACCCACGTAATCTTGATTAGGAACGTGTAAGGTTTAGAGCCAAAGAGGATAATGAATGAGTAGGGAGAGAAAGACGCTGACGAACAAGAATAATATTAAGAACGTTTCCACAAAAATCAATTTTCTTACAATCCTTTTTAAACTTCAAATACACATACACGTTACACGTAGGAATTTTGCTGAATAGCTCTTGCGATGGTAAAGTTGTAATAATTGACTATTAAAATTTGCATACTTTACATGCGAACCCTACCCCGGTCAGTGTTGTCACGAACGTTTTTTTTTAATAACAATAGTAATTTTCGTACGATTGTTTTAAAAAACTGAAAATCATTTATTAAAGATATAAAAAATGTTTTTATGTATTTGTTTTCCTGTAAAAAATGTTCAATTTTAAAATCGTACATTTTTTCCATCTGGAATTTCACATTGTGATATTCCATAGAGTATTTCTTGATTTTTTTGTTTTTTTAACATCAGACATACTTGCTAATGCTTTAGCTATTTTATCACCAGTCTTTTGTTAACAAATCTCCCATTCTTTAAACGCGAATTCATTATTAATTAACTAAGTATTCACAATCTCTAATATAAAAGTAATTTCCAAAAATTTTCCTGATTTTTCCGTTTTTTAGCATTAGACATACTTGCTAAGGTTTTAGCTATTTGATCACCAGTCTGTTATTTAACAAATCTCCCATTCTTTAAGCACGAAGCCATTATTAATAAGCTATTCACAATCTCTAATATAAAAGTAACCTTAAAATTTTTTTTAAAACATTAAAACTACAACACGAGTCTCCAGTATAATATTTCGGATTGTGGTCAACGAATTCGCTTCTGTACCCAGTATTTGCATCAAAGCGATGGCGAGTTAATTATAAAAAAATGCATGACTTTTTTTATAATAACATTAAACGCCCGACATTTTAGCAAATGATTTATAGCCGCGGGCGATAATAAACCTATCTCATTTAACCTGTATTAGGCACGATGTTTGTGGACGCTGGTAAAATTTGACACTAGAACGACGATGAAAACTCTTCAATTGGCAAATACAGAAATAACTTAATTGCCTTAAAAAATACAAATTTGTTTATAATACTTATAAAACTCAAATTTTACAATTAATTAAACACGGTGAGAAAACTCAGAAAATAAACTCTGATGAACTCTACAAAAACAACTTCTAATATTTGACATTACCTTTTTTTCTTTTCTTTTATTGAATTTTCCTGGAAATTTGACATTTGAGATTTAACAACATAAAAGGTAAAATACCTGATTTTAAACAACATCCATTTGCTAATCAATGAGCAAGTATGCCACAAGAGTATCGCGCAACATTATAGACGTCTTTGTTCTGCACTATATAAGCTCAATTACACATCTTTGTTACTCTTTCGGGAGATAGGTCCATCGGAGGCCCGCAATGTATCAAGAAATGTCGTTCGCGAATAGCAAATATTCCTAGAAATATTGGTTGGATATATTTAAGATCGCGAAGCCGCAATAAGAAAGTGATATAGTTATGAAAAGATTGTTTTAAAAAGTTGAATATCCAAGTGATATATTAACATACATATAGGCACGCCTTTTTCCCGTAAGGGAAGACAGACCACTTCCTTCCACTTGCTACGGTTCGTACACACATCTTTTGCTTCCTCTACTTTCATCAGTGCTCTCATACATGCTCTTCGGTTGTTGGTACTCTTGACCTGGCCTTTCTTCAAAACAATGTTGATCTGATCGAGATATGTTCTCCGAGGTCGACCTCTACCGATTTGCTCATTCACACTCGCCTTATAAATTTGTTTCGTCAATCTTCTTTCATCCATCCAACCACATCTTCTTTTACACAATATATTAAATTTAATCTATTACCAGAAGAAAGATTCTTTAGTTTTTGTATTCAGTGTTTTAAATTAACGAACCCAAGACTAAATATCGAAGAAACGACGCAATAAAATTTTTTTGGGACTGAGTATTTTCCTCTCCGCCCAGTCCGAAATAATTGTTTTGGCGGCACTTGTAGTGACTCCAAAGACCGGTTCTGTTCCAGTGAATGCAGATTCGGCCCCCTGTTTGGCAAGGGTGTCGGATTCTTCGTTTCCGTGCACCCCCTGGTGCCCAGGTACCCACAGCAGGGTCACTCTGTTGTTCGCACGCTCAGTGCTTTTAAAGCAGCCTGGCTGTCTAATATTATACTAATGTTTTTGTTTGCTAGAGATCTGTTAGTCAGCTCTCTTGCACACAACTCAATAGTAAAGACTTTAGCCTGATAGATTGTAGCGTACCTGCCAAGACTGGTAGATATTTGAATCTTTGGTTTTCTGCTGAAAACACTGGCCCCAACTCCATCTGAGGTTTTTTTTAGCCATCTGTGTACATTACGTATTTAGTCTCCGTGAAGAGGATTTCTCCCCTCACTCATTCATCTTTCTTCGGAAAGAGGACTTTGAACGACTTTTCTACCTGTATTTTTGTGGCTAGCATGTCAGGAACCATCCCAAATTTTTTTTGCAAAGGAGGAAAAAATCCTTAACGGTGAAGTTATGAGTCTTTCAGCTCAAGGTCTACTGTGAGACTCCCTGACTAATGTCAGGTCTACTCACTAAAAACTCCACCCCTATTTAGGTCCGTCTGGCTATTGCCTCCGGTGACACTTAGGCCTGTTGGCCCATTGTATCTTTTCCCAAGAATTTGCTGGTGTTTTGTTTCATCCAGTATCCCGGAGTGGTCCCCGAGTTGCTCCCCACTAATTTGCCTTTTCAGACACAGGAATCTGTAGGAGACTATCCTGGCCTTCCTCTCTAAGAGAATCCTAATATTCATAGTATGAGGCGAATCGTCTTTAAAGTTAAGCAGAAAACTCACCTCAAATTTAAACTAAGATTGTAATAAAATTAGTAAATATTTAGGCTTCCTTATTGATACAAAATGTACATTAGAGTTTTGGTTCTGATCTGTTACTTACTTTATGTTCTAAAGAAAAATATTTTTAATAAAGAGAAATTCTGATCAGTGAATAATTGTATGTCTTTGTATTAGCCCACTGACCCCCACAGGGGGAGGATACTATTAGAAATTATGTCGGTAAAAAGGATAAGTGCTACTACGTGCATGTGTTAATTTATGATGATTTTGACCAGACTCTTAACTGCTTGCCTTTAAAACATAATACAGATGCAAAACCACTTACAAAAAAGTATTAGAACATATAAAAAGAAGTAGGTACAACAATACCAAAATATGCATAAAAAATAAAAAGATTTGTAAATTTTCTGATATTGAATCCCTATTTGACTGGACTAACATTATATCTGATAAGCAAAGTGCGGTACAATGTAAATTGATTTTGAAATTTAATTTTTCTGGATCGGTTTTTTAAATTGCAAATCTTTTGTGGGTAAAAAATGCAATATTCACCACTATAACAACTTTTTATTTGACAATAGGTCTTCATACATCTAAAATATTTCAACAGTTTTATAAAGATGAGTTTTCGAAGTTTAAAACTGTAAAAGGCTTTCTAAATAAGAAGTGTTTCAAATAAAAGTAATAAATTGTTGCAATTGTTTACAATTCGTACATTTATTTATCCGAACAAATCTTTCGTTAACTTATTTATTTTAATCATAATTGTTTTTATTTTTTTTCTGACAAAAAATATTTAATTTTGACTGTACGAATTTTGCAAGATAAACTACACCAGCTAAATTATTTGTAAAAAAATTAAGTTTATTTATATCAAAAATTACTCAAAAAATATTAAAAGAAACACAACACAACAATCAGTCACTAAAACTCAAAATTTAAAAACAAGTGTCACCATGTTAATGTGATAAATAATATACAATCTATGTGGAATTTAAATAAATGAACGTAAAAGTTTACAGCCAATTTGAACCAAAACTGTTGGAAACAGCTCGATTCTCACAAATACCCTTCACCCACTAGAACAAAGAAGAAGAGTTGCAGAACAGACATTACTGTACATATATTTCCATGGCAGATGCTCCAGAGAAATAAAAACTCTTATACCACCACTGGTCACATTCGGCCGAAGAACTCGGCACGCTGATCAGGGTCACCCATTTACTCTCAAGATTGACACTACAAGGACCAATCTTCATCAAGAATCCTTCTTTTACAGGGCTGCTACGGAATCGAATAAACTTCCAAAATCAGTTTTTCCAGAGAACTATGACCTGTAACTTTTTAAAAAGCGTGTCCACAATCATATCCTTTCTATAATCCCTTTCCCTTCTAATAGTCGCAGTGCGGGCCGTCCGCGGCCCACACGATAAGTCTACCCTTTTTGCGACTATTTTTAGTAAAAAAAAAATACGCTGGAACCAAAATTCAATGGAAAAGCTTTGTTTGAATCATAACTAAAGAGCTAAATAAACTCGTTACAAAAAGTATGGCATTAACGAAATGTTATTATTTTTTTCAATTTTTGAAACAAAACTTCTCAACGCACGTTTGACTTAAGGAGTAAGCTGGTGAATGAGTGACAAGAGCGTTAGAAAAAGTGTGATCGGGCGAGGCGAACGGAAGCTTGTGAATGCGTGACAATCAACCATAGTAATTACTGATGTATCCGATTATAAAAATAATGAATAAAAATAAAAAATCCATCCAAAAATATTAATTTATCAATAAAAACCCATAATAAATTTAAGTATTTGTAGAAAATTAATATATGTATATATACATGTATATATTATACATATATAAACAAAATAAAGGGTGTTTCAAAAAAAGCGTGACTACGTCTCTGGGATAGGTAAAAATCTGAAAAATAATTGGGGTTTGCTTAGTAAAAAATTTTCGTAACGCCATCCGTATTCAAGATAAAGGGCGATTTTGCCGAAACTACTGAAAAAAATGTAATGAAATTCTATACGAATATGTTTTAGAAGCTGATACATCCCATGAATTTGTTTTTATATCTGACTCTCATAGAGAGCGCTAGTTACATGGTTCGTACCAAGTAGTATTAAACATAACTTTTTTTTAAGGTTGGATTTATTAATCAAAATTTCAAGTGAATTTAAACATCATTCAATTTTACACCTAAAAGGTATTCTTGGTAAAACTCGATACTGTGTACCGTTTTCGGAATATTTTGATTTGAAAATTATGAAGTAATAACCAAATTTTTTTTCTTCAATTTATCTTGAATACGGATGGCATTACGAAAATTTTTTACTGAGTTAACCTCAATTTGTTCAGCTTTCTACGTATCCTAGAGACGGGGTCACCTTTTTTGCTTCATAATTTTCAAATCAAAATATTTCGAAAAGGGTACACAGTATCGAGTTTTACCTTTTTGGTGTAAAATTGAATGATGTTTAAGTTTACTTGAAATTTCGATTAGTAAATCTAACCTTAAAAATATGTTCAATACTACTTGGTACGAACCGTATAACTAGCGCCCTCTATGAGAGTCAGATATAAAAACAATTTCATGAGATGTATCAGCTTTTAAAACATATTCGTATTAAATTGCATTACAATGTTTCCAGTAGTTTCGGCAAAATCGTAATAAATGTGTATACATTTTTTTTTCAACGCCCTTTATCTTGAATACGGATAGCGCTATGAAAATTTTTTACTGAGCAAACCACAATTATTTTTCAGTTTTCTACCTTTTCTCTGGTTTTAGGTCATTTTTTATAATAAACCAAGAAATTTTTTTTTATATAATTATATACTACATAAGTCAAAGAAGATCTTTCACACTTATATATATATATATATATTAGGGTGGGTCAAAAAAATCGATTATTTTTTTTTACAAGTGACACGGAAAAATGGGTTGCTAGACACCATAAAAAAAATTCTCACCAAGCATGAGCTAGCTCTTAATTTTAATAGGAAGATCATCCGCATCGCAGTTTTGTATTTTTTTCTCAGTCCAATAAAAAAAAATTCATATCTCATCATTTATCGATTGAACAGAAAAATGTTCCGAGAGAATTTTTTAGGAAATTTAATGCTCTACAAAAAAGATATCTTATATTTTTTCTGTAAACCTCACCATTTGAAAGATATTAAGGATTTAATTTTGATTATTTTAAGACAAATTTCATTTTTGTTTATGAATTTTATAACTCCACAATAAATGACTTTTACAAAATGCGCAATACAAATTTTTGTTGGAAATTAACTGCTCTTTAAAAATGGTTTCTTATGTTTTGGCGATGAAATTAACCGTTCAAAAGATATTCATCATCAAACTTTCATGTGTACGGATTTTAAAAGTTTTTGATGAGATATTCGAAAAATTTCAATTTAATTTCATATGAATTTCATTACTTGTCATTAATATAAGTATTATTCGAGTTTTATTTTCAAAATTATCAAAATTTTTCTTCAATTATTCTAAACATTTTATTTTTAATCATTAGAAATCACGATCATAGTGAAAATTTCTCCTCTAGACACAGATTTTGTTTTAGTAGGTAGGTAACTAAAACAAATTAAATGAATGAACTACTAAAATTTATTCGATCCACAATTGGGCTTCATAACTTTCTTTTATCAAAGGAACGCGCGGTACTGGTCAAAGAAAGTCGCGTTTTTTATTTCCGCCACTTTTTCTTGAAACTTTGGGCGGCGTGTTTGACGGGAATATTCGAGACTTCGTTCGCGCCGATAAAAAGTTGCGCCTGCAGGAATCAGTGGAGTCAATATGAGTTGTAACTTGAAGGCAATACGTCGATAGAAATTACAAAATTTTACATTACAAAATAAGTGAGGCGAAGAAAAGTATCATTTGGGAGGAAATTTTTTTCTTTTGTATGATAAAGGATGAGTGCATTTGTCTCATTTGCCGTGCGTCAGTTGCAATACCTAAACGTGGGAACTTGGAGAGGCATCATCAAACGATTCATAAAAACTATTAAAAGGATTTTCCCACACAAAGTAAATTAAGTAAACGAAAAGTATGTCATTTGATAACTTATTGAAAAAAGATCAAACCATGTTCACAAGACCAGCCAAACAATCAAAAGCTGCAACGGTAGCGTCATTTAAAATATCTTATATATTGGCGAAACACAAAAAACCATTTGAAGATGGATCGATTAAGGAAGCATTTATTAAAGCGGGTGAGACATTATTTGGGCATTTTTAAAATAAAACCGAGATTATGTCTGCTATCTCGTCCAACTGTCACAAGGTGTGTTGAAGTCACTACTCAGTAATCCAAGTAAATATAAATAAAGTTCTCATGCAGATGCTTTCCAAAAAAGGCGTGTATTTGTATCCATAATCCTTTGTAAGGCCTCTCGTATTTTTAATAAATATCTAATGGAAACATTTCAATGACCTGTACCCCCGTAAGAGACGCTGACGCTAACGGTTTATGTTTTCTTTTTCAATATTATTAGGAATCCCTTTGTGTCGCAGCGAAGCCCTTTATAGTCATAAAGTTTCGACAAATAGTGATTAAACTGATTGTATTCTTTAAATTGTGGTTGAAGTGAGTTGAATACCAAACGGAATAGAAATATTAAAAAAAGAGGTCGCATTGAGTGGCTGCCTAGGTTACCACACCTGGCGTCATCAGATTTTATATATATATAACTCCATTACCGGAATGAAAGAATTGTAATGTTAGGTGATTTTAATAGTTGGGTAGGAGTAAATCGTGATGGATATGACAGTGTTCTGAAAGCAGCACCGTAACCAGAGGGGTACTATGAGGGGCATAGCCCCCCAAAATTTTTCTCTGCCTCAAAAATGTTGTAACCCATGAATTTTGACATACATACCTTCATGAAATTTGAGGAATTTTTGGTGTCCCTCTTAAAATTTAGTGTCAAGAAGATGAATGAATAAATGCTCGAAGCTAAATAATAATGATGTATTAGAGGAATAATGTAAAATTTATGACCACAAAACCAAACTCTATTATATCATTAGTATATTTTCACATTTTCATTACAAATAAACGTTAAATTTACATCAAAATAGTTGGGACTCTTCGAGCTATTTGACTGTCGAAAAGCTTTCAGGATGTGACACTTTCAAATAAAATTCCAATTAGAATATATTTATAAAAAAATGAATGAGTATACATATATACATACATATACATTTACGCATGTACATATCTACACAAACACATCTATACGAGCCCCTCCGAGCCTCCCTTGCCGTTTATTCCTAGTTACGGCGCTGTCTGGAAAGTACGGTGACGGTAGAGTAAATGAAAATAATGAAAGTCTGCTTAAAGTATGTTTGGGGTGGAATCTTGTGGTAACAAACACAATGTTTAACCATAAAAAGATCCATTCGTATACAAGACAGGAAGGATACCAAAAAAGTATAATTGATTTCGTAATTGTGGATGAAAGATTGAAAAAGAACGTGATGGACACTCTGGCATACCGCGGTGCAGGTATTGACAGACCACTTCTTAGTAATGAGCCGAATAAGAGGTCTTTTTAAGCGGTGGCGGCATCCTGTGTAGCCAATCAAAGAATACAAAAGGCAACGATTAAAAATGAGTATAAAAGGTTAAAAGGTGTGGCAAAAGAGGTTGTGACAAAAAACAAGAAGCGTGATACAGATAAATCTAACAATTTCCAGAACAATATTAAACTCTTTTGGAAGGAGAGGAAAGCGTTTTAAAGATATGAAAGGAATACTTAAAAAGTTTATTTAAGAAAGAGGATACACAATCACAGGCCCCATTTGGAGACATAAGTGAAAGTTGCAATGAAAGTGAAATTAGTACGGCAGAAATTGTGGAAGCGTTGAACAGTGTGAAATTGGGTAAATCTGCTGGGTACGACAGGATAACGGTTAAAATGCTGAAGGCTGGACAAAGCGTAGTAACTAATCTGCTATACCGACTTTGGCGAACATATCTCGATCAGATCAATTGTTTTAAAGAAAGGCCAGGTCAAGAGTACCAACAACCGATGAGCATGCATGAGAGCATGAAATTAGAGGAAGCAAAAGAAGTGTAAAAGAACCGTAGCAAGTGGAAAGAAGTGATCTTTGCCTACCCCTACAGGAAAAAGGCGTGACTATATGTATGTATGTATGTTACTCCATTAAAGATCGCACCTGTAAACTATTTTTGACCTCACCTAAAAATTTCTATCATAATCAGCAGCAATATATATTTTTTTTAATTTAATAGTTATAATCATATGTATTCTCATCGGTCAATTTAATTTTAACTTTAAATAAACAGAGTACGCCACATTAATTTTTGATATAAAAATAAATCAATGGTAATTATGATGGAGGCGTTATTGGAATTAAGCCAATAATATAATTTCGAAAAGTAAAAGTTTGCACTTTATCATATCATGAATGTAGTATCATAAACATATTTTTATTATCAAGCAATACCGCAAATATAAAACACCAAAAAAAACTAATAATATGTTTAATTTCGTGAAAAGTAAACAATAAATAACTTACTAAGAGTGTTCAGAGTCAATGTACGAATGCAAAAAAGTCCAAATGATTTTTTTGGTAAAGTATGTATAATATCAGTCTTATAATGGATAGATAACTGTTTTCGTTTTTATTAAGTTTAAAGTTAAAATGCTTCCATCTTCTAGTTTCTGCTTTAATAAACTTCTAGACAAAATAACGCAACAACATATTAGATCATACAAATTGCTATCATGATTAATTTTAATAATTTTTATGGTTACATTAAAAGTAAAAATAAAACGTATTCTTAGCAATTTAATAAAAAGGCTTTAAGAACGATTAAAAACTGTTATTAGATTCTAAGATTCGTTTTTGCTACCTAAGTTTTTTCTGTTTTGGTAAGTAAATATACGTAAAAAAATAAAAAAAAACTTTAGACCACACGACTGAAGTAAAACTTCTTTAGCTTTATATATATATATATATATATATATATATATATATATATATATATATATATATATACATAACAGTTAAATCGTATTTCTAAATATTGCGCCGACGACCGAGAAGTAGATTGGGAGTGAATAAGCTAAAGAAAGCTCTGAGGTGTGGGCAGCTTCACCACCGGAACCTCTATTGCCTGCCGACTCACTTGCTCTTTGACGACGTCGTTCACTGCGTAGATGTTGTATCCTTCGATAACTCAGTAAACGCTGGCTCGATCTGTTTTTTACTACTATAGGCTAAATGGTTTACTGCCTTTTATCGCTGTGAATTTTGTTATCACAGTAAATGAAACAACATACTTGTCATCGATAATATATTGTTAACTTTTATACATGGAGCTTACAATTTAAAGCCTCCTGTATCTTCGGAATAATTTCACTGGTTGTTAGCTTTTAATTTGATGTATTTTATTTTATTATATTGATGTGCATTTTACCACGTGGTGTTTGAAAACCGTGCTCTTAGCGGCGGACGTGTGTCTTCTTAGACGATCGGAATGGAAAGAGGGCGAGAAGCCGGAAACTGTTTCGAATGTGGCTTCTTGTCGTGTTAAATTCAGCGTTTTTGATTGGTCACCGACCGTACAGCCGGTTGCTAAAAATTGCGCGCGACGATTTCGGAATGTTCTGGCATCATAAATGTACGTGTTCTAAATTGCACGGGACCCTTTGTTTATATCCGAATGCTAATTTCCACGTAATGAATGCGTGACTTTTAGTTGATTTTTTGTCGGCCGTACTAAGTACTTTTAAAAATCAAAGAATTTCTTAAAAAATAATTGTTCAGTTGGAAGATTGCCTTAATATTTCCTCATATTGCCCGGCATTGCCCCATATTTCCTGATATTGCCTCGCATTGCCCGATATTTCCTCGTATATTACCGTATTTCCCATTGACCGTACGATTTTAGTAGTGTGTTACAAGTGTTGGACTGCAATTTTAAGTAATCATTAAAATAAACAAAAAGTTAATAAACGTACCACGAGAGCTTCTTTTAAAAACAAAATTACCACTCACCTTTTTCTTCCTTGTAATTTAGTTTGAAGAGTTTAGGCTTGAAGTATCCGCTGTAAAGGTGTTTGTAAAGAGTGCAAGGGAAAGTGTAATCCGATATTGTTAATTATTATCAAGCGGTGTTTTCAAGCTCTACGACGCGAGAGTTGAGTTAAGTCTTCTAAGACGACACGGATGAAAAAGTCACGTGCGTCGAGTTTCCCTTCGTTCCTCTCCATACTCTAGATGTAAGGCGCGAATGGGCACATGCGCACTGCGTCGTTATACATCTGTGGTGCTGCGGCCCCAAAAGGAAGAGCCTCTCGATATTAGAGAGTTATTGCACATCATCTGGGGTATACGGTCAAGGACATTAAACATTATTACAGAGGATGGTCAGTTCCCTATACTGCAATGTAATCCTGTCAACTGACGTCACCACGATACCTTCCGTAGTTCATATATCTATTTCGTGTTGAAGTTGAACTAATATGATGAATTTTGTACTAATCTAACGAAGCTTTAGTTTAATTCGTCTTCCTTTTAGTCTTGTTTTTTCACTTGCCATTACGTGGATGCGTTTTGCTTTGTGTTATTTAATTTGTTTGTTGTACCTGTGCTTTTTACTCGAAACTTTTTGTTAGATATTCGAATTTGTGAAAAGTTTACATATATTATTTTTAGGTAATTAAAACTACTTATTTAAATTGGTCAAATGAGAATGTACAATCCTTTATCTACCGCTTTATTTTAAAATTAATAATTATCAGATTTAATTTCTGAAAGATGGATACAGAAAACATATTTTAATTTACATAAATGTTAATAGTATTTATTAGACAGATTTTTTTTCTGATAAGTACTTCCTTACTTTATACAAAAATTTCCTGCATAGGTAGAAAAATTCAATTGATTTTCATCGTCAGCTTTTTTACAAGTTATATTTCAAATTATCTTCAACTAATGTAGTTTAATTTCCAGTGTGGTTAATTAGAGAGGTAGTTTTTTTTCAGGGAAAAATCTCCAATTTTCCTTGAAGAATGCTTCTTTCTCAGTGTACTCCCAATATATACTTTATAGTAAATATTTGTGAACTCGAAGAATATATGTTTTTGGTTATGTATAAGGCATCGCACTGACGTCACTGACAGGATAATTACATCGGCGAATCGGGCCATTCTCTGTAATATTGTTTACTGTCCTTGATATATGGTATGCCTTACAATAATATTTACGCATGCGCAACAGTAAACAAAGATTTTTAAGGTATAATGCGTACGCTATACCTAAGGAATAAAAGGAGCAGCCTTAAACCCCATACGTTATATATATATTTGGTGTTCTATGTTATTGTTTTGTGATAAGTAATAATTCTGTAAAGCAGAGATCTGATAAATTACAAAGATTAGAGGTTCATTAGTACCAATACTTTTTGTAAATTATAATTTTGATATTGAAAGTATGTATATTCAATGAATTGATGCTCGTTTCTTTTGTTAATTTCGTTATGGAAAATCTAAAACGAGTTAGATTTGCTCAAAATGATATTATAATATTGTTACGAGATATCGTTAGTTGCAATCCATTGGAAAACCCAGCTCGTTGGAAAAATGTGCAACACACAAAACAACATTTAAATTCAATTACTGGCAAAATTTTTGCACTGAGGGCCATTAAAAGTCATGCGAACAATTCTTCTGAAGTACCATGTCCTTCTAGAACGTTGGTCACCAACAAGGCAATCCTTACTCTGTCGACGGCAAGTCTGAACATAGAGCTTGAGTTGAGTTTATACCAGTCACGTAGATTCTTGAGCCATGATGCTTTTCTGCGGCCCGGCTTTCTCTTACCATAAATTTTTCCTTGCATAATGTTCTGCAGTAATCGGTATTTTTCGCCTCTTATAACATGCCCGAAATATTGCAGTTTCCTTCTTTTGATGGTGGTAAGAATTTCGGTGGATTTATTTAGACTTTGGTTTAATACCAAGTTGGATACTTTTTCTGTCCATGAAACTTTTAATAATTTCCTGTAAGCCCACATCTCAAAGGCTTCAAGTCGCCTTTCTTCGTACTTGCTTATAGTCCAGGCTTTCATACCGTACAGCAGGGTGGAGAAGACCTAACATCTGAGAAGTTGGATTCTTAGAGTTAACTTTAGATCTCTACAGCACAAGACCCTACTAATGCTTTTAAATGCTGCTCGAGTCTGCTTAATCCTTGATTTCACTTCAGTTTGACTATCCGCGCTGTTAGTTATTATGCTGCCTAGATATTTTATTTGGTTTACTTGCTTCAATAGTTCACCCCCAACTGTTATGTTAGCTATGATATTAGGTTGCTTGCTAATTACTAATACTTTAGTCTTTTTTGCATTTAATCTGAGTCCGGCCATTGCGCATTTGTCGATGACTGCATCCAGTATCCGTTGTAAATCTTCCTGACTGGAGGCCAACAGTACCGTATCGTCTGCGTAGCAAAGGTTGTTTATGATTTCGCCAGTTATAATAATGCCGGCTTGTAAATCACTATATATCAGCGAAAAATCTTGTCCTCAAATGGACTATTAGCATGTCAAACGTCACTACCTCGAGAAAAACAACTGCAATAACTCACAATTTTACGCATTCCGTGCTTCGACATAGCGCTAAGGTATCTAGCTACATTCCACGGCTGGAAGATGTAAAAATTGCCACATTTGCAGACAATACAGCACTCCCTGCAATAGATCAAGATCAGGACGTGTCCTGTATAAAATTGCAGTCAGCTACTAATGCAATACTTAAATGGACTAAACAATGAAAAGTCAAGTTTAACGAAAATAAATCGATCCATGTCAAATTTACCAACAAAAGACTAGTCAATCCACCATCCCTATATATCAGTACCATATAGTAACAATGCTAAGTATCTTGGCATGACTCTTAACACTAAGCTCAGATGTAAAGCGCATGTAAAAAAGAAAAGAACCGAAAGTATAGACAGCATTATTGGCTTATTGGAAGGAATTCCAAGTTGTCATTGCACAATTAGAAACTTATCTTCAATCAAATTCTAAAACCAGTGTGGCTTTATGGTATCAAGATATGGGGTTGTGCCAAAGATAGCAATATAAAGATTATTCAAATATTTCAGAACAAAGTGCTGCGTAACATGACAAACGCCGCTTGGTATGTACGCAACAGTGACCTACATAGAGACCTCGGTATCCCAATGGTTAAGGATGAAATTAAAAGGTCTGCTAGTAAACATGAAGCCTGGCTACACCTCCATGAAAATGTAGAAGCCCTTCATCTGCTGGACAATCAGCATCTAGTTTGAAGACCGAAGGGGACCAAGCCATTGGAACTCGTGTAAAGCTGTGTATAGTGCGCGAATTTGTGTACATGTTATAGTCAGAACAAGCTAAAGGATATCATTGGAAGAAATTTATTAGTATATCAGTATTTAGTTTTAAGATTTTACTAGACTTAAATTAATGGTTGATCTATAGTGATCAGTTTAAATACCTCAAACATAAACAACAACAAAAAACGCTAAGGTATAACGCATACGGTATACATTCTGCAAGTTTACAATAACTCTTTATTATCACGCGGCCAATGCGTAAAGTTATATCAAAATGAAATTATAAGGATGAAATTTTATGAAAAAGTGTAGTGTGTAAAGTGTGACATCATAACAAAGTCAAAGAGTACTTGTTCAGTTACTGTAAAGTTAAATAATACTTTTATTTTATAAGAAAAGTGATATAACTTTAACGTCAAAGAAATCTTTTGAAAAATAAATTGGCCAAGGAGTCAATTTATTATAAGCGTCTCGAAAAGTCTTCAAAGACATAAAAACGTAAATCCAATCTTTGTTTTAGTGACACTCGAATAACAATGACAATGGAAATAAAAATGCTGCTGTTGGAAGATGTTTAACGATTGCTGATCTGTTTTTTTTTATTTCTTTGTTGCATCATTTTAAAATTACTTTTTTACCCTTAAAATATATTCTTTGATATCTTTTTTAACATTGTCAAGAAAATTTTCATTTTTGTGCATTTATTTCACACAAAATTAGACTCGCCATGTCATCATTATAAAATTTACTCGTCTAAAATTACAAAATGTAACCTATGCTTAAAAAATTTGGGAAATGTTCTATGCTCTCTAGGAGTACAAGGAGCAACATAAACTGTTTAACGTTTAAATTTATTTATAAAATATTGACAGTACAAAAAATATTTTATAGTAAAATAAGCAAGGATAAAAAAGCAGAAGTCACAGCTAACTCAAAGAAATAAAAAAAACCAGGTATTGTTTAAAAAGAAAGAATATCTCGGGAACCGTCAAAGTTAGGTATAGGAAATCGTTAATAAAAATGAATAGTTATTAAGTGGCCTCCCGCAGAGTCTAAAAAATATAGGGTGTTCTGTTTAAGTTAAGTGACAAAACTACAGATTTACTTGGATATTCACTTTACAAGTCTCTATGTTCACAAAACTATACTTCAACTTAACTTCTTAAAACAATCTTCTCAAAACTATATCTTCTCGCGGCACAGCGGTTCTTAAATAAAATACCAACAATATTTTTCGGAATAACTTCCCTATTTCCGATCAAACATTGTAGAAACATCGTAGGTCTCCAATTGTCGCCCGCGGCATTTGCTAAATGTCGGGCGTTTGATGCTACCGAAAAGTCATAAATCATCTTTTTGTAAACTGATATTATTTTTTTGGTGGAATTTTAATGACCTACGACTTCTTCTTTGAGTGCTCATCCGTTAACAGATATTTGAAATAGCTGTTCTGAAAAGGCCGGTCCTTGTGGTACCAAACCAAATTCTCAAATTCTTTAACCAAGAGATTCTCCTCCTGTCAGGTCCCCTCCGTCCTAGGACTCACCACTGAAGAACCAGCTGTGGGAGCTCTAACGTTTCTCAATCCGCAATATGTGACCTAAGTACTCAAGCTTCCCAGTCTTGATCTTCTTTATGATCCCCATATCTTTATTTATTCTCTCGAGCACTCCAAGGTTGCCACGTCTTGTTCGTTCTCTATAGAGTACTCTGCCAGCGGTCTCTCTATTGGCAAATTATGCCCGAGCTCAGCCGTAGAGGGTAGAAGAAAAAAAAATATAAAAGTGAGCCGCGCCACCGACTTAGACGGTTTAAGCCGGAAACCCCTAGGTCTTATAGGCACTAGCAGAGCCACACGATAAACAACTGAGATTATGGTGAACTAAATAAATAAAATTATAGCTAAAATATATTGGATACTTTACTCCTACAATAAATTAAAGTACACAGTTCAATAATAAAATTATAACAAATATAGTCAAAATTAACAGCCAACAATAAATCAAAGTACACAGTTCAATAATAAAATTATAACAAATATAGTCAAAATTAACAGCCAACAATAAATCAAAGTACACGGTTCAATAATAAACTTATAACAAATATAGTCAAAATTAACAGCTAACAAT
This sequence comes from Agelastica alni, assembly GCA_950111635.1. Taxonomy (NCBI): domain Eukaryota; kingdom Metazoa; phylum Arthropoda; class Insecta; order Coleoptera; family Chrysomelidae; genus Agelastica; species Agelastica alni. The sequence continues at coordinate 17,402,164 of OX467716.1, forward strand.
AAATCAATGTACACAGTTCAATAATAAAATTATAACAAATATAGTCAAAATTAACAGCCAACAATAAATTAAAGTTTAGTTTTGGCATATTATCTAATGCAATAAATAGTTTTTAATAATGTATTATATTAATAAATTAAAACAAAACTTATTTGTGGTGTCAAAAATAAGTCACGTCGTCAAATATTCAAAAATAAATCACTTGTAACCTTTGGGTATACGAATGCACTACTCCTGTGGCCGGTTTGGTTATGGAACGGCACCTGCTAATTAACAATGGCTTTCCTCAAATAAATCCTGCATGCGGTTATTTTAACTCGACACCAAAATCCAAAATATCAACAACGAAGGTAAGATAGAATGGTCAAGTTAAAAATTAAATGGTTTTTCTTCAAAATCCAATTAAGATGGCCCAAATACAGCCAGATATGAAAGAAAAACCGTAGAGGTTTTGCACACTTGTTAATATCACACCGCCCAAAAATTCTCACCACACGACTCCCAAGACTCTCCCCACACCACTCAGACTACTTCCCAAGCCGGATATCAAGAAATGACACGGAATGGACGTCAACCAAGAATATTCGCAAGTCTATGTTCCACACTAAGAATCGCGTTCGTCCGTGTTGATAGCTAGCATCTACACAGAAATGTAAACCAAAATAATAATATAATCGATAATACACAATAATCGAGGCTAAAAACTAAAGCAAAATCTAATAATGAAAATACCTTACTCAATCTCCAGTGATCAACAAAAATGCCATAGCCATTAACAATTGAATCTTATCACAATAAGGTATGCAACACTATTTACAACGAATGATATATTTAAGTTACAACAAAATACGGTACGCGACACTATTTACGAGTACTTGAGGAATATAAAATTATCAGAGATATAATTATAATGGAACTGTAGAAGGGAAAAAAAAGGCACGTTACAAGGTATTTTAAGTATTCACCGATATAGCCACATCTCAAATGCCTCAAGCTTTTCTGTGAAGTATTGAGTGAGAATAAAACGTCAAAAGATAGTATTTATGTATAATTTTTTATAAAACAGGATTGTATAAATTTAACAATATTATTTACAGATATTTGTTCTTAAGTAATTTGTCAAATTATTAGTCAAATAAATTAGTTTAAATACGCTTTTTAGCACGCTTATATTAGTTACACCTGTATCTTGTTTGTTTGCTTGTATGTATGTTTGTAACTGACTCTTTGGCCTCGATTTTGCCCCACTTTAAGCGATCAGATTTACTTTAAACATTGCACACTTGTCAAAGACCGACGACAATGCAATAATTCGATCAAAATATCCGATTATCCTGTTTACTTTCGCCAGGATTCATAAATTTTCTAAGGGCTCCTTTGCATGAGAGTAAGAGAGATAGATCTAGTGCTTGAACTACGCATGCGTGCAGAACAAATATAAACACACTTTATCGCATCGGTGGTTCAGTAGTAAAATGCTCGCCTGCTACGCAGGCAACCCGGGTTCGATTACTGGCCGATGCATTCTTTTTGTGCTTTTACCATTAAGTACATAATTTTTTTAGTGAGTAAAACAAATCGAACTAAAAAGCGAAAAATAAATTATAGTTTATAAAAACAAAAAAACACGCTTTAAGAGTTAATGAAACTAAAAATAATTCGTATCATAGGAATAAAATTACTGACGAGATAATTAATGTCACTGTTTTAAAAGCGTGGGGTGCTTTGTAGAAATTTTGAAACTAATCTACGTTTCGGAATGAAAGCACCCCACGCTTTTAGAACAGTGACATTAATTTTCTCGTCAGTGATTTTATTCCTATGTTAAAAATTAATTTTTACTGTTTAGTGTTACTTTTTAGTTTGATTAACTCTAAAAGCGTATTTTTTAGTTTTTTAAACTATAATTTATTATATGATATCAATAATTGATCATTTTTGTTAAACACTGGTTAATATAACATTTACTTTTCTTTAAAGAAAATTAAAAAATTGTAAGTTAATTTATTTAACATAGGTAACTTCATTATAAACGCTTACTTACTGCTCTATTGATAATAATTATCAGTTGATTAGATAAGGCAATGTCAATATTAGAACAGAATCACCTTTCTATTTCACAATAAAAATAAAACAGATTATAATGCAAAAAACATTTTAGGGATTACAGCAGTTAGAATGCTTAACATTTTAAAACTTTTCTGTATTTTAAAATGTGTTTGGTACTAAATGTTATAAAAAAAATTCTGCGTAATTAACACCGTTCTTGCGTTTTTAGTTATTTTTACACTGTGAATAAAAATACACTTGTGTTGAGTATCGGTGTTACCAATTTGTATTTTTCACCATTAAAATGTTAACTTATGCGGTTTGCCATGGTAGCCATGATTCAGACATAGTATAAAATGATGGCTGAAATGTTAGAAATACAATAGAATGATTATCATTAGACTAATGTTGTTATTATTGTCATTTCTACTTTCAATAAATTCAATAATATTTTTTACAAAAAATGCGCAACAATTTATAGAAGTTAAAGATAATTTTTCTCTTTCCATAATTATACGAGGAATGATCTATCAGATGAAAGTAAAATGGAAGATGTTCCAAGTGGTACACCTCCTGAGATATTACAAGCAGCAGCCACAGTTTCAGGTGATATGCTGCCATAAAAATCTCGGAGTCAATACGAATGTGCATACAATCTTTTTATGGAATGGCGAAAAAATAAACAAACATTGTCATTCTTGCATTGTCTTACTTGCATATTTCTAAAAACCATCTACAAAAGTGAAACCCTTCTCTTTGTGGGCAATTTATTTTATGCTAAGAATGACAATAAACGTAAAACATAATATTTATGTAAGCAAATATCCGGAATTGTCTGCATTCCTGAAACACAAATCAATACGGATAGTTCGTAGAAAAAGTATAGTATGTTACTTGTTTATTAAACACTCTTACTTAAGGGACGTTCATAACACTTGTTACATAATATACTATTATTAACAAAATTTTGTATTAAATGCATATCTAAATCATTTTTTATTATTATAAATCGATTATTTTATTTAATTATTTAAAGTTGACTGATAAACCCTTAAATGTTTTGTCCAAATTTAGAAAAAAAATAAAAATAAATAGGTGTAATAATTTAGGATTTTACAATAATTATTTATGTAAATACTAAATAGTTAAACAGCAAACAGTTAAAGTTAATTAAAATTAAGTTAATTAAAAAATTAAAAAACAGCAAACTTTATAATTTTATACGTAAAAAATTATAAAATTAAATTAAAAATCGAGAATTAAAATTAGTAAATTAAAAATGCTTAATATTTTTTTTCGTTAAAAGTTTTTTTATCGTGAAATATCCTTGCCTAACATAGTTCATTTTTGTACAGCTGACATTATTTGTTAATTTGTTATAAAACAAAATGTGTGTCAATTATATGTTGAGTTAACAATTATTCCATAAGACTACATGTATCAGTTTTATTAGATTTATAAATTAATGGGCTTCCTAATCACCTGGAATTATTTTAAATTTTTTTCATATCTCCGCCTAACGCTTTAACCTTCTTAAAAATTTTGTGCGTACTTCTTTGTTTACCTTAAAGCAGGGTTATTTAAATTTTTTTCGGAGTTCTGGGTGAATTTAGCATAGTTCTAAAGTTCTGATGCTTTTCGAAAATAGTTCCGGCGAATTTAACCCCAAAATTTTTTTCGAAAAAACCCGTCCTCCCACTTTTTCTAAAATCAATTTTTCTTTCGGCCATTTTGTTTGCTTCAAAGAGTTCTAAAATTCTACAAGAAATTTCGAAAAATTCAAAATCCAAAATCCCAGCATTTTGAAAAATGTAATATAATAATAGGAAGTTTTTCATCACAAGTTCCAGGAGTTCTGTTCCTTCCTCAAAGAGTTCTACCAAAAAATCCTACAACATTTTTCGATCAATTCAAAATCCAAAATTCTACGGGACTAAGTTACCAAAAAATTTTGATTTTTAAAATTTTAAATATTCAGAGTTCTGATGAGAGTTCTGTTCTTTCCCCAAATAGTTCTACCAAACAGTCGTACAACATTTTTCGGTGAAATGAAAATCCAAAATTCTATGGGACTTTAAAGTTACCGAAAAAACAAATTTATTTTTAAAGTTTTGAAAGTGGGAAGGAGCGCGAAGTTTTGCCCGCATTTTGAAAAATTAATTTTTATACCCTGTAAAGGTCAAAACTATTCCTACTACCTATCAGAAACTCTAGAACTATTGAAACAGAACTCAGAACTCTAAAAAAAATTTCGAATTTTTTATAGTGGGGGTGGAACTTCACAGGGATAGTTATTTGGCAACCGTCGTGTGTTTTTGAAGTTTTATCCTACTCGGACTGATTTCACTGGAAGCTGTCCCTAACAATAATAATTCAAGTATACAGTTGTACTTAATTAAAACAATTATAATACACATTAATTACAATTTTTACAAATCCTTTGTACTTCTCCCGATATTTTTAAAATAATTTTATTTCACTATCCTTTTGTTTTATATTTCGATTTTTGATTATTAATAAACCAATATCTTGCATTATTTTGTTGAACGTATAAACTTGTTGATTTTAGTACCTAAATATTCCACAATCTATTTCAACCCTTAAACGATTCCAATCCTTCGGGGGATGGAAGTTAATCATTACGTTTACGTCAACTTACAGAATTGCTTTCGTAACACTCCTTTAATTACTTGCCCAGCTTTTAATTAGATAAACGTGGCAACACGATGGCGTCTACCGAGGAAGCAACAACACGACGCCACGGCCAAGGCATCTGGAATTAGGCAAAATAAATAAGATTACTAATATGACTCGTTCGATGTGCTGCTTCCCACCAATCATCGTAGACATAATATACAATCCTCCACAAATGTAAAACGCAATCGTAAGACCTTTTCGTTAAATCAATATTTCAGATTGCCATATATTTTGGAAAAAATAATAAACAAAGCTGTAACATAACAGTGACCCAGCTACAATAAATCGTAACACAATTAAAATTAGTATTTAAAAATATCGGGCGAAATACCGGATATGAAATTTATTTTGTGAGACCTTCAGTTTCTGTTATTTCAAAATTAAATCTCTCATGAATTTCCTCGAAAAATCCACTACTAATAAATTTATGATGTGTTAATTTTCACCTGTGTTACGAACCATCCTCCTGAAATTAAAAATATTTCAAAGATAGTAATGCAAAAATAAATAAAAAAACGACCCGTTTTATGCTTTTTAAATGTAACATATACCTACTGATTTTTTAAAAATTCCCAGAAAGTGTTTATACTCTGTTTCACCGAGATAAGCTACTTCGTAGTATTAATATCCGTCTCTCTCTAATACACATGTACGTAATTCACTTGTGTAAATTACGTTTGTTATGCTAAAGTATGGTAGACAGATTATCCATCGGTGTCAAGAAAACACTCATGCCTCGTTGTTTCATGGCTAACACTGACCTGTACCACCGTAAGTGATAGTATTCTTTAAACTGTGTTACTGTTTTATACGAAATCGAAGAGTGCAGACTAACACGATTCTATGGATAAGAAGTCTTTTAAAAAGTGGGTCTCTGAAAAACTAATACCAATGCTAGAGAAACCGTCATCAATTATTGTGAATAATGCCCAATATCATAGCTCTGTCGTAGAGACGTTACCCCAAACCCGTTGGAAAAAATTGAAGAATGAAGCGATAAAAATAAATTTTGAAGACAATTCGGGCAAGACAGAGCTATTAAGTCTTTGTCGCCAGAATAAGCCACAAATTACCATGTATGTTATAGACCAGATACTTAAAGAACGTGAGTATCCAGTGTTAGGTGGAGCGTAAGTCGCCCCTCCACTGCGACCTTTAGTAAGTCTGTTGTGTCTCACCCCTAGAGGTTACATTTCACCGCACAATCCAGCCCTTCTCACAAAGTTCATGGTTGTATAGGGTGAGATTTTTTTGAAATCGGTAGGTTCTAGGTTGGTGTAACCAAATATGTTGAACCTTATTCTTCCCAGGACGGGGCATGAACATGGTAATATGTTCAGCAGTTTCGTCTTCCACGCAGCAAAACCGACAATCCGTTTGTTGATTCAGACCTATCCTTCCGAGGTGGTATCTTAGACGATAGTGTCTTGTAAGCAGTCCCGTTAGAATTCGCAGGTGAGCTTCAGGTATTAAGATTGTCTTCATATCACTGTCGATACAATCCAATTAAGTTGGTATGGGGAATTTGTAAACAGTACTTTGATCGTCTTATTGGAGAACATGTACGTGGATATGCAGCATTAAAAAAAGCTAGTGACGAAGAAAAAACTGGAAAACTGATTAAGCCGAAAATTCCAATGATGAATACAGTTTCAGTAAATAGGTTGACTAATTTAATACCCTTATTAGCTTCTTTTTTAAGGTTAGCATGTTTTAATGCTTTAGAATTCGCTATATTGCTAAAAACGTTAAATCTTTATTTAATTTTTTAATTTAACTGGGTTGAATAATTAACATTAGTATTAGTTTGTTGTTAACAATATATTTTAGTCACGTTTGGTTGCAGTTATAGTGTAATAATAAGTAATGAGAAGGCAATCTTAATACCTGATGTCCATGTTTTTGGAGAAGTTCGTCACCGTACCTAGTATTTTGTGGCTTTTTCGGGGAACAAAGAGTCAATAGTTATATTTTCTTCGTAATTAAATCATAATATCCTTTATTAGAAATGTAATAAACAATAATGTGATTTTCCTATTAGTACCATTGTCTGAACTTTCTCTTTTATTAAAATATCTACTGTGAAAATGGAACCATAAATATTATCAAAAAAAGATGATGGTTTTTATTTGCCACACCACTGTGTTCTTAACGAAAGTAGCACCACAACCAAATTGCGAGTTGTATTCGATGGCTCCGCGAAAACAACTTCCGGAATTTCGCTAAATAATATTTTGGCAGTTGGTCCAAATATACAGGATAATTTAATTTCAATTATTCTACGTTTTCGTATACATAATATTATACTTGCCGCTGACAGGAAAGGAAGTTTCAGAAAATATTATGGAGAGCAGCTCTTTCTGAGCCTTTAACTGCTTATGAACTTAATACAGCAACATATGGGACAGCGTCTGCAAGTTTTTTTATGTATCCGTGCATTACATGAAATTGCACATAATATCAAAAGTGAGCAACCTGATATAAGATCTATCATCATTCATGATTTTTATGTGGATGATCTTCTCACAGGTGGTAGCACATTAGATGAAGTATTGCTCATTAAAGAAAATATTTCACAAATTCTTAAAGAATATGGATTCGTCCTTAGAAAGTGGGTGTCAAATGATGTTTATGTTTTAGAACAATCCGATAATCAGAATCCTATAAACATTGGAAAAGATGACCATACTAAGACTTTAGGACTCTTTTGGGATCCGGTAAATTGATTCTTCGGAAGTTATTACTAAACGAACAATACTTAGTTACACAACTCAATTAATTGATCCAATAGGGTTATTATCTCCTATTACCATAGTGGCAAAAATTCTTATCCAAAAGCTCTGGAGCTTGCAAATATCTTGGGATGAATCCGTTCCTTTGAACATACGTACTACTTGGTATTCTTTCAGAAATGAGTTACGAAAACTCGATGATCTTCAAATACCTAGGCGTGCAATCTCCCAACAACCAAAATATGTCGAGCTTCATGGGTTTGCTGATGCATCTCAAACAGCATACGGTGCATGCATTTACCTGAGATCATTAGATGAAATGACCGGTTTCCAGTGTCAGTTATTAAGGGTCCCACACACCAAAGCGAAAATAATCGCGAAGCGAATTTCGCGGCGGAAAAAATCGCTCCCCTCTATTTCCACACCAAAGCGAAATATTCGTGCGGATTTTCACAGTTCTCATGTAATTCTCATAAATTCCAAACTCTGGGGGTCCGGTCCTGATTGGCTATCGCTATCAAGTGATCAATGGCCTGATAACTCATATTCTTTAATACCTCCATACGAAATGCCTGAGCTTCGCACTATCACATTAACATCAACTAAAACTGATTTGACTAAATTTGAACATTTTCCCGAACTAAACGAATTTTCTGAGATGAAAAATCTCAAACGTGTTTTCGCGTATGTGCTTAGATTTATTAATAATATAAAAACAAAAAATTTCAGGCAAACGGGTATTTTATTTCCAGATGAACTGAATTATTCATTATTAAAATTAGTTCACCTAACCCAAGCACAAACTTTTCCAGTTGAATTGAAACAATTGAAAACTACTAATCACGTAAGTAACAAAAGTCCGTTGATAAATCTCAATCCATTTCTAGATAAGCATAGTATCATAAGGGTTGGTGGAAGACTAAAACATTCAAATTTTGATTTTGACAAGAAGTTTCCTGCAGTTTTGCCTAAATCACATACACTTTCGACTTTGATAATGCGTGATGAGCATGCAGGTCAACATTTTCTGTTGGCATCTCTCAGGGATCGGTTTTGGCCCATTTCTGGTCGAGATTTTGCACGTAAGGTGGTGCATGATTGTGTGAAATGTTATAGATTTGGAGCAAACAGTATAAAAAATATAATGGGGGATCTGCCCCAGGAGAGACTTACTCCTTCTCGTCAATTTACAGTTACCGGAGTAGACTATTGCGGACCGTTTTTCTTAAAAGAGAGAAGGCATCGATATAACAAGTTAATAAAATCTTATATTTGCCTATTCATTTGTTTTGCAACCAAGGCGATGCACTTAGAAGTAGTATGTGATTTAAGTACCGAATCGTTTATCGCAGCTTTTAGGCGATTTGTCGGCAGACGTGGCTTATGCAAGAAAATTATATCCGACAAAATTAGCCCAAGATGGTATATCTTGGAGTTTCATTCCTCCCCGGGCACCTAATTTCTGCGGGCTTTGGGAAGCTGGGGTGAAATCGGTTAAATACCACTTGAAAAGAATTGTTGGTGAGACTTCCGTTACTTTTGAAGATTTAACCACATTGGCAATACAAATTGAAGCATGTCTAAACAGTAGACCCTTATATCCACTATCATCCGATCATAATGACCCATCCCCTCTGACTCCTGCACACTTCTTGATCGGCTCCAAGTTGACATCTGTTCCGGAGAATGACTGGTTGTCAACCCCCAACAACCGCTTGAGTCGCTTCCAGCTCATTCAGAAGATGAACCAACATTTTTGGTCAAAGTGGACCAAAGATTACATCTCCAACCTTCAAATTCGAACAAAGTGGAAGGAGAATCAACCGCAACTGTTAAAAACAGGTACTATTGTACTTGTGAAGAAAGATGGACTACCACCACTGAAATGGCTTATGGGTAGAGTCATTAAAATTTTTCCTGGTTCGGACGGTGTAGTGCGAACTGTGACCATAAAAACAGTCAATGGGACTTATCAACGCCCAACAGGCAAACTGTGTGTACTTCCAGTTCCCGAAAACGACTGTTGAAAGTTATTATATTTGTGATTGAAACCCTTAAGGCTTTCAAAGGGGGGACTATGTTATGTGATTTGATATGTATATTGCACTCCCCCAACAACTGAACGCCATGTATTTGTTTATCAGATGTCTAAGTGACAGCATTAAAAAATAAAACTTGTCAGAAAGCACGACTTATTATCAATCAAAAATTTCAACAAGATTGTGATAATAAATCACATACACTTGCCTTGGATTTTTCCCTGCATAATTATTTGCTGCATTTGATATTTTTCTCCCCTCATGACATGTCCCATGTACAGCAGTTTTTTCTCTTAAATTTCGGAATCACTTCTCTCTCCTTATGCATACGTCTCATCACGTTGGTTATTCTCTCTACCCATGAGATTCTCAATATTTTCCGGTATATCCACATCTCAAATGCCTCCAGTCTCCTCATATCGGTTACCTTCAGTGTCCAGGCTTCCATCCCATAGTATAGTATAGACAGCACATAGCATCTCAGCCGTATTTTTAAATCAAGGTTTAAATCTCCGCAACAAAAACGCCTCTTCATTCTTGTAAAGGTGCTTCTCGCCTCTTCTATTCTGACTCGTATTTCTTGGGAGCTTTCATTGTTCTCATTAATAATCGTGCCTAATAATTAGATGTACCTCATCTTAGCGAGTGCTTCGCAATCGAAGATGATGTGGGTTGCTTTTTCTTCGTTCTCCGTACAGTTTTTGCAGATAGGGTTGTCATTGAAGAATTCCATACTGTGCAGGCTACCAGTCGGACCTTGTCCCTGCTTGCGTAATTAGGTCCTTTGTCAGGCAGCGATTCCACGGAGCTATCATTAGCTGCTGTGCCTGTCCACATTTCCTCCTTTCATATATTTGTATATTTAGTAATGATGCGTCGATTACTGAACAGTTACAATAATAAATTATTTAAGCAAATTCGAAAAAGAGCGCTTTGTTGGTAAGTAACCATATTTTAAGTTCAATTAAACACATTTTGTAATAATTTTATTAAAATTGATTAAATTTTACTGCGTGTTGTTTATTTTTTTTTGAAACACCTAATTAGTTTCCCAGGTAAATTATTTTTAAAAAATGTTAGGGTCACTCTTGGAACAACATAAATCAGGTTTAACCTTGAAGGTCATTTGATTTTGAGAACTAAATATCTCCGAAGGACGCAATTGATAAAAATAGTACAAAGCTCACTTTAGTTATTTCGTTTAATTGCAATTAGTGGTTACCTCAAACGCGACCTTGTTGGTGTCCTTCAAGGTCACTTTCAAAGTCAAATTTTTTTCCTGAAAACCTGATAATTTGACGTCGGTAATAAAAAAGTGGAAGTTTCCATACTTTTACTTTTATCGTTACCCAGGAACAACGACGTGGACGTAGTAATTTCTGTTCCCTTTGGGGTGCTTTGTTATCATAATTTCCCTTTGATTCTTACGTTTGTGGTGCTTTATTACCGTAAGTTTTCTTGCCTCTTACGTTGGAGATACATATTCAAAATGAAAGAATAAGACGTTATGCTAATTATTGTAAAGCAAAAGAATTGAAAGATAAAGCTGCCTATCGCAAGTTTAATCAGTTTAGTAGAGTTTTAGGGGTCTAACCTTGGAACTGAACACATACCTGAATGTAAAATTTCCCCCTTTTTCGATTGCTAACGTCAAAAAAGGGTTCCCATTTAAAAAATTGAGATGATATTGAAATAACCTTCGAGGTCATCGTCAAGTAAAATCCAAGGTCATCATTGAATTCCTCGTTAAAAGTTACTCCAAGACCTTAATATTTTTCAAAAATAATTTAACTAAAAATTTATTAAGGACACCCAGTACATAAATGGAACATATTACATTTCTATGCAATGAAAGTACTAGTTTTATAAAAATGGAAGTGGTAAATAATAGATAGACGTTTCATATTATGTATTTTTGTTTATGAAACCATTAGGGACTTTTCAATCACTGCTTAAAGGAACAGGTTGACTCCATTAATAGAAATCTTAAAGCATTTGTCGAGTGGGGAACCAACAATCTTGTTCAGTTCAACGCCCAGAAAACACAAAGCGCCAGGTTTTCCAAGAAAGTGAATTCCTCAAATCCTTCCATCACAATGTCCGGTAATACCCTTGAATCAAGTCCCTCCATCTCAATTTTAAGAGTCACGGTGTCTAATAATATGTCTTGAAATGACCATGTTTCTAACATCGTAAAGTCAGCAAGCCAGAGGCTGATTTTCTGTGGAAAGCTAGAAAGTTTTTTACTCCTGATCAACTGTTGATGACGTACGAGGCTCAAATCCGACCTCTACTGGAGTACTGCTCGCACATTTGGGGTTCAGCACCAAGGCATTCTCTTCGTCTTCTAGATTCCATTCAAAAAAGGGCCATTTGGTTGATAAACAGCTCAACTCTCACAGATACCCTTTACCCTCTAGATAGAACATAGAAGAAGAGTTGCAGCCAAGATATTACTCTACAGATATTTCCATGGCAGATGCTACAGAGAAATAAAAACTCTTATACCACCACTACGGGTCCACAATCATCTCCTTTATATAATCCCTTCCCCTTCTAATAGTCGCAGTGTAGGTCGTCCGCGATTATTTTTAGTAAAAAAAATACAATTACTTTTTTTCCAGCAAAAAGTTTTTTTGCAATCTTCTTATTTACCTGTTTTATAAATTATTTTCCTTTTATCCACCCAAAAAATATAAACGTTTACGAGGTCTAAGCACGCAAAAAGCATTTGCTAAAAGATTGATGGGGGTTTTATTATAGAAATAAACATTTTAGATCTACCAATTAGGGAGATGAAAATGGTAAAAACTTAAAAAGTTTTCAAGCGTTTGGATAACAGTCATAAAAAGTTAAATGCTCGGGGATTGAAAGTCGACGAACTTTTTCAAGATTATTCCCAGTTAAATTTGCGGTTGTAAATCATGTAATTTCTTTGTAAGCAAGTCTTTACATTCAATTTATTTCTTTTCCATTACTTCTTCCATGCTGCATGCATAAAAAATATCTGACAATGATGTATTAAGACTGATACGATAAAGCTAGTTTATAATAGTACAGTGTGTTTTCGACCGGTGGTTCGATAAAATCGGACTGTATTGATTTTTTGTTTAACAAAGTAACTTCGGACAAATAAATTTTTTTTTATTGATTTGTTTATATTAACAATCAGAACAACTTATATACAATTAGTATACAATTTACGTCCTATGAGCTAATTTGATGGATTTTTGTCGGGAAAGGTATCACATCTATTGACGTAATCCTCTTAACTATACCTGCAAAAGATTGTCACGTGCCTATTTTTTCCCTTCTACAGTTACATTATTAATTGGGTCTCAGATAGTTTTGTATTCCTCAGGTACTCGTAAATAGTTTCGCTTACCGTATTTTGTTGTAATTTAAATAATCATTCGTTGTAAATAGTGTTGCATACCTTGTAGTGATAGGATTCGATTATTAATGGCTGTGACATTTTTGTTAATCGATATAGATGGAGTGGGGGTTTTTGTTATTGGATTTTGCTTTGATTTTTGGCCTCGATTGTTGTGTGTTGTCAGCTATATTATTGTTTGGTTTGCATTTCTGTGTGGATGGGCTGGCTATCAACACGGACGAGTGCGATTATGAGTTTGGAACATAGATTTGCGAAGATTGTTGGTTGACGCGTGTTCCGTGTCATTTCTTGATATTCGGCCTGGGAGTCAGTCTTGTCAGTCGTTTGGTGGCAGTCTTGGGAGTCGTGTGGTGGTGAGAATTTTTGGGACGATTTGATATTAACACGTGTGCAAAACCTCTACGGTTTTACTTTCATATCTGGCTGTATTTGGGCCATATTAATTGGATTTTGAAGTAAAACCAATTAATTTTTAACTTGACCATTCTATCTTACCTTCGTTGTTGATATTTTGGATTTTGGTGTCGAGTTAAAATAGCCGCATGCGGGATTTATTTGAGGGAAGCCATTGTTAAGTAGCAGGTGCCGTTCAGTAATCAAACCGGCCACAGGAGTAGTGAATTCGTATACCCAAAGGTTACAAGTGTTTTATTTTTTTTTAAATATTTAACGACGTGACTTATTTTTTTTTTTGACGCCACGATTAAGTTTTGTTTTAGTTTATTAATATAGTACATTGTTGGAAACTTTTTATTGCATTAGATATATGCCAAAACTGAGTATTTCGATATATTGTTAGCTGTTGATTTTGATTAGATTTGTTATAAGTTTATTATTGAACTGTGTACCTTGATTTATTGTTAGCTGCTAATTTTGACTATATTTATTATAAGTTTATTATTGAACTGTGTACCTTGATTTATTGTTGGCTGTTGATTTTGTCTATATTTGTTATAATGTTGCTATTGAGCTGTGAACTTTGATTTATTGTGTGAGTAAAGTATCCAATATATTTTTGCTATAATTTTATTTATTTGGTTCACCATAATCTTAGTTGTTTATCGTGTGGCTCTACTAGTGCCTATAAGACCTAGGGGTTTCCGGCTTGAACCGTCTAAGTCGGTGGCGCGGCTCACTTTTATTTTCTTTTTTTCTTCTACCCTCTACGGCTGAGCTCGGGCATAATTTGCCAGTAGAGAGACCGCTGGCAGAGTACTCAATAGAGGACGAAAAAGACGTGGCAAGGATCAATTGGCCATTTCCTTTAAGTCGCTTTGGGTTTACAATATTTATCAAATTTTATGCCAGTTCATTGGGATGGTGTTCAAGCCTTTCGAAGTGTTTTTGGGTTCTTTTTTGCATTCTTCTTGAATAAAGGGTATGTCAAGGTCTACGTGCAGTGTGTGATTAGATACTACCATGGAGCATTCGCGATTATTCTTAATGACTTTGATTGAAAACGTTAAATAATATTTATGTTTGATTTGCTGGAACATCCCCATAGTTTTATTTCGTATGTCCATATTGGTTTGATTATAGCTTAATACAATAAAATTTTGACTTTTTGCCAAACAACCAGTACATATTTTTCATTTTGAGATCCATGGCTTTCCTTTTTTTAAATATGTGCTTTTTCCATGATAGTTTACTAACCATGTGTGGTCCCAAATACTTAGCCTCGTCTGCTCTGGGAATTTTTATTTCATTAAGATATAATGAGGGACACTGTGAACGTTTTAACGTGTACGTAACATAGGTGCTTTTTGTTTCGTTTATCTTTATTTTCCATTTGCTTAACCATCTTGTTAGTGCATCTAAGTGCAGTTGTAGTTTTCCAGTTGCTATCTCCGCATTCTTATAATGACATAATAGAACAGTATCATCCGCAAATGTTCCTAATTCTGTATCTGGTCTCGTTGGAATATCAGCTGTAAACAAATTATACAATAGGGGACCAAGGACGCTTCCCTGTGGCACTTCAGAATTAATAGAATAGGTAGCTGAGTACTCATTTCCATAAGTAACGTGAAAGTATCTGTTCGTAAGATATGATTTAAGAAGCAGGTAGTACTCACTTGGTAGTAGTGCCTTAATTTTGTAAAGTAGTAGTAGGTAAAAAGCTAGTGACAAACAAAAGGAATGTTGGAAAGGATGCCTCATTTCTTAAGGTTCTTCCTGTTACTGCGAAGAGTTGTCTCTGTGTTAATGCCAACTTTTGGACAAAATTAACGCAACAACAAATTAAATCACACAAATTGCTGCAATGAAATAATTTTATTAATTTTTTATAAACATTGGTTACATTAAAAGTTAAAAAAAAACGTAATTAGATTCTTTAAAAGTGAATTAGCCCTGATATTTCTCTGTAAGATTGGAATTAAAATTATGGTGTAAATAGGACACTAGTAGCGAAATTACTTAATGGTATAGGTGTAACACTTGTAACGTGTATTGCCTAAAGAGGACAGCAGCCGACAGAGATCTTTTGTTTCAATATCCAAATTGCATCCAAAACAAATTAGATTAATTATTAAAGTAATTTTTTGTAAAAGAGTGACAGTTCTGTCTTAAATTTTTGCAATTACGGGATAACTAACTACCTTTGGATATTTTTATAAAACTATTGTTAATAGAATATTTGCTTATCTAGGGCAGCGATTCTTAACCATTATGTTACGGCAACATTTTTTAATTATTAAAAGTGTAGCGTGAAAAAAATAGGTTGAGAATTACTGATATTTCACATCGTTTCTCAACTTTTTAGTTTTGCAACCTCCCATCAAGACTAAGTAACCGATCAGAAATGAGGCATGACTGTTTTTTTTCAAAAAACGATGGATAACACTAGTCAACAAAGTAAATGTTTTTTTTTACTGGGATTTTTTTTGGAACGATTGGATTTCTTCTTCACCTTAAAACCAATTAACGTGTATAAATAACATTGTAACTCTCGTCAGATTTAGTAGTGAATAGCATTTATTGACTTTTATTTAAATTTGTATAAAGAAGTGACTCATTTCTTTATTTCACTTTAGAAAACATTTTTTTTATCGATTGGCTTTTCCATTGTAAACATCAGATCCCTTTAAAGGCCCCAACAATAGTCTGCTCATCTACCTTGGTAACGCTTTTCTGCAATTTCTTGATAAAAACGTTTTCCATCTTCGTCACTTACTGAACCCACGTTATCCGGATAAAAACTCGAGCGGGAGTGTAGGAAATAAATTTTTAATGACATATTGCATCCTAGTTTGTGATAAGCACTCAGCATCATTTTAATTTTTTCAAGTAAATCCGGAGATTTGTGATTACCGAGGAAATTTTTTGTGACGTCGACAAAAGCCAACATTCTATGGAATTAAGGCAAGATGAAAAAGCAAAATTATTGATTAATTTTTAAAAATTGCTTCTTTAATTTTTGCCTCACTGGCCGAGATAAATTTTGTTGTAAGAAACAAAAATCTAGATCCGTTTTTGGGAAACGCTTTCACAAAATTCTTTACCAAACCAAGTTTGATATGCGTCGTATTATTGATATATTTTTTACATTTATCCGATCCGTGTTCCACCACCACTATTAAAAATTCGAATTTTTTTTTAAATTCTGAGTTCTGTTTCAATAGTTCTAGAGTTCCTGATAGGTATTAGGAATAGTTCTAACCTTTAAGGGGTAAATTTTTTTTCAAAATGGGGGGCTAATTTCACGCTCCTTCCTAATTTTGAAAAAGTGAATTTTTTTTCGGTGTTCTGGGTAGATTTGGCATGGTTCTAGAGTTCCTGATGCTTTTCGAAAATAGTTCAGGCGAATTTAACCCCAAAAAAAAATCGAAAAAAAAACCTATCCCCCACGTTTTCAAAAATCAATTTTTCTTCCGGCCATTTTGTTTGCTTCAAAGAGTTCTAAATTTCTACAAAAAAGAAATTTCGAAAAATTCAAAATCCACAAAATCACAGCATTTTAAAAAATGTAATATAATAGAAAAATTTTCATCATAAGTTTCAGGAGGATGAGAGTTCTGTTCCTTCCGCAGAGTTCTACCAAAAAGTCCCACAACATATTTCGATCAACTCAAAATCCATTATTCTACAGGACTTAAAGTTACCAAAAAATTTTAATTTTCAAAATTTTGAAAGTTGCAGGAGTTCCTATAAGAGTTCTGTTCCTTCCCCAAAGAGGTCTAATAAAAAGTACCACAACATTTTTCGAAGAAATCAAAATCCAAAATTATACATGACTTCAAAGATACCAAAAAAATTTGAAAATCAAAATTTTGAAAATTTCAGGAGTTCTAATGAGAGTTCTTCCGCAAAAAATTCTACTAAAAAATCCTACATTTTTTGATCAACTAAAAATCCAAAATTCTACAGGACTTTTAAGTTACCAAAATTTTTTAATTTTTAAAGTTTGAAAGTTGCAGGAGTTCTGATAAGAGTTCTGTTTTTCCTCCAAAGAGTTCTACCAAAAAGTCCTACAACATTTTTCGATGAAATCAAAATTAAAAATTATACGGGACGTATAATTTAGAAAATAAGATTAATGCTGGAGCATGTATGAGAGCACTAATGAAAGTAGAAGAAGCAAAAGAGAAGCAAAAGATGTGTGTAAGAACCGTAGCAAGTGGAAGGAAGTGGTCTCTGCCTACAAGAAAAAGGCGTAATTATATTTATGCATGTAATCTTAAAATAAGTTTAATAACACTTCTTAAACTAAGAAAAAATTGTTTTTTTTTTCACTTTTAGGAGTAAATTGATTACAAACACGCGGCCTTTTCTAGATTTATGAGATTTCCGTATTCTATCTTACGGGACGTGATATCAAATTATAAATTTATTTTCTGTTGTTTACTAGACATACCTAAAACAAATTACCATTCTGAATAAAGGAAATAATGATTCAAAATAATGGATGGTAAATATGAACCAAATTATAATTTTGTTGTTGGGAGTAATGGTTTTTAAAAGGGAAGAAAGCATGACAAAATGCGAGGTGCTAATTGAAGAAAAAAAAGTGGAACACTTGGACTGTGACATTGAGCAAAAGGGTGTTGGCAGGGAATTATATAAATCGGGACCTGTATAACTTTATGAGCAGCCAGAACTTGTCAAAAAAGGCACGACTGGCTCTGCATAGATAAGTGCTGGTCCCTACACTTATGTATGGTAGTGAATATTGGGTTTGGCAGAAGATGCATAAAAATAGAATTAATGCTGCGGAGATGAGTAGTCTAAGTATAGCCGGATGGATAAAGTGAGGAATATTGAGATAAGGAAACGCTGTCGTGTGAAAGAAGATGTGGTAACAAAGATAGATAAAGGAATGCTTAGATGGTTTGTACAAGTAGAGAGGATGGATGAAAGAAGATTGATGAAACAGATTTATTAGGCGAGTGTAAATGGGCAAGTCGGTAGAGGTCGACCTCGTCAAACAGATCTCGATCAGATCAACATTGTTTTAAAGTAAGGCCAGGTCAAGAGTACCAACAACCGACGAGGATGTATGAAAGTACTGATGAAAGAGAAAGAGGCGGAAGATGTGTCTAAGAACCGTAGTAAGTAAAAGGAACTGGTCTGTGCCTATCCCTATGGAAAACAGGCGTAACTGTATTTATGTAGATAAGATTTAAAATTTCAGGACAATCAATACTACCCTTGATAACCAGACCGATTTCCAGTGTGAATAATTATATTCATCTCTTCATTTCCACATATTGAGATTTATTGTGAATACTCTCCCAATGGATTTATATAAACTTTGAAGTATGGTGACCAAATGATAGAGTATAGTATTCAAGTTTAGAACTTACCTGTGCACAATAAATAATCCTGAAATCATTGACAGAGAATATTCCTACTGAACGATGAGAAAAGCCCAACATTTTTCGTGCATGAGATAAGGTATCTATGCTGTGATTCTTGAAAGTCATTTTGGATCATGTAACGAACTAATTTTTTTAAAAAGAAGTTTAATTAAAAAAAAAGCCGTAAAGATTCAATAAATTATATTGACTCTATCTCAGGGATGTGATCTTGATTTCTCGGTTCAATTCAATTAAAGGTTACCTATGTACTTATAGTTTAAGAGCCGGTGGGAGGTCGACCTTCACCCATCTGATAACCAGATGGGACATATTTTTTATCAAATATTATTAATTTACAAACATGCCTATGATAACTTGCCTATCGAAAAGTGTTCATGGCTATTTTTAATTGCAATAATTTTAATCAATTTTTTTTTCATCACTTCACTCTTTTGATAACCGAATGAATTTCATCCCCACTGATAGTTTTTTACACACAAAATATGCCATAAGTCATTATAGGTAAGTACACCGATCTGATAACCAATCCAAATTGATATCATCAGAAAGATAATTTAATTACAAAACTAATCGTATAGGCTTGCCTGCAAAAACCGTCCAAAAGGTTATATTGCCAAGCCTTAAAAGCTTTTAAAATTGGAGCTATTTAATAGGTGCAAGAGAGAAAGTAGAGCGTCTGAGGTTCGTGTGATAGAACAGGACACAACATACCAGCTGCACGCTTCCTGACTGTTGAATGTATTTGAGTTCGCATGCTCTTTTACATGCGAGTGAAAGAGACAGTATTTGTTTACAATCGACAGTAATTTTGATCCTTCTGACCATTACTCTAATTTCGATTATAATTTTTGTATTATTTCATATTATTTATATACTTACCGCTATGAAATAATCAAAAATAAATAATTTAATACATTAATAAATTAATTTAAAATTTTAGTATAATTAATTTTTTTTATAATATTACTATTGATCCGTTTTCTCATAATCAGAAGCTACTTAAAAATGATTTTTAATAATTTTTATCACCTATTGTTTTAAAAATTGTTATAAACAACGTTGTTTATAAAATAATTCAAATTTTTTTTTCAATGTTTAATGAAGCTTTATAATTTTTAAAATAAGTCGATTGTTAATAACAAGCGCCTGAATTTGTTTAGTTCTTAATTTTTATATTTAATAAGTTGAAATAATATTTAAAGATTTAGAGGCAGAAGAAACAAGCTGAATTTAGAGCCGGTCGGTCCACAGTAGACCATCTATACTGTGTAACACAACTGATTAAGAAAAAAACCGCAATCAAGCAAGAAATTTATCTGTTGTACGTGGACCTGCAGAAAGCATATGTGATAGTGTACCTCTCACAAAATTGTGGAAAACTCTAGAACAAAAGAACATCGCAAATGGATTGATAAAAGCCGTCCAAAAAATCTATGACAAGAACAAAACAAAAATTAAAATAGGACGAAATATTTCCAATGGGTTCACTGTTACAAAAGGTTTAAAACAGGGATGCTGTCTTTCGCTGACACTTTTTAAAATTTATTTAGAATGAGTATGGAAACGGAAATGCAATGGTATGGGAATACCTCTCAATAATAATAATAATAATAATACCCTATACACCCTGTTTCGCCGACAACCAAATCGTAATAGCACAGGATCATGATAATTTAAGTTATATGACTCGAAAACTTATAGAAGAGTACAAGAAATGGGACCTCGAAGTCAACATAAAAAAAACAGAGTGCATGTGCATTGGTGGTCTAGCACAGGACATTGACTTGGATGATGAAACATAGATTAAACACTGCGAGGAATATAAATACTTGGGAATGAAGATAACACACGATGGGCTACTCGACACAGCAATCAAAGAACGAAACACACAAGGCAGAAAAGTTATCTCCATGATGAACGGAATCTTGGAATCAAACTATATCGAAAGCTAATAAACAAAAAATATATAATACCATCCTTAAAAGCATTATAACCTACGGTAGTGAAACATGGCAAATAAAACAGTCTACAGAAAAAATGCTTATAACAACTGAGATGGACTTCTGCGGGTAAATCAATAAGAGACATGATACACAACGACAGAATAAGAGATATATTGGGTGCCAGACACACGATTGTTGATGATATAAGAACAAAACAGTTAATATGGTATGGTTACGTCCAAAGCATGTCAGACGATAGGTTACCAAAACAAATTTTGACATGGACACCCCAAGGGAAGAGAGGAAGAGGAAGACCAAGAAGAAGCTGGAGAGAGGGCATTGACAAAGAGATGAAAGAAAGAGACTTGCCGGAGAACTTATGGCAAGATAGAGCTGAAGGTTAGCAGTCGGAAGGCGTCGTAGAACGCTATAAGCCGGTATATATATATATATATATATATATATATATATATATATATATATATATATATATATATATATAAATAAATAATATTTATTCATTAAAGCTCCCAAGTGGGCGTGACTTGCACAAGCCGGAGTAACCGTTTTTGAGCGTATTTTCAAAGCTCTGGAAAAATTATAAATATTGGTCCTACAGTTCCGAGAAAACTGACTTTTTTTTGGGAAATTTTCTCCTCTTTTTTAAATTTTTTTTCAAATTTGAAAAATCTCAAATAACTTTTGAGATTTTTGCGAAAAACCAAACCCCCATTTTTTTTTTCACTTAATTTTTTTAAAACTTTTGCAATTTTTGCGAGCGGCCCTTGAATTTTCTTAAAAAATATCTACATGCCATTCCGCATCGAATGACACCTCAATCATAATTTTCGGACAACTCTAAAAAGTTTTGACCTAAAAGGCACTTGTTGACTAGACTATTTAGGGTTGGCTTCAATAATCTAATCATTTAGTGAAATTGCCGGGGTTGGCCTAACGATTTCAACTAAGGTAAAAATTCCCGTTACAATCGAATTCAACACCCCTAAATATTTGATCTTGTTAGTTTCTGATAAATTTGTGTCATTAATCTGGTTAACATAATTAACAGCCTCGTTATTTCGTAACATTTATCCAAGTTCAATTTAAGTAAATTAATATTACACCATTTAAAAGGGATATTTGGGCCAAACTGTTAGCTCCCAGCAAAAGATATGTGTGCCTATGTTTCATAGATTACGAAAAGGCATTTGATCGTCACAAATTAATGCAGCTCCTTAATAGGCTTGATATCGACCAAAAAGACATTAAATGCATTGAGAACCTATATTGGAACCAAACAGCGCAAAGCAAATTAGCAAATTAATATTTCCAACTCCATACAAACTAGAAGGGGGTGCGACAGGGATGTGTGCTGTCTCCACTCCTATTAAAACTATATTCGGAAGCAATTTTCCAAGAGGCTCTGGAAGATGTAGAAATAAGAGTCAAAGTTAATGGAGTGGATTAACAATATCCGTTATGCCGACGATATGGTCTTAATCGCTGATAATATACACGACCTGCAACAACTTGTCAACAAAGTAGGAGAACAGAGCAAATCAATGGGTTTAAACATCAACAACAAAAAAACAAAGTTTATGATTATCTCTAAAAACCTAAAAATGTTTAAAAATTTTATACATACATACATTCATACATAAAGTAACGCCTTTTTCCCATAGGGGTAGGCAGAGACCACTTTTTTCCACTTGCTACGATTCGTACACACATCTTTTGCTTCCTCTACTTTCATCAGTGCTCTCATACATGCTCTTTGGTTGTTGGTACTCTTGACCTGGCCTTTCTTCAAAACAATGTTGATCTGATCGAGATATGTTCTCCGAGGTCGACCTCTACCGATTTGCCCATTCACACTCGCCTTATAAATTTGTTTCGTCAATCTTCCTTCATCCATCCTTTCTACGTGTCCAAACCATCTAAGCATTTCTTTATCTATCTTTGTGACCACATCTTCTTTTACACCACAGCGTTTTCTTATCTCACTATTCTTAACTTTATCCAACCAAGTCACTCCGGCTATACTTCTCAGACTACCCATCTCCGCAGCATTAATCCTATTTTCATGCTTCTTCTGCCAAACCCAACATTCACTACCATGCATAAGTGTAGGAACCAACACACCTCTATGCACCGCCAGACGTGCCTTTTTTGACAGTTTCTGGCTATTCATAAAGCTATGCAGTGCAGTGCCCCATTCATTTGTTTTTCTGCCAACACCCTTCGCTCAATGTCACTGTCATACTTTCCATCTCTAGTAAATTTTGAACCCAAGTACACAAATTCATTAACTTGTTCCACTCTTTCTCCCTCAATCGAAACCCCACAGTTTGTCATGCTTTCTTCTCTTTCAAAAACCATTACTTTCGTTTTGCTCACATTTATTTTCATCCTTTTGATTTTCAGATCATCTTGCATAACATTAACCATCGCCTGCAACAAAATTTCACCATAACATTTAAACCAAAGCCCATAGAAAGAGTAGACAAATTTAAGTACTTGGGGATTTGGCTTTTTGACGACTGGTCATCAGACAAGGAAATAAATTGTCGCGTTGAACAAGCTCGTCAGACATTCTTGAAGTTTCAAAGAGTGCTTACCTGTTCCGATTTCGACCTTAAACCAAGACTCAGATTCATGACGTGCTACGTTTGGTCGGTGCTTCTTTACGGTATGGAAGGTTGGACATCAAAGACGACAGTAATTAAGAAATTAGAGGCTTTTGAAATGTGGCTGTATCGCAGCATCTTCAAGATACCTTGGACGGCCCGACTGAAAACGAAGAAGTTCTAAGACTTGTCAACAAACAAACGTGAGCTGTTTGAATTAATTAAGAAGAGAAAAACGGCATATTTGGGACATATAATGCGAAACACAAAATATCAATTCTTGCATCTGTTGATCGAAGGCAAGATCGAAGGCCGTAGAGTGATTGGAAGAAAAAATATGTCTCGGTTGCAAAATATCAAACATTGGAAAGGCTACACGATATACAGTCGCTAGGACACCGCAAGGAACAGAGAAGCAATGGAAAATGTTATCGCAAACATCCGTTAGTTGATACGCATTAGAAGAAGAAGAATAAAATATGAATTGAAACGATTCGAACATCTTTAAATCATCGGCAAAGAGTAGGGATGAACTATTATCTAGTAATAACATTAGCGGTCCTATGTGAGATCCCTAGGGTACACCCTAAGAGCACTGAAACAAAAAAGCATCATGTAAAACCTGCAGAAGTGTTGTGTGTGTGTTTGTGTTGGGAGGAATGGCATCAGCTTTCGCCATTTGCCACATACTATTTTAAATCTGGAGAAAATTTAAAAGGAATTTGAATTTATATTTTAATATTGATTCTTTTTATGTATCTTATTTCCGAGTACAAGATAAATTTGCTGTTTGTTGATACTACTGAGGTAATATTTGACGGTAGCTTGAATTCATTTCCTATTAAATCGAATATAAATTGTTCAATGGACGAATAGTTAGTGCATTTAAAGAATAGATAATTTAGATCGACAATTTTGGTATAATTGCATGAACAATATGGTGAAGCAACTATATTAAGTCTGTGAAGATGCGCTGGGAAGCAGCCATGATTTAATTTAATTCTAGAAATTGTGCTAGAGTAACTTTTGCTTATATTAAAAAATGGAAAATGAGGGATTTTATTCGGCAATCAAGGATAAATAAGGAAATAGTGGTTTTTGAAGTTTTTTGAAATTTCCTCATATATTTTAGACTAATCTAACCTTATTTGATTTTTATAATAACTGATAAGGTCATAGTATTGTGGATGGTAATTTATAACATGTCCTGTTGTAGCATTCTTGGCCTCATTTAAGTGCTTTTTTTATTGCAAATGCTTCAGCAGTAAATACTGAACATATATCCGGAATGCGGTAAGAACATACCATGTCTGTGTTAAATACAAACATATATACATACATACATACAAACATATAGTCACGCCTTTTTCTCGTATGGGTAGGCAGAGACCACTTCCTTCCACTTGCTACGATTCTTACACACATCTTTTGCTTCCTCCACTTTCATCGGTGCTCTTATACATGCTTGTCGGTTGTTGGTACTCTTGACCTGGCCTTTCTTCAAAACAATGTTGATCTGATCAAGATATGTTCGCCAAAGTCGACCTCTACCGACTTGTTCATTTATACTCGCCTTATAAATTTATTTTGTCAATTTTTCTTCCTCCATCCTTTCTACGTATCCAAATCATCTAAGCATTCCTTTTTCTATCTTTGTAACCACATCTTCTTTTACACCATAGCGTTCTCTTATCTCACTATTCTTTTTTTTAGATGACGCTAATATGAATTGATCATCGGCGTTAAGAAGGCATTTGACGATCAAATTATTCATTTTCAATCCATACGCACTCTCTTTCAAATCTTTTAAACAATCGTCTATGTATAAGTTAAACAGCCATGGCGAAGGCACACATCCCTGTCTTACACCTTTTTCGATGTTAAACCAGTCCGTGCAAGCTCCATTTATCCTGACACAAGCAGTGGAATCCTCGTAAAGTGATTTCAGTACTCGTATTAAACTACTACTCACCCCATACATAGACAATGTCGACCAAAATTCACTCCTTACCACTCTGTCATAGGCCTTTTCCAAGTCTATAAAAGCGCAAAAGACCTTCTGACTTCTAGCCAAGAATTTTTTGACTATACCTCGTAATGAAAAGACCTGATCCATACATCTCCTTCCTCTTCTAAATCCTGTGTTAGGGACATCAAATGCCAAACCTGTACCAAATTCATTTTTCGAACCATCTGTATAAATCACTGTTTGATCTGCAAATTCGTTCAATATGGAATTCATAATGGTATTGTTTAGTGATGGATTCTTAGTTTAATTGGGGTAAATTATATCTGGCCTGTAAAAAATACCTTCAAATTTAAAACTATAAATTGAGTACAATTGACTGTAACTAGCTTTTATATTATGTGTATAAACGAAAGCATTAGCTAATGGTGGAGATTTTTTTTTATCCAGTATTTGTTAGTTAAGTTTTGAGAATTTAAGTTAGCTATTTTATTTATTAATACTGTGTTAAAAGCTCTATATTTGACTAACTGTTTTCTGGCCAAGTACTGCCTTCTGATTTTTAACGATGATTTTTGTGATTCAGAGAGAATTGCATTACACGGGGATGATTTTATAACGCCTAAACTAATTCTTATAGCATTGTACTGGATCCTGTCAAGAATGAGCAAATTTGTGTTAGAAGCTGTACCGTATAACGTACAACCTGTGCAGATGTGTTAGTTCTGGATAAAAATAATTTATTAACTTTATTTTAGACGTTTCTGCAACTTTTTCAAGTTCGAATATACATAATCCCTTTGTATTTTCGAGCTTAAAATTTTGAAGGGGCTGTTAAAATGGAATTTTAAGCGGTATTACTCCGTCATACATTATTCTCTTATCTTGATATTTTTCTTTCAACAGTTACTTAAGTTTCTTAGATGTAATATCATCATCTTAACGCCACAAAAAATTAATATGTACTAAAACAACCCTAAAAAAAACACCCAAATAAATAATTTTTAATATTTAACTCTAGCGTTTAACAAAAAACTAACAAACGAAATCACGAGAAACTTACAAATATCTTTTAAAACCAATAATCTATCAAAATTTATGAAAAATTTCAAACTGTTAACCAAAAATGTAATAAATCAGGAGTTTATAAAATAAATTTTGGTTCTTTTACAAAAACATACATAGGTCAAACGGGTAGGCCTTTTCTTACAAGAACCAAAGAATACAAACATCATTTGGCAAAAAGACAATCAATCTAGCTATGCAGTACACATAAATTTATAAAACCATAGTGTTAAAGATAATTTCAAAATATTGCATTTTACTTACAATGAGGTTAAAATTATCATACAGTGCTCTCATTTCAAAACCAGCCAATCCAAATAACTTTTAATCTTGCATACATGTGAGAAAAACAAAAACACGTCGAATTTTAAATCAAGGAGGAGGTTTAAAAATGTTAACCTGCTGTTTCCAAGTAGCACCCCCTTAACATCACTCATCCCTTCTTTAAATTGTCAAATAGCAACCCCTACTTTGTGATACATTAAATGAAAACCCAAGAAAAATGAATATCAGCTATATAAACAACAATTTATTCTATTAATTTAATTTGCTTGTAATAACAAATTTTGTAAAATAACATGAGACCATATCAAAAACGACCTGCGCCATTGTTGGATAGGTGGATGTCTATTAGAGATAAATTAATTTACTTTTGAATACATGTTAAATCTTTTGACATTTTTTGTCATTTCGATTTTTTGTTCCAAAAATATTAATAGTATATTTGGTTAGTTCTTCGTGACGTTAAATTAGCCATTATTTTTAGCAGTAGCATCTTAAGTTATTCTAAAATAGTGTATTCTCTGTGAGAACGAATAGAAATAGTATTTATTTACGGTCATTAAAACAAGTGCGCTCGAGGAAAAGCTCGAGTTTTTAATGAAAGAAATTCTGATATAAATATAGGCCACCAGACCAATATAGAGTTATTACGGAAATTTGGAGAAACTGGATCCGTTTGTAATAAAAATATAAAGTACAAATTCATCATTAGCTTAGTGAAGACGACTATGACCGCAGAATTGAATTTTGTGAAACAATGTCCCAAAAAAAGACGACTTAAATTTGGTTACAAATATTTGTTTCAGTGATGAATCAATGTTTTATTTAAATGGCTTGATTAACAAACATCAATTTAGGTACTGGGATGACGAAAGTTCTCACATGTTTTGACAGAATAAGTCCTCTTTCCGAAGAGCGATGAGTGGGTGAGGGGAACAATCCACTTTCCAGAGTCTAAATACGTAATTTACATAGATGGCTTAAAAATACCAGATTGAGTTGGGGCCGGTTTTAATCGGAAAACCAAAGACTGAAATATCTACTAGTCTTGGTAGGTATTGTTACAATCCGGCCCTGTTCTCTGTCGCGACAGCGCGTCGATCACATTTGGGGGAGTTCCGGCGCGGCGATTGGAACAACAAGAACAGACCGGCAAATTCTAGAATACTGCATCTAATGGTTCCGAAATGGTAAAAGGAGTATTCGGGCACTTTCTAGAAAAACGCCAATATTTTCAAATGGTGACGATTGTTCTAGAACGATGATTTGGAAATATAGAAAGAAGTTTTTAGTTTTAAAAGTTTAAGTTAAAGTTTGTTTAAAGTCAAGTATTTTAAAGTACCTAATTGTAAAGCGAGTATCTAAGTGTTTTGTAAAGTTTATTGTGTAAAAATATTGGAATAAAAATTGTTTTGTTACCATACTAAGAGTTTAGAGTTACAGTATGCTACAATATTTCAGGCTATAGTCTTTGCTATCGAATTGTATGCAAGAGTGCTGACTAACAGACCTCTTGTGTATAAAAACTATATAATAATCTGTTCCTCAGTGTGAACAACAGAGTGACCCTACTGTGGGTACCTGGGTACCAGGGGTTAAAGGGCAACGCGAAAGTCGACATTCTCTTAAAACAGGGAGCCTAATCTGCGTTCACAGAACCAGAACTACTCTTTGGAGTCACCATGCTTCAATCATTATTTTGGACTGGGTGGAGAGAAAAAGACGCACGCACTGGTCTGATCTACTAGGGTTGCCACATTCGAAGGCGTTTCTACCCAAGCCCTCGAGAAACACAACCAAGCAGTTCCTGGAATGTAGTAGGAATGACCTGCGAATTCTGACATGACTACTTACAGGACATTGTCGTTTAAGATAGTAAAAAGAAGTAAAAACATCAGAACCTCACTGTGTGGGTTAAAAATAGATTAGTCTTAATGAACCACGTTAATTAAATTTAAATATAAATTAATATTTTTGGATTATTTCCTTGTGTTCATATAATCGTTGGTGTGCCTGTTGGTGATCGTGTAACTTCTGAACGTCTTGACCGTTTAAGATCGTATTCATATAATGTTTTTATTTTGTAGAGACGATGGTTCACATCTTACCTAAGATCCAATAGGTAGCGCTGTAGTGAAGGTATTAACAAATTCTATATTTATGGACCAAAATGACCCATATTCACAATATATGTTGGTTTAGTGCCAAAAAAAAACATTACAAAAATCTGTAATAGAGTTAATACTAAATACTTTAATATCCGAATTGTTTTATATTTACACAATATTTTTGCGTAGTCAATT
The DNA here is from genome assembly GCA_950111635.1 of Agelastica alni. Classification (NCBI taxonomy): domain Eukaryota; kingdom Metazoa; phylum Arthropoda; class Insecta; order Coleoptera; family Chrysomelidae; genus Agelastica; species Agelastica alni. The sequence goes on from OX467716.1 coordinate 17,431,083, forward strand.
ACATTTTATTGATGTAGGCCTGCGACTTCATCCGCGTGGAATTTAGTTTTATTTTAATATCTTTAAATTAAGATATTTTTTATTGTTTGATATCCGATTTAACATCAAATAATTTCTTTATAGACCATTATATGTGTTTACAAAAACGCGACATCCGGTGAATTTTTAAAGAACTAAATTTTAATAATGCCAGTCAGGTGAATTTTGTAAAAATGTCTATACCGCGTTTTAAAAATTAACAGTGGTACGTATTTATTTTTTAAAAAAATAAGTAAAGTCTATATCCTGCTCCTAGCCAGCTTTATCTACCCATGAAACCGCATTAAAATCCGTTCAGTAGTTTCAGAGATATGCCCGGACAAACAAACAGACAGACAGACAGACAAAAAATTAGAAAATGCGTGTTTATATTTTGGTAACGTGCAAATAATCATATAAGTTTAGAAAAATGGATTGAAAATCAAAGAAGACGCTTTAACTTTATTTATATGTATAAATTCTGATATTGAATTAAGTAGTAAAAATAAACCATAGCATTTGGGAGCATCGTATATGAATTTATATACGATTATTGTTTGACCACAAATAAGAAAAGGTGGGTCCGTTGTAATGTTTGGATAGTAGATTAGGCAAATTAGTCTCTTTTGCGTAAAATCTAAATTGTTAAGGTCGAATCAGACGAGCCTTCCATGAACGGGAATAGAATTAGAAACAAATCATGAATTTATAGAACACAAGGGTTATTTCAAATCTAACACAGGTCTAAAAGGTTCTGTTGTAGGAATTTTTTTTTTGACAACTATAAGTACAACATAGCTGATATATCCCAAATATACCAAAGAGTAATTTAAAAAATATGTGCACGAAAATCTGGATATTAGAAAATGTTTACCTAATAGGGCTGTTGGTGAATTCGGTCCCAGCAGGTATCAAAGTAAATAAAACTTTGTATATTCTTTTATTGACAGGTAAATTCCCTCCCAGAGTTTTAGGATATTGGGGTGTTTAATCTCTTTTCGTATAAAGAAGATTGCATTTTATTATTCGTGTATTATATGTCTTTATGATTGAATAGTTTTATGTAAACTTTGTCTAAATATTATACATTTTTAATTTTATTGATTATAAGAAAATTATTCAATGTGAGAGTTTTATTTTGCTGACCCTCTCTTAAAATATTTAGCTCGGACCACAATGGGACCGAAATTACTTGTGTGGTTTCAGGGACCGAATTTGCGGGTTATTTTTGGGAAGGGAATTTGAAAGAGAATTTGCCCTAATAGTAATTCCTAATCTTTTGTTTATATAAAATGTTTTTTACATAAAAAATATATCTTTGTATAAATTCTGGGTGATTCTAAATAAGTTTGGTTGTGTATTTGATAAGAAGTAGTGTAGTGACTTAATCTTACTTTTAAAACCAGCGGATTTGTGTAATCTTTTTTAAATTAAATCAATTTAAAGTTGCATAATCTCATTATTTGATTGTTGTGTAAGAATTGCGTCTGCCTTTGAGATTGACTACCTTCAATAATAAATGAAATAATTTTCAATGAAGTTGTGTAATTTTGAAAATGTCTGGAGACGTACATAATTTTTGAAATTTAGTTTAATATTTAAGAATTCATAAACGTTTCAATTTTCTGAAAACATTAACTAATAAATCAACAGGTTTGTTAAATTATAGCAGCAATTATTATTTTACATTAAAGCTATTGTTGTGCCTTTGAAAGAAGAAATATTTATTAAAATGGGTTTCCCTACTTATAACTCACCGAGGCATCGACTTAATGGGAGCACTGTTGAGAGGTACATTAGTAAAATCCCCTAAGATTTAAACCCGAAAATTTGTTGTTTATTATTATGCTTTTGTTAAGAGGTTTTATTATTATTTTTTGCTTTATTGTGAACAGAAATCGTTAAAGTAGCTCTCGATGAGATTTTTGGGTAGAAATAGGCACATCTTGAATTATGTTAAAGCAGAATGCAACAAAAATAAATTATCGGTACAAATTTAATAAATATGTTTAATCGTGATAAAACTTAGAACTGAAAAATTAAATAATAAAATTGAAAACAGATTCAGCTTTTAAATAACATAAAGGTTAATTAATTTGATTACATTTTGTAAATTGGTTATTTAAAATTAGTTTAATTAATGAAGTAAGCACAGTGGTACTAGTGGAGTGTATTAAAACGTTTATAACGATTTGCAATTAATAAGAACCTTGTTGGAAATCAGTACTTCCAACTGTACAATTCCTCTTTGAGAAATTCCTTGATTTAAAAAAATACTCAGTACGGCCCTGACAACGACAAAAATCAACGAAAAGTCACGCATTCATTACGTAGAAATTAGCATTCGAATAGAAATTAAGGGTCCCGTGCAATTTATAAATCATCTTAAGAACATGTGCAGTTATTAGCCGGGAACATTCCAATCGTCGCGCGCAATTCTTAGAAAGCGACTATACGGTCACAGTGACCAATCAAAAACGCTGAAATTAACAAGAGAAGCCACATTCGAAACGGTTTCCGGCTTATCGTTCTCTCTTCCCATTCCGATCGTCTAAGAAGACACACGTCCGCCGCTAAGAGCACGGCTTTCAAACACCACGTGGTAAAATGCACATCACCATAATAAAATAAAAGCTATCAACCAGTGAAATTATTCCGAAGATACAGGAGGCTTTAAACTGTAAGGTCCATCTATTAAAATTAACAATATATTTTCGATGACAAGTGTTTTGTTTCATTTACTGTGAAAACACCCATTCACGGCGATAAATGGCAGTAAACCCGTTAGCCCATAGTAATAAATAAAAGATTAAGCCAGCGTTTTACTAAGTTATCGAAGGATCCAACAGCTACGCAGTAAAACGACGCCGTCCAAGAGCAAGGAAGTCAGCAGGCAATAGAGGTTCCGGCGGTGAAGCTTCGACTTTGACAAATTGAAGATAATACTGAACGGACGGCTAACTGGCGAAATAAACGCAGCAGCAGTGGAGACTGTAAGAAAAGAAGACTTACAAGATATTCTTGTGTGAAGTATAAATAAGAACGTCTAGAACACTCGTATATGGTGTGCAGAAACTGCTCCGAACAATTTAAATAATGTTTATTTTGCCTTTTTATTGCAATATTAATAAAAGTTAAATTTTTAAATTTGTTTTTATTAAAATATTATACTAAGATCCAAGAGATACAGTGCGGGTACTCGTGTCTCAAAAAGAGGTGCGGTACCGCATTGTTAAAGATTGACATCTCAACAGTCTTCTAGATCTTAAATAAACTTTATGATGGTCCTGTTCTTTGGGTTTGTAATCGCTGTATTTGTTACTCGGGTCACATGGCAACTTTATTTCTCTCCTGACAACTAACATGTATGGAAAGCAACCTGCTGATTCGTGAAATGAAGTTTTATAGGAGGGAAGAAATAGTGGTACCATTGTATCCTTATCCTTTTAATTTTCTACTACGAACACAATATTGACCGATGGTTTCTATTGTGGCGCTCAACCATTCCGTAGTTGTAAAAAAACGTGGCATCAGCGCAAATAGTCATGAAATTGGCAATGAAATTAGCGTGTGTTTACTTTTATTAGCAGCAGCTGACAGCTGATAACATAACCTGAAACGTTTAAAATGGATAAACAACTACGTCAAAATGAAATATCCAAATCGCAAAGAAAGTTTTAAATTAACAAGTTTAGCCAGTGATTTATTATCAATGACAGATGATGGTGCACACGATGCATGTTACGATCTAGAAATGCTACAAAATATGTCATTAACTTATCTTAAAGTAGAAGATATTATTAACCACAAAAAAGGGATGTTTTATTAAGAATGAAAAGTATTAAGAATGTGAAATATTTACCAAGTTCTTATTCATCGTTAAAAAATGTTCTAAGCTTAGGTCGCAAAAAATATAATGCGAATCTGGCATTAGTTATAATGAAATTGTAAATATGTATGTCATATTTATTTAAAGTACGAAAAATTTACAGTAATGTTAACTTTATATATAACATTATATTATTATTACTTATAATACACTATATTTATTATCTTTTTACTTTCACTAATCATTATTTCTTGGTTAGTGCACAACAGACAGGTTATGTCTACTTACATGGGTGACTTGAGTGACTCATCATTAAAAATAAAATATTTCAAAAACTAGACAGTCGATAATACTTTTGAAGCACCCAAACACTTCGTTATTAAATTGTCTACACACACGTATTTTTTTTTTCATCGAATTTTGCATTTTATACAATGCTTTTATTTTAATATCAAGAACTTATGATTTCTCATAAGAACCCGTGTTAAAGGAGCGAAATATTTTTCGCAGCCGAAAGCATGCGTTTGTCGACGAAATTATTCTCGTCCACACTAAGCGAATGCATGTGTTCCTTACCGTGCGACCATATTAGTTCGCTAAGTGAGTACCCGGCTTAAGGTTCCTTCTTGCAGCTAATGCAAAAAACGATCTTCATTAGGGGTTGTTGATCTTGTGCGTCTTGTGTTTTTTCCGGATGCATCTCCACCTACCGGTAGTTCGCGATCGACGGGTTAGCGACACCTTGTTAAACTTAAATTTGTCTACCCTTGCGAAGCCGGGGCAGGCCAACTAGTGTATATATAATAAAAGAAATAGCCTGTAATGAAAGTAGTTTATGACAGCAAAACAATATGAAACATATCCCAGTCAGCATTATGAAAATATTGATCGCTTTTAGCACAGTAAGTTCTCTTTATTTCAGAATCCGCATCTATCTCATCGTATTCTCTCCAGAACATTTATTTTTATGTTTCTATCTTATGGATTATATTAATCTGTATATATTATACTTGTTAATTCTATCAAATATTGATTAACGATAAAGTAATTATTTGCAATTTATTGTTTGTTGTTAGTATTAGTTTGAACTAGATTTCGCATGCAGGGTATTAGTATTAATGATAACAAACTTATAAACAAATATTTGTGAAATTCAACCATAATGTTATAAAAGTATAGTACTTAAAACTCCATGAATTTCTTCATAATTTTTTGCCGTGTTTTAAAAATGTGTAACTGATTGTTTAAAAACCAGCTTACTTTCGCTGTATGATACCTTTTTTTTTTAAACAATTAGTTAGACATTTTTACATCTCTTCACCATCTCTTCACGCTGTCGAAAATAAACCCTTTATAGTTTACTGTAATAACACTACAGTTTTACATATATATATATATATATATATATATATATATATATATATATATATATATATATATATATATATAAATGTGAAAATTATGACTGCTGTATGTACCTACATATTTTTAATATATAGGTATAGGTATATCAGAAAACAAAATACTCCTCTGGCTATATGCCTACGACAGGCATTGAAATAAATCTGATATATAACCGTGTATACTACCCCATCACAGGAAGCAAGGTATACAGATGCTTGTTAAATAAGAGAAAGGGCTATTGAATATTTGCTCGAAGAAACCACCTGTATACTAGTTTCGGAGTTATTGCTCCCCATCAGTATAGGGCAGGTTTTCTCGAACAACTACATTCAATCCTAGACTCCTATTAAGTACACATGAAGGACCACGCAAAAGCGTTAGCGGTGACATGAATACTTAACAAGCACCACCCGGTAAATAACTTCCCAAAACGGAGTATGTCATATCTGTGTCCCTTATCGAGAGCGTGGCATAGTTTCCGTCGGTAACGCATGTTTCACGCGCGTGCTACGACTATGAGTGAAAGTCAAGTGCCGACCGCCGTTGCGCAACGTATTGTCATTCGTTTTTTAGTGTGGGAAGGCGTTAAAAACACGGAAATTTGTCTGCGGTTGCAAAATCAGTTCGGTAGTGAGTGCCTGAGTAGGGCTGCCGTGTTTAAATGGGCCAAAGCATTCAAAGATGGCCGAGAATCAGCCGCATGATCGTCGACCGCGAACCAGCATCACACCAGACAACATTCGCCGTGTAGAACAACTCATTTTGGAGGACCGTAGGATGAATGTTCGAGACATTTCGGCTGAAATCGGCATTAGTATTGGTGGTGTAGAGTCTATCATCCACGAACACCTTAATTATCGCAAAATAACGGATCGAAACGGAGGAGCATTGCAGCACGAAGTGCGATTCTTCTACAGGAAAACGCGCGTCCTCATACCGCGCGTCTCACGCTCAATACAATATCGGAATTAGGGTGGAAGGTACTGGAACACCCCCCCTACAGTCCGGATTTATCACCCTGCGACTCCCATGTTTGGACCAGTGAAAGAAGCCCTCGGAGGTCAAAGATTCAACACCGACGACGATGTAGAGGAGTTCGTGCACGCATGGCTGTCCGGGTTGCACAAGGAATTCTTGGATACCGGCATCAAAAAACTTCCGGAAAGGTGGAGAAAATGCTTAACTAGTGAGGGGAATTACGTAAAAAAACTGTGAATTTTTGTAAATTTTTTCGATAGTAAATAAACTTGTAAGGGTATTTGTCTCGATTATATTTGAACCGCCCTCGTATATATATATATATATATATATATTTACTTTTTATCTTTTAAAAAATTCCAATACAAAATATCCAAAAATACAAAATGTTAAATCTGACTTCGTTTTTAAAAAACCAAAAAAATACAAAATCTTAACGAATTTACCGCAATCAAACATAAAATAATAAATTTTTTTAACCATTTTCTTAAAAATTTGCTAAAATTTTTACTGAAGCGATATAACACGCGAATGTGCGAATCGCTTACTTCACATTGCCATAAATAGATTCACGCATTACATGCTGTGATAATACTTTGGAACGAAAATTAATCACGTGGCTATATTTCTAAATCTTCCATTAGACGTGCACATCTTGTTCGGTTAAATTATCTCTGCTTCTAATTAAATTTTGGATGAAATCTTGAGGAATTTGTTCCCATGCTGTGATAATAGAGATAAAATACGGGCTTTATTTTATTTAAGTCGATTGTTAGAAAAAAAAAAGTTATTCCCATTTAAAGATATTTCTAGCCTAAGAACTTACAAGACAAATAATAATTGCTATCGTCTAGGTCCTATAGACGTCACAACACAAAAGAACAACAACGTTCACAAGAATAAAAAAAACAAAATAAATTCGGCTAGATTTTATTTAGTGTTATAGTTTAGTTCCTAAAAAATTAATAGGTGGCGATGTTAACTGTTAGAACGCGCTATAGACATTTTTACAACAATGAACTCGGCCGACATTATTTTAAAATGTAGTTAAAAATTCACTATATGTCACAATTCATTTTAAACACGCATATGGTGGTCTGGAAAGAAATTATTTGATGTTAAATAGGATGTCAGGAAAAAAATGTAACCTCATTTAAAGATCTTAAGATAAAACTAAATTCCCCGTTGCCGAAGTCGCGGGCAACAGCTAGTTAGTATAATATGGCTATTAACTTACAGTACTGAAACGGTAGTCCTACTTGTGCTTAAACCTCTAACCATTGACAATGTTAAATAATAAAAACATTGACGATTGGTTTTGGTTAGATGTACTGATATTTTTGCAAGTTGAGCACTATTTTCGCTCATACGGTTTATCCTTTAGAGGATAAATGACGCTGTAGTGAAGGCCTGCAGTGAATAAGGTCTTAAATTAAACTGTAAATAAACCAAACCAAAATAGTAAACAGATTTTGTTATCTGTAATGCAACTTACTTGATACATGCGACCACTCATACAAAATAAGATCTCGTATTGAGAAAGCAAGAAATGCCTTTAGCCGACTGCGAAAATTTCTTTGTAATCTTTCATTAAGCATCAATGTAAGAATCAGAGTCCTTCGATGCTATGTGATCTCAGTGCTGCTATTTGGAGCAGAAAGTAACCATTCGGTAAGTGGTGCTACCGGCGAATGCTGGAAATGGCAAAACATCGAAATCCTCAATACGATTAAATATAGAAAATTTTCCGCATATAATGCGCAACGCGAAGTACCGGTTGTTGCAGCTCATTTTACAAGGCCAAATTAACAGCTAGAGAGGACCCGGACGCAGGCGCATTTCGTGGCTGGCAAACCTCAGAAAGTGGACAGGGTTAACATCCACAAAACTGTTCAGAGCGGCAGTGAACAAAGTACGCCGGGCCAACATCAATAGACGATAGGCAATAGAAGATGAAGATGGTTTGGGTAGACAAAGGTAGGTGAAGAAAATAAAATCCTTTATGGAGAGGTTATGAGTCCGAAAGCTCAGGGTCTACTGTGAGACTCCAGGTCAGTAATACTCACTAAAAACTCCATCTTTATTTAGGTCCGTCTGGCTATTGCCTCCGGTGACACTTAGGACTGTTGGCCCGTTGTATCTTGCACTTGTGTTTTTGTATCATTGTACAATGGAGACCCGACCAGCAGACCTCCCGGCAAGGACCCGAAAACGGCAAAACACATTCTGCGCCGCCGCGAGGCACTGGTCCGAAAAAGGCAGGCAATTCTCGGGACCTAGAACCACGCTGCACCCAATCCAGTACCTTCGTACCTTGTACAAGTTCTGTACTGGGTGGGAACAATGTAGTGACCCAAGAACCGCCCATTTCCCCCAGCGCCCCGCAGCAGCACAACAAGCGCTCCATTGCCCCCGGATCCCCGCCGCACAACCCGCAGGCCAGGCCTCCATTATACAGTCTTAGCTGATTCCTGTTCATCGGTAACAGTTCTGCCGCCTTTTTATGGCACGGTCCTTTTATGTATTATTTACCGTGTTTTTTTTCCTGGTATACTTTTTTACTAGTTTTGTGTTTTTCCGAACCTCTTCTTGCAAGTTCGTCTACTTCCTTATTACCTGCAACTTCCTGGCGTCCTAGAACCCTTATCAGTATGACGTGTTTACGGTCTACCAGCGTTATCAGTTCTTTTTTGCAGTCAACGAGTATGGGGAAAGGGGTGGTACGGCACTGAGGTGCCCCCTGCACAGGACTAAGGCTGTCTACTACAGGATTTCGCCTGGTTTCCTGTAGGCTCCGTTAGCGACGGTGCTTCCCCACCGCCATGCATCCATCAGCACGGGTCGCATAACAGTTTGGATTGCGAGTCTTTTAGTCGCCTTTTACGACAGGCAGACCATACCTGGGATCTATTCTATTTTTCCCGTATCCCCAGGGGAAAGAATAGACAATAGTGGTCCAAGCATTAAATTCGTCCGAGTATTTCAATAAACAGATAACAAATAATACCAAGATCACCGAATCTTACCGGTTTATACCGCCCAATCGGTCATTCTCAAAAGTACTTCAGATGCAAAAACTGTACGTACATACTTATCGTCTTTCTGTATTTTATAGTTAATTGGATTACAGTTGATAATTTAATTGATTCAAGTGCCGTAACGAATTTTCCAATTTAAAAATTGCTCTCTAATTAAACATTTTATTACCTGCAGGTAATTTTTTATTGCACTGTGTCGACAATAAGCATCTATATTTACAGTTAAATACCTAAACGTGGCCCCCTCATCATAAAAAAATACTTGTGTTGATTCCGTACACGAAACTAAAAATGAAGACTTGCGCTGAGTAAAAAAAAAATAAATTTTTTTCCTTTTAATTAAATACATTTTATAAATTTATTATAATTGGTATAAAGTTAATTTGTTTCCTTGCATAAATAATTGCGAACCTGGACGTGCAATTTAAAAATAGTTTTTTTTATAATACCAGATTAGATAACTATTAATTATTCTTACACAATAGTTATTACTTATAGTAACGATAAATTTATGTACATGGTGGCTTATTTAAAAGACTCCATCTTGGATAATAAAGAGGACTGGTCGAGACTGGTCAATTTTGTTTTCATAGGGGACATTTTTATGTTCTTTTAAAAAATGTATACATTTTTAAACGGCGCGGTGGCACTTTTAGAAAATGTATTAAATGTACTTACAGAAAAATCCAGTAACTTTTTTAATGTAAACAAACTTACTGGTTGGTCGTAAATAATTAATTTGTTTTTTTGTTGTTGCCGTTGTGTATTAATGTATTTCTGTATATTGTTACGTTATTTACTCCTTGGGTTCGGTAATTCTAAACTCTCAGTACAATAACTAAACAATTTTTATTTTAATATTTCTACACAATAAGTTTTATTTTACAAATCACTCCAAAATTTACAACTGTATAACACTTTATAATTACTTCAAATATTTGACTTTAAACTAACTTTTTTTATATTCATCCAAATTGTTTGTAGAAGAAGTTTTTGACAAATCGATGCCTCTCTGGATGCTTTTGGACTTATCGAGAATCATCCGATGTCTTCTATCATGCTTATTATGTATTCACCCTAATTGTGGTCGATGCGCTGTCGCCTCAAGGCAAGGTCGACAGAGGCGAACCAAAAAGATCGTAACATTGTCTTATATCTGAAATGAAAACAGAATGTATCTTACAAGTAATACATATTATATTAAATTAGATTGTTTAGTGCGATTGCCAAATCAATCTATTTATTTAAAACATAAAATTTTTTTTAATATTAATATGGTTAATACAAGATATTAGGTTAGCTAGTTATGTAATAACTTAAGACAGAAGGACCGTTAAGTAGGGACTGAATTAATTAACCGACTTGGTATTACATGGATCTCACAACTTTTTACGGTTGAGTTGCGAGACTTGGTTTTTCTACAAGTTATGTTTTTGACAGCATATGTAAAATTCTTGGTTGGCAGTTGGCCACCTAGCATTAATGAGTTGTGTTATAAATAAATAAAGGATGTTTCTCGAAGATTCAATTTTTTAATATACAGTCCATTATCGAACCCAAATCCATTGGTACTTTCGATATGAAACACTTACTCTACCTTAACACAAAGCACTTCACAATTTTAAATTTTAGCAAACCTTAAAAAATGTTTTTCTGCAAATGCGCATCGGGCATTCCTTTTCCGCAATAAACAAAAATATCAGTTAAGATGAATATTTCTTAAAGAAATCGGGATTTTTTCTTATGTAAACGAACTGTCAAGGTCATGTTTCACATTTATGTAATTTTGGTATCGCATAAACTCTTTGAGTTATGGCCTGTAAATACGAATTTTTTTTTACTGAAAATAGTCGCAAAAAGGGTAGATCTATCGTGTGGGCCGCGCACTGCGACTATTAGAAGGGGGAGGGATTATAGAAAGGAAATGATTGTGGACACGCTTTTTAAAAAGCTGCAGGTCATATTTTTGTGGAAAAACTGATTTTGGAAGCCTGTTCCATTTCGTAGCAGCCCTTTTAAAGAAGGACTCTTGATGGAGATTGGTTCTTGAAGAGTAAATGGGTGAGACTAATCAGCGTGCCGAGTTCTTTGGCCGAATGTGGCCAGTGGTGGTACAAGAGTTTTTATATCTCTGGAGCATCTGTCATTGAAATATCTGTAGAGTAATGTCTGGTCTGCAACTCTTCTTCTATGTTCTAGTGGGTGAAGTGTATCTGTGAGAGTTAAGTTGTTTATTATCCGAATGGCCCTTTTCTAAATGGAATCTAGAAGAAGAAGAAAATGCCTTGGTGCTGAACCCCAAATGTGCGAGCAATACTCCAGTAGAGGTCGGATTTGAACTTTGTACGTCGTCAACAGTTACATACATACATAAAGCAACGCGACCTTAGCTTTCGTCAAAAATTCCCTTAATGCTACGATAACAGATATAAATTTTTCTCCTTTTGGAGTCGACATTGGTAACTTTAAAATTCAACTGCTTGGTTTCAAAAACAAGGAAATATGGAGCTCTAAATTTGAACGTCCTTGCGTTGATTTAGAAATACTGGGAAAAAACAAATGTGAACTTGGTTTAAAACACCAGAGCTCTGCTTTGAAAGACCTGAAGAAGGAATACATGATCATGTTCAACGCCTATAATAGTATTCCTGACTCTTATGATCAGCTGAAAAAACTCGGTTTTGCTGTTCTTTTCCTTTTCGATTCTACATATTTATGCGAACAATCTTGCTTTCATATTATTTTTTAACAATAAATACTATCTTTATTAATTATGAAATCGAGTTTTATTTAGTGTAGGTACCTGTAATAATGAAGGTCTAAAATTGTAATACATAAAGATTTACTTTTTTTTAAACAGATATGGCTCTCAAAAAAATTTTATCGTTGCAAAATACAAATATGGCTCTTTGGCGAATAAGTTTGTCGATCACTGTGCTAGGTCAATAAAAACACATTTGTTGTTGTCGCTCAGTTTTAATCAGATATACATTTTTAAAAAATATTACTTACAATTAAAATTTTAAATATTACTTACATTTACAAAACAAAACCAAATTCAAATAGAAAACAATTTGAGCGCGACCTTAAGCAATCATTGTTACGCGTTTGTATAGCGTGCGTCAAATCCAGAGGCGTATCAAGTCGCTTCTCACGGTGCGTTTATTGTGTTTATCTCATCACTAATTAGTTCGTAATTTCCATTGACCTTGGATTAAGACGTCGTAGAGCAATGTTATTGATAATTGCATTTCACAGCAACGTTTTTAATCCCAAATAAAATGAATATAATTCTATATAGGATTTTATTTATTTTTCTTATTCAAATTGTTTTTATTTTATTAAAAACATTTATGCCACCGCTTCATTTAAATAATTTTATTGTCTAAACTGCTCGGCATTCCTGGACATATCGCACGCCTTTGACAGAGTCTGGCACGAAGGTCTGCTTTTCCAAATAAAAACTCTCTTTCCAGCAAATTATTGCATTCTTAAAAAGTCTTATCTTTCTGATATCAAGTAAAAAAAAATAGATCTCAAAGAAACGTTTTTGTATCTGCTTTTCACCTCGGATCCACCTGTGACAGAGGTAGTAGTAATAGACACCTTTGCCGATGATACAGCAACGCTTGCTGTTCACGAAGATCCGTCACATACTTATTGTCTAGACAACATCACGAAATAGCTAGCCACTTGGCGAATCAAAGCAAATGAGAATAAGTCGGTGGAACTTTACCCACAGTAACACTGAATGAATTGACGATTCCACAAGTCAAAGAAACCAAATACCTTGGACTTAACGTAGACAATCGCCTTGCGTGAAAAAAACACTGGAAATCCAACTTCAAAAAATATACTTGGTTTTAACCAAAAACATCTGCTGTTATTGGAAAATAAACTGCTTCCGTAAGAAAGCATTCTAAACCCAGTTTCGACCTATGGAATCATCTCTTGCGTAATGCTTTCAACTCTTCTTCTTTTTCTGCTTTTATTTAGGCAGTTCTGGCTGTTTTTTTTTCAGACTATCTCGATTAAGCCATCATTCCATCTTTTCCTAGGGCGCCCTACGGACCTTCGCCCTAATGGGGAGTTGTCTCTGGCTATTCTCACTATCCTATTTCCATCCATTCTGCTGATGTGATTGTTCCATTCTCTTCTTCTATGATTTGTCCACTGATTGATGTCTTCAACCTTGCATGATCGTCTGGTCTCTGCGTTTCTGACTCTATCTCTTATCGTTATCCCATCGATGCGTCTGAGGATTTTCATTTCAGCGGTTTCTAACATTCTTTCCGTTTTGGATGTTTCCGGTCTTGTTTCAGCAGTATACGTCATAATCGGTCTTATAACAGTTTTATAAATACGGCATTTAGCATCCTGTCTGATATATCTATTTCTCCAAATTGTGTCATTTAGACATCCGGCGATTTTATTTGCCTTGTTAATTTGCTCTTCTACTTCTCTTACCAGTGATCCATAACTACTCAGCAGAACCCCCAAGTATTTAAATTCCATCACTTGCTCGATCAACTTACCGTCCACCTCCAGCTTACATCGTATTGGCACCTGAGATATAACCATACGTTTAGTTTTTTCCGATGATATTAACATATTATATAACTTAGCAGTGTTATTGAATTGATGGAGCATTATTTGGAGATCGTCTTCACTCTGGGCTATAAGTGTCGCGTCGTATGCATAAAATATAATTTTAATTTGTTTGTCGCTCATTTGGTAACCTCTCTTAGACTTTACTTTGTTAATAATTTCATCCATCACTAAGTTAAAGAGTAGGGGACTTAGTGAATCTCCTTGCCTTATTCCTGTTCCAACCTCGATGGGGTCCGTTAGTTGGTGTTCAATTCTTGCCTCTATTCTATTATTCTGGTAAATGTTTTCTATTGTTTTGATTATATCGAGGGGTATGTTTCTTTTATATAGTAGGTGGACGATATCTTCTAGTCTTATTCTATCGAAGGCTTTCGTTAGGTCGATGAAGCAAAGGTATGCGTGCTTGTTATACTCGAGAGAATTTTTCTCTACTTGTCTGATTACAAACACGGCATCCGTACACGATCTTCCGCTTCTAAATCCTTGTTGTTCCTCAGCTAGCGTTAGGGTGGTATTCCTTTTATTTGTTATTATTTTTGTAGTTAATTTTAAAGTGGTATTAAGTAGGTTGATTCCCCTGTAGTTTCTTGGGTCACACTTTTCTCCTTTTTTAAACATCAGTATCATTATACTGGATCTCCACTCTTGTGGTATTTTGTGTTGTTCTATAATTTTATTAATGAGATCTGTTAGTTGCTTTGTGAGAGGCAACCCACCATATTTTAATAGCTCATAAGCTATTCCGTCCTTTCCTGGTGATTTCCTGTTTTTAAGTTTTTTAAGTGCTGCCTCTACTTCTTCTCGCTTGATGGTTGAATCCTCATTTGTTACTATTTCTGGTGCTTTTGTCTTCCTTTCTTGTTCTTGTTTCGCGTATGTTGATTTTAAGTAGTCTATCCACTCCTGTTTCTCTATATTCTTAACTTCGATTAGCTCTTTCACTTCACTTCTTTGTCCCCTAATCATTCTCCATATTTCCTTCTGTTGTCCATAAAAGTCATGTTCCATTTGTTTCGAATATCTCTCCCAGTGTTCCGTTTTAATTTTTCTCGCCAGAGCGTGAGTTTCATTGCGAATACTCTTATAGTGTCTATAAGCCTGTTTTTCCTTTACTTCTTGGCAAAACCATGGGGTTTTTCTCTGCTTGTAGTTCCTTGTGGAATTTCTCTCTCCGAGTGCTTTCATTGCGGCTTTTTTTATTTCGGTTTTTATTTTTTGCCAACTTTCTTCAACATCGTCCTCTTTTGATATTTGATTTTTTGATATTTCTTCTGATAGTCTTTTCTGATAAAGGTTCCTTATAGATTCGTCCTGTAAACCCTCAATCTTTATTTTTGTTTCTGCTGATGTTGGTCTTGATCTGCCGTGTATTTTACCTAATCTTAGTTTGCATAGTATCAAGTTATGGTCACTTCCTATATCTGCTGATGTGAGACCTCTGACATCAAGTATTTTGGCTGGGTGTATTTTCCTGTTTGTTAGCACATAATCTATCATTGACCTTTGACCTCGGGTATTGTTGAATGTATATTTGTATTGGTTCTTATGGTTAAAAAAGGTATTGTTGATTCTAAATTCGTTGTTGGTGCAGAAATTTATCAGTAAATCACCATTCTCATTTTTAATATTTTCGTTGAATCTTTGTTTTATGCCAGGAATTACGTGATTGCCCACACGAGCGTTAAGTCTCCTAGAAGGATAACTGCTTCCGTTCTTTGTATGTTATTGATGACCTGCTGTAACTGTTCATAGAAATGTTCTCTTATGTTTTCCGGTTTGCAATTTTCGGGGCCATATATTCCAATTATGTTCACTATATGTTGTGTGAATTTTATTTTTACTATGATAATTCTTTCGGATATATATTTGCATTCCATTACTTGATCTTTAAGCTTGTCGTGAATGAGGATTGCAACTCCTTCTTTGGCTCGTACTTCTTTCCTCACTCCACTGTATATAAGTATATATTCGCCTAATCGGGTCTGCTCTTTTCCTTTCTTGTGTGTCTCCTGTAGTGCACATATGTCGATCTTTCTTTCTGTCATTTCCTTGACAATTTCTTGATCTCTGGTGTTAAGTGATTTTATATTCCATGTAGCTATTCTAAGTGTGTTTTTTGGGTACCGTTTTCTCGTGTCCTTTTTCCTTGCTGTAGTCGTTACCTGAATGTCCGTCCTGTTCCGAGGCTCAGTCTGGGTTCTATGAGCTTTATTGGTTTTTCCCTCAGGTAGGGTGCTAACCTGGCCTGAGGGCTTGGGACCGGCAACATGATCACCCAGCAACCATGCAGGCGGAGTTATGCTTTCAACTCAAATATTAAAATACTGCAAAGGTTGCAGTTAAAGATGTTTGGAATGATTACAAATGCCACTTGGTTTGTAACAAATCAGCAGTTAAACTACGATCTTTGAATCAGAACGGTTTAAGACGATCACACACACTAAACAAAAAAAGAGATTAGATATTCATCCAAATATACTAGCAAAAGCCTGATGGGAAGTGATTATGATAAGCAAAGCAAGACCAATACCAAAACCAAGACAGTCTTGGTATCGGTTACGGTCTTGCTTATCCGGTCTTCGCCTTGCTTATCCAGTCTTGGTCTTGGACTCAAATGGCTCAAATAGTTGTAGTCTTGATCTTGACCTTGCTTATTTAGTCTCGGTCATGTTTTGATTAAGGTATTCAGTTTTGATCTTGGTCTTGCTCATTTAATCTGTTTTTCACATCGTTTTAAAAAAATTTCAAGGCTTTTTATAAGTACAAATTATAAATAATAAAAAATTAATATTTACATACTTACATATAGTCACGCCTTTTTCTCGTAAAGGTAGGCAGAGACCACTTCTTATTACTTGCTAAGTTTCTTACACACGTCTTTCGCTTCTTCTGGTTTTATCAGCGCTCTTATACATGCTCGTGGGTTGCTGGAACTCTTGACCTGCCTTTCTTAAAACCAATTTTAATCTAATCGAGATACGTTCGCCTAAGTCGACCTCTACCAACTTGCCATTTACACACGCCTCATAAATCTGTTTCGTCAATCTTCTTTCCCCGTGTGGGGTTGCTAGTCTCCCATTGAACGCCTCCCTATAAAGCGAATAGGGGAAAGCCTCCTAGATATAGGTAGCACCGGGGAAATGAATTACTCGGGACGGTACAAAAGTAGCAGCAGCGTCTGATCCAGTGGACGGCTGCAAACGACGTCTGTCTTGATGTTAGGTGCGGTCGAAATGGTGGTCGCTAACATCCGTTAATATGGATAGGCAATCGAAGAAGAAGTAGAATCTTCTTTCATTTATGTTTTAATATCTTTATAATTGATAACATTTTATTTTACCATAATAAAATTTTTTTATCTTATTCTCTTGACTCTAATAATACTCATATATTATTATAAAATAATGTTATGAAATATATAATACAGTGTGGAACAGCCAAATGGAATAAATTCGATAACGAATAAATGAGAGCGTGTTGGGAAAAACGCTTGGACACGTCGATTTGTATTTTTAGATGCGCATTTTTTTCAAAAAAAAATAATTATATAGGGTGTGTCATGTGACAGTGGCCAATTCCAATTTTCTTATTTTAAATAAAATCCCCTGTATATTATTTATTTTTTGGATTCTTCAGAAAATTCTAGACATAATTCATGTAAAATGTCCCATACCTATCTTAACTGTTTCAGAAATATTAAGTGTTTTCAGATGTATTACAAAAATTAACATTAAAAAAAAGAAAATTATTTTATTTCACAAATAATGTAAAAAAAAAACAAAAAAACATTAATTTCAATGTAAGAGATGTTCAAAATGTTCGCTGCGAACGTCTTAGCAACATTCTAATCTGGTATAGAAACGTCTTCTAACGTTACTCCACATCTCAGGCGTGACTGATCTAATCGCAAGCGTGATTCGTCTTTTTAAGTCATGTAAGCTAAGTGGTTTAGTTTTGTATACAATACTTTTGACATCCCCACAAAAAGAAGTCTAATGGCGTCAGATCAGGAGATCGTGCTGGCCATTCTATCGATCCGCGCCTCCCTATCCACCGATTTGGAAAATTTTGGTTCTGGTACTGCCAGACATTGATTTGGTAATGGGGCGGTGCTCCATCTTGCTGAAACCATAGTATATAGGCAGGAACTTGTGGGTTTGCTGGATCAGGATATAAGTTTGTCAAAGTTGGCACGACATTATTTTGGAGCAGTTCTAAAATTTTATCTCCATTCAAGGTGCCATCAATGAAAAAGGGACCTACGATATGATTTCCAACAATTCCTGCCCAAACATTAACTTTTTCAGGATATTGCGTATGTTCCTCTCTCATCCAGTGAGGATTCTCATTAGACCAATAGCGGCAATTTTGACGATTAACATGACCGTGAAGTGTAAATGTGCTCTCATCAGAAAACAAAAAATCTTCTAATTGGATAACATTTCCATCATTTTTTACAAAAATACGTTCTCCTATCGAAATCGTCTTCTATGAGCTCCTGAGTTGGCATTATTTTATAGGGATGCATTTTACTTTCCTTTAATATTCGAAAAATTGATGTGTGGCTAATGTTGAACAGTGAGGCTGCTTTTCGACCAGAATTATGTGGGTTTTCTTAAAACTCAAGCATAACATCCAATTTCGCATCATCGCTTAGTTCATTAGCAACTACTTTTTTTGTCTGTCTTACATGACCAAGCTCGCGAAACTGTTTTTCTATTTTGCTAATTGTTCCTTGGGATATAGGCGGCAAATTTGGAAATTTTTCGTGAAATAAGCGAGAAACTTTCATTTGTGTCCGTATGTTATCTCCATAACCAATCATTTGTAGAATGGTTATTTTGTGCATTTTTGTTAAATGAACCATTTTTCTGATATTATCACGTACATTTAACGAAATTCAAACGACAATAGCACTGACACTGATCACAACTGTCACGCACACAGACAACAAGTTGCTAAGGCTATGAGTTTTATACGAAAATAAAAAAAACTGTAAAAAGGAACGCATTAATGGTTTTTGCTTATTTTCTCAATATTAATAGCTAAATGGGAAATAAGTATATAGCGAATTTGTGAAATAAAATAATTTTCTTTTTTTAATGTTAATTTTTGTAATACATCTGAAAACACTTAATATTTCCGAAACAGTAGAAGATAGGTATGGGACATTGTACATGAATTATGTCTAGAATTTTCTAAATAATATACAGGGGGTTGTATTTAAAATAAGAAAGTTGGTATCGGCCACTGTCACATGACACACCCTATATAATTATTTTTTTTTGAAAAAAATCCGCATCTAAAAATACAAATCGACGTGTCCAAGCATTTTTCCCAACACAATCTCATTTATTCGTTATCGAATTTATTCCATTTGGCTGTTCCACACTGTATATATTATTTTTACTTGTATATTTATTATTATTAATTTGATGACCAAGAATTGATGCACAACTTAACCTAACCATCGAGCCGACTCTTTATTCAATCTAGTGCGATGCTTAAGTATAATAAGCAATGCTTTTAAAAACAACCTTTTAGCTGGGACAGATGTAGCCGATATTGACTAAATATTTTGAGCCATTTTTGCCAAAGTGTGAAATCGAGGCTCATGACGTTTCTACCAATGTAATATAACATCGTTGTTCGTAGCTCCACGCTGACTCAAATAGGGACTGTTCTAAGTCTTTTTTTTGAGAGTTGAGAAGCTGATAAAAAACATGAAGCTGAATATAATTTGTTGAAATCTATAGTGTCTTCATATTTCTGACACTCTTTACCTATATCCATTAATGATTCTCCTACTGGTTCTTGAAGTCGATATTCCTTAAATAACTCCTTGAACTGTTTTTAACAAATATTCTCATGCATCCCATTTACAACGGTGTCTACAATTTTAAGTGGAGTCTTGCACATTTGGTCTTAGTCTTGCATTATTGGTCTTGGTTTTCGTCTTGTATAGTTGGACTTACTAGTGTATGTATGATCTTATTCTTAGTCTTGGACCAGGAACAAGATTTGCTAAATTTTTAATAGAACAATTCGCAATAATTTATGTGTGTACGATTTTATTTTTACTTTTCTTATTTGAATTATGTTTTTATCATTGAAAACATTAATGCTTTATTGTCCAAACTCTACTAGACTCATTTTTGTGGTTGTTATTCTTTGTTTACATGACAAAGTAATTTTTTATCGTTTTGCAATTTTGTGTTTCAAATTTTTTTCTCATAATATCTTTTGTTAATACTAACCAGCACAATTTTAAATAACACATATTTGTACAAAGGTTTTTTCTTTATTAAAATTAATAAGTTATATTATAAGTTATAATATTTATGCATCATTTGGGTAACTAAAAAATAATAAAAGTGATCTCTTTTAATATTTTACAATACCAATTGGACAAGAAGAACGAAGCTATTCTTAAAATTAATTTGGTCTTCATTACTGTTCTAAATACGCCAAAAAAATCTACTGAACAAGTTTTTTACTTTCTTAACTTAGCAGTCTATAACTTAACTGTGTACAGTTTAAACAATCAAGAGGAAAATTACTTCTTGTGGAATGGGTCTCAAAGAGGAAGGAGGGGCATTGTAATCGGATCATGAGTGTACATGATGTCAGATTTCTGCGGAGTCCAAAATAAGATAAGTATTATAAGATTGTATGACATAACTATAATTTATTTTGAAAGAAAGAAATCGTAGCTCAGGAAATATCTATAGGTAGGTTGTTAAAAGTAATTCTTAAATTAAACTAGAAAATCAAGGTGTCTAAAGCGTGTCATGTGGAAATTGCAATTTAACCTACGTCGGGCAAACTAATCGAAGAATCTTTGCCAGATTAGAAGAACACAAGTTGGCCATTAAAAACAAACAACTAACATCTGCCGTCTTTTAACATCAACACATGCTTTGCACTTACCATCTACATGGAAAACCATAATTAAAAAACAAGCGGAACCACAACGTCTGAACACAACCGACATAATACCAAACGAAATTTTGGAGGGGATGGCGCCATTACAATCTTCGGCGCAAACCTATAAATATCACCTGATTTGATGACAGAAACTCTCAGTCCTTAGCCGACCAGCAAAGACTACGCATTGAAAATGCCAAGTGATATCTTGGCGAAACGTCTGCCAAAAACCAAACGGTTTTTAACTAACAAACGAATGCAATCCCGGATCGATATTTTATCCTATATATATACAATAAATAATTTTCAAACAACAGTTAAATCGTATTTCCAAATATTTCCCCGTATTTCCCCTTAAACGTACGAGAATTTCCTCCGTGGCAAGCCCCTCGGTTTACATGCATTTAAACTTGGAGTGAAGTTATTTCTTTCGCCATGGCTGGTGCTGCGCGCGGTTCCCCTCGGAGTTAATACTTCAAATTAAACTTTAATTTTCACGACACTGCGGTTCTTTAAATAGATACAACCTAACGTTCCCGAAAGAATTAATTCTTTCGGAAATTATTCTAGTAACATCGCAGTTCTTCAATTGTCGCCCGAGGCTATAAATTATTCGCAAATTTGTCGGGCGCTTAATGCTCCAAAATAATCCATCATCTTTTTATAAACAACTCGCCGACCACAACCCGTAATGTTTTAAAATATTTAAACCTTCCATTTAAAATTTTATCGTGTTGGATATAAACTTTTTTTTTAGTGTTTGTTCTCATTAAGGAAGAAAAAGTAAATGAGTTTGTATAACTGGGTTTAAAATTTACGAGAGATGGAAAGTATGACAGTGACATTGAGCGAAGGGTGTTGGCAGGAAAACAAATGAACGAGGCACTGCAAGTATAAAAGCACTGATGAAAGTAGAGGAAGCAAAAGATTTGTGTAAGAACCGTAGCAAGTGGAGGGAAGTGGTCTTTGCCTACCCCTACGGGACAGAGGCGTGACTTTATGTATGTATGTATTTGCATTTTGATGGATCTTTTATTTCGGTTTATTAATTAAAATCACAACAATACAAACCAGTTGCGAAATTTAAGGCAGGTATATTAAGTTTGAAATAAAAATGGAATTTAAGCAATATAAAATATAATTTTATAAAGAGCTCGTTAAAAAAAATTGGTGAGAATTGAAAATAATTACATTATTTTTATAATTTAATTTCAAAACCAAAGATAATTATTACCAATGTAGATAATATTTATCAGCGAATTTAATCTTGTGAATAAATAATTCCCTTGGTTTTTATTTTAATTTTTGTGGCATACATTTATTTTAAATAGACATACTTTCTAGTTAACTTGTATTTATTCTTTATTTTAACGTGAATTTTTGTTTAAATTACAAAGTCGCAATTATAAACAAAAATAAATATCTGTAACATTTTGTTGTTTTTGTTCTAATTGCGCTATTGGGTAAACAATTTTTTGATGCCAAAATTTTCGCACAAATTTTTTTAAATTGTATATATCAGCTATGTTTTAAGGTTGATTCATTTTAGAATTAGAGTTTTCAAAGTTCTCCACTTTATTCCCAACGAAACGGATGTCAAGTGCCGATTTAAACCGAATTAGTTACCACACAACCATACTTTTACTTCTTTAACATGATTACATATTCATGTTAAGAAAATACGCGTGAACTTTTTTCTTAGTGTCAAGCAGGGTTATTCGGCAATCGTCGTGTTTTTTTGTTAGGTTTGACGGATTAAACCGAAAGTGGTCCCTAACAATAATAATTCAACTCTACTTATAGTTAAAGTTTAAAATAATTTTCCTGTTTTATGAATTAGGCACCCTAAAGAATTTAGCCGACGGCAGGTCCAGGACTGGACTGTAATTGGATGTAACGAACAACTCAAAATATTCTTTGCCGATAGTAGCAAACAATTCGTCACAATACCGTTTTCTTTACCGGCATGAAAGCAAGATGAAAGTAATGGTTTTTGAAAGAGAAGAAAGCATGACAAACTGCAAGGTACTGTTCAAAGAAGAAATAGTGGAACCAATGAATGAGTTTGTATACTTGAGTTTAAAGGTAACGAGAGACGGAAAGTATGTTTGTGACATTGAGCGAAGGGTGTTGGCAGGGAAACGAATGAATGGAGTCCTGCATAACTTTATGAGCTGTCAATAAAGGTACGACTGGCTATGCATAGAGTATTGCTGGTCCCTACACTTATGTATGGTAATAAATGTTGGGTTTGGCAGGAAAAGCATAAAATTAACATCAATGCTGCGCAGATAAGTAGTCTAAGAAGTATAGCCGGAGTGAATTTAATTAATAATGTAAGGAATAGTGTAATTAGGTAACGCTGTGGTGTGAAAGAAGATGTGAGATGTAGTTAAAAAATAGATAAAGGAATACTTAAATGGTCCGAAAACGTAGAGAAGATTCACATATTTATAAGGCGAGTGTAAATGGGTAGAGGTTTACCAAGGCGAAGTATGTCGATCAGATCGAAATTGTTTTGAAAAAAGGCCAGGTCAAGAGAATCAGTAACCGAAGAGCATGTATAAAAGCGGTGATAAAAGTAGAAGAATCAAAAGGCTTGTGTACGAATGAGTGGAAAAAGAGCTTCCTGCCTTCCACTAAGGGAAAAAGGCGTGACTATATGTATGTATGCATGGCTCGGTTTGAAACTAAAAAGTACTTTGCATATTTATAAAAAAATCTTGGATTTTGCATATTGGGATGCTTAACAATTTTGCTTTTTATTAATTTTTTTTTGTATTCATCACAATAATTAAATACAAAAATTTTACCACACTATTGGGATGTAAACTACCTGTCACAAAGATTCACGATTATATAGAATTAAATAAATCAAAAATCTATTTTGGTTTACTCTGTATTTCTATTTTTATGTTAATTTGTTAACGATTTTCCAGTTGTTAAAACATTTCGCTCTATTATTAAGACTTAAATTTTTTCAAAATATATCCATTAAATTGTTTGCATAAATGTATTGCTGTTCGTTATTTTTTGTCACGTACTTATAAGATGCAGTGAAAAAAAAATATATTTCGATAGACTTTATTGATACAAAATGTACAATGTGGTTAGTATTGACTTGAATAAATTATTTTTTATACTGACTTGTTCTGTTCTATTCTCTAAAGTTATACCTCAATAGAATCACATTGTCCGATTGTAAGTAACTCAGATCTGTAAATCATTGTATGCGGGTGTATTAGCCCACTGACTTGCTACAGACGCAAATATATGTCGTTAAAAGGGACAAGTAGTACTACGTGCATGTGTTAATTTATAATGGTCTTGACCGAGAGTCTTGCATACTTGCCCCTTAATAACGTCGATTAAGTCATAAATAGCCTAATAATGGGTTACTTAGGCGCCTTAATATACGTTTTTCAGTTGTCAAAAGTAATAAATTTATGGGAGTCGATTAACGAGATTTATTAAATGTGTCAATTGTAAAACAATATCGATCCTAAGTAAACAGATCAGAACTTTTACAAAAAAATATGAACGGAAAAAATTAGAAATAATTACAAAATCTATAACATACATAACAAATAAATAAGTTTCTAAACATGAGTCGTAACTTTAAGTAAATTTAATCATATTTTTAAATCGGTTGTTAAATATTGGTAGATAGAAACAGAAAGTCGATTCCAAACGTTTGCGTTTTTTTTTGTGGTAAGATTCATACTCCCTGCATTAGTTCAAACCAACTGTTATAGCAGTTATTCCAGTCAGCGGGGAGAATAATCAAAAGAACCTCCTTTTTAATTGCATCGATTGCTTCCCCCGTTGACTACGCCGGCTATGCGACCCCTAGGAACATAAAAAATCGTTATTTGTCGAGACTTTTGACGGTAATGTACGGGGGATGGTCTAATAATAACTCGCGTTTTACTGACACTAAATCCATTTGTTAACTAGTATTGTCCTGATGACGATGGTCAGAAAAAGACGTATTAAAATCGTAAAAGTAAATATTTTGAGATAGTAAAAGAGATAATTAAAGATTGATAATGCAAGTGAGAAAGTAAGATGGATGCTCATACGTCCCTTTTAAAAATAACAAATAAAAAATCAAATTGTACAGTATTGAAATTTACAATGGCACCAAGTATTATAAATTACTTTTGCAACAAATAATTTAAATTGGTAGTTACCTACATGATCTGACTCTTTCTAGTAGAGCGATTTTAAATGTCACCTTGAAAGTTTTTTTAATATCAACTTGATTTTTTTAAATAAAAACCCCTATTTGTTGTACCAGATACGAAATATTTTATACCGGAAATGATATTTTTAAATTGATATTGGTGACCTTGATAAGGTCAATGCAACGTCAAATACACGCAAACTGTCTGGTATCTGTTTATCTTAGTGTTTTGGCAGTCTAAACATTGTCAAGGTACCTTCATAAAAAACGATCTTAAATGATACAACGACTTTAGCAATGCTAACTTTTAGGTCAGTTTCAAGATCATTTTAAGGTCATAATTTTTTTTTTATTAAAAACTTTGATTCCGGTTTTAAGTAAAGTAAATATTTAACGTTAAATTGTGATAACGGCGTTAAGATCAATATCCAAGGTCATTTAAAGATTGAATTTTTCAGAGTCCTTGACGTTAGGATTTGATTCAAAATTCATTTAAACCATGATTCACAAATTTTTTTAGTGATATTATTTAATATTTTTAATGATTTTCCAAACGTTAGAGTAAAAAAATTTGGGTGTTTCCACTACCGCAGCGTGAAACTCAAATCTCAAATATACATACATACATAAAGTCACGCCTTTTTCCCATAGGGGTAGGCAAAGACCACTTCCTTCCACTTGCTACGGTTCTTACACAAATCTTTTGCTTTCTCTACTTTCATCAGTGCTCTCATACATGCTCGTCGGTTGTTGGTACTCTTGACCTGGCCTTTCTTCAAAACAATGTTGATCTGATCGAGATATGTTCTCCGAGGTCGACCTCTACCGACTTGTCCATTCACATTCGCCTTATAAATTTGTTTCGTCAATGTTCCTTCATCCATCCTTTCTACGTGTTCAAACCATCTAAGCATTCCTTTATCTATCTTTGTAACCACATCTTTTTTTACACCACAGCGTTCTCTTATTTCACTATTTTTTACTTTATCCAACCGAGTCTCTCCGGCCATACTTCTTAGATTACTCATCTCTGCAGCATTAATCCTATTTTTATGCTTCTTCTGCCAAACCGAACACTTACTACCATACATAAGTGTAGGAACCAACACACCTCTATGCACGGCCAGACGTGCCTTTTTTGACACTTTCTGGCTATTCATAAAGCTCTGCGGTGCCCCATTCATTTGTTTTTCTGCCAACACCTCTCAAATATCACCTTAAATAATATCATTTCAGACGTAAAATTTTCCGGTACAAAAAATAGAGGTTTTCATTTAAAAATTAAGTTGACCTTAAAACAATCTTCAAGGTGACATTTAAAATAAATTTTAATGATAATATCAGATGTCAGCCTCCAAACCCAACAACTTTTGTCTAAAACATATTTTTTAAAAAAGTCTAATAAAGAAAAAATTTACGTGGATTTACTATATTTCCTTCAAGAAAAGCCCTATCTTGTATCAGCACTTATAGAATATGACGAAATAGTTTATGAAAGACAGTATTTAAGAGAAATACGAAAGTTGAGAACAGATGAAAAACGGATTTTCTATTTAGATGAAATTTGGTTGAATGAAGGACACACTGTTACAAAATTCTGCTTACAAAAATCCTAGCCTCGGGTTTTTAGAAGGTTTATCAATAGGTATAAATACACGATTTTACTATTTATTTGTATAATATAATATGGTAATTATCATTTTTTTTTTCAGTGTAAGAAGCGTAATGCACAAGTATCTTGAAAAGAAGAACGAGGTGAACTTTGACAAAATCTTCCATCAAACATTAGGTGAGTACTTATTAATGCATTTTACTTAACATTTACTTATTGCTGCTGCTATGGGTGACCTATATCACTTTTTGTTAAATGGATCGTACTCTTGGCGTACCAATAATTATTTGTGGTCGTCAAATAATTCTCTAACACTCTCGGCACTACCATTCTTCTCTTGGCGACAATTTTCCAGAGACCATCCAGATTTTAGCTCTATCAAGCCAGCAGTGAAAAGTCATTAAAAATAAAAAAAAACTAGCACCATATTTGTTGCTCAATTTTTATAATCAGTTGTCAAAAATATATGTTCTGCAAAACTATATAAAGCTCGACAAAATACTTCTTACTTCTAATTATAAGATGATTAAAATTAATAATAGCTGACAGGGTCTATATGCATAATTTTAAATAAAATAGCAGAATGCATTAAAAATTCTGTATTATAGTAAAGTTTTTTTTTTATGAAAATAGTCGCAAAAAGGGTAGACCTATCGTGTGGGCCGCGGACGGCCCGCACTGCGACTATTGGAAGGGGAAGGGATTATAGAAAGGAAATGATTGTGGACACGCTTTTTAAAAAGTTGCAGGTCATAGTTCTCTGGAAAAACTGATTTTGAAAGCTTATTCCATTCCGTAGCAGCCCTGTAAAAGAAGGATTCTTGATGAAGATTGGTCCTTGTAGTGTCAATCTTGGGAGTAAATGGGTGAGACTGATCAGCGTGCCGAGTTCTTCGGCCGAATGTGGCCAATGGTGGTACAAGAGTTTTTATTTCTCTGGAGCATCTTCCATAAAAATATCTGTAGAACAATGACTGGTCTGCAACTCTTCTTCTATGTTCTAGAGGGTGAAGGGTATCTGTGAGAGTTGAGCTGTTTATCAAGCGAAGTAATTACAAAAATATTAAAAATGTGTAAAGAAATTATAGAACCTTAATAGGTCGCTATCGACCTGTATAGGGTGTTCTGATTTAGTTCCGTACGTCGTAGAAGTTGTAGAAAACGAATCCCCAGAAGGAGATACCCAAGGTTGGGGTGTGAGAACATATTCGTTGACCTTGACTAAATGGCGATTTATATTACCCAGGCTAGCCTCAAACAATACATCATTTATTGCTTTTTCGGCGTATAACAGTTGGTGGCTATCTAACGCTTCCAGTTTTTCACTTTAAACTGTGGCAATAGGAAGTGGCTGTTTTGTTGAAAATTTGGTGGGTTCCTGTTGAAGTTTGCAGGCCGTGCTCAATAGCTCATTTTGTTTTGATATCGGTCCCATTTTTCGCTGGCGTTTCGGAGGAGGTATAACTAAAATGGTTGAAGACGGTAGCGTACCCTTCAGACCTGCGCTTCTTTTAGTTTTATTCATGTATGAACCTAAAGAAGAATCCCACAACTCTGGCATCGATTCATAAGTTTCTATGAAATTTCGAAGAATCTCATCACACTTCACACCTTCCTCTGTGACTACAGCTTCGTCAATTTGTTTCGCTACGTCACCATTTTTACTGGCTGTCATATCAGAACCTTCCATTGTCGCTTATCTCGTCGTACTGACTCCGTAATGACGAAATGAATTATAGCGCTACCCTACACGATCATTATAACTGTCAGTATCCCCTCCCGTTTGTAGTAATGATGCTCATTTATCAAATTATCCGGATACACAACATTATCGCATCATTACTTCTCGTCATTCTATCAGTATCGCATTTACAAGATCATTAATACTGTCATTATTTTTAAGTATGGTTCGCTTTAGTAGTGCGCCTGCATTCGCCGATGCTCCCAAATCCTCCTTCATTGGAGCAAACAAATTAAAATCACAGGGTGAGAGGTCTGAACTATATAAAGGGTGTTTTAGAAACTCCCAACCTATGTGTGCTAATTTTTCTTGTGTTGACCGGTTAACAGTCGTGGAACCAAATTTACACTAAAGTTTTTTAAATTTAAATTCATTAGAAACAATTTTTTTAGCGCTGTCATAACTGATATTGAGTGTGCGCGCGATTTCGTACAGATGGATGTGCCTTTATCCCAGAATAAGGTCTCTGGCATTAGTCACACTCGTCCATGGTCAGTAGCGATGACTTACAAATACTCTTGTTTTTGAAATTGTCCGTACTTTAAATTTTATCTTTAGCCTCCGCAGGATATCTGCAGGATTTACGACAGGCTTTTCGCTCATTGCTGCAGATACTGAGTCAAGAGTTACGCGATTGGTATACTGCACACATTACATCAAGCTTTGTTCATATTTGACCCGCCCTCGTATTATCCTTATTTAAAAAATAAAGCTATTGAAAATATGATGAGTGATCTAAAATTCTTGTCCAGAAAATACAACCAAAAAGACAATCAACAAATTTTGTTAATACCTTAACAGAGTAATAAAACACTTAACGAAGACGGAAATTTACCAATAATAAAGAGACAAAATTATGGAAAATTTTGCACAAATTAAATTTTCTTTAATAAAAACAGGAGCGTATATTATCACTTCTAAAATAAACAGTATTGCCGTAGCAAAACTAACTTTTCCAAACCGAGGGCTCTTTTTTATTCAATATAGTTACCCATTGGTTCGGAAAACTAAAAAAAAAATACCCTATCTCTCCTTCTGAAGTTATCGTGCGAAAAGTACAAAATGCGGTAAAGGATCACCTTGTACGGCAGTTACCTGAAAGAATGTACTGTTATGGCCCATTTTCGAACTCGGACTTGTCCTTAGGGCAAAGTTTCTACCCTGTAAGTTTTAGTGACCTACCGCCACTCTGTCTCAAGATATCGTGCCCACAAGATTTTCCAACACACACATACACAGACAAAATTTGAAATAACCGTCACGCTGAAAATGGTGTCATTCGACGCGTGGGGCCATGAAACGTGCAGCGCACATGGTTTTGACGATTTAGATTTTTAGGGGTAAACTAATACTTTTCCTTTTTTACCCTTCGGTTCGATAAAGTAAAAAGACGCTTTACTTTATTAATTTTATGTTCGAAGTTTGCCAATAACACAGATTCTGACACTTTCTGAATGCTCTTGGAACTGCACCACTCTTTAAATTGGGTATAAGCAACTTCGTACTGTCTTGATGATTTCTGAGGAATTAATTTTGAAACCGCACTTTGTACCGCTTCCAATACTTCTTCTGGTTAATAGTCATCATCACTTTCAGAGCTCATCTCTATTTAACACTTTAGAACAATGACTTTATAGAGGTGACATTGTGACACGTTACGAAAGTCATGCAAACAATACCACCTACTAGATCGTCTTAGTTCAAACACAAAATGTCAGTTAACAATGACAAACACTTAAATATTTATTTTTTTATTCTCATATTAGTTTTAATGCAGTTTTCGAAAAAAACATCTCGAATGCAAAATGCTTTTACGCTCTCGAATGGTTTTTTTCTTCCATTCTTAAATGCAAAGTATTATTCCGCATTTTAGATACAAAAATAACTACTTTGTTTAGTTTTGTTAGTCAATTAAATGTTAAAATATTGTTACAAATCCGGTCCTGTCGGCAACCGAGAAATTGGCCGCGGCTAGGGTCCGCCTTTGTCGGCCGCTGAACTTTTTAGCAAGGTCGAGCAATTTCTCGAAACTGCGTCGATCGAGAACATATAGAAACAGGTAGAATGATCTGGAATTGTGATATAGAAGTATAAAAGGGGAAGCGATAATAACAAGGGACAGTATTAGTAAGAAAAGTGTTTATGATTTAAGAAATGTAAATAGTTATAAAGTTTTGTAAAAGTTGTATATCTAAGTAAATATCCAAGTGATTAACAAAAGTAGAATTAATTGTATTGGAATAAACATTGTTTTGTTACTGGATCGAGAGTTTTAATCGCCAAACCCAAAGAGGAACTAAAAATCTTAACAATATAAAAAAAAACTGCAACCTTCATTGAAAATCCAGTTATCCTACAATTTTTATAAAATTTGACATGTCCCGGTCCCATATGTGTCGGACTACAGAGACTCACTCTACTGTACTACTGACAATAATATATTAGAAACAACTTGTAGTTTTGGCTAGGCAATACAAAGTGTTTAAAAAATACGATATTCATTAAATGGCTAATGAACGTGGAATTACTGGTCTTTAATTTTCTTCATAGCACTGAAATCCGAATGAGCTTATTTGGACACAAATAAAACAATACGTGACCCGTCAAAACATTACATTTAAACTTTATGTTGTTAGGCAACTTTTTTTGCAATCATTATCACAAATTATAAAAGATAATTGACAAAAAGCTATGGAATATGTATAATAATAATTATAAATTTCGATAGGTAGGGTAAGTTATTTGATTCGTTTGTTTTAAACTTCTCTATTTTGTATTTATGCGAAATGTTAAGATTTAAATAAACATTAAATTACTTCATTCTCCACGCCTGAATATAGGTGTAAAAGTTTCATCCTCATTTATATTTTGTGGTTGTATTGTTACAGGGAATATTACTTATTGGGAAACAGGGTGGCTAAACTAAAATAAGATAAAACTATGTAAATTGGTATGTGCGATTATATATTTACTTAATATAGCTTCACTCTGTTGAAAATAAATTATCTCGGTAGCGTGCTATACACGTCGAGCAAAAGGAGCATAATATATTACCTTTGATATCGTTTTTTAAAAGTTCCTTCCACTTTAAGGTTTATCTCGCGCAAAATTAGTCTCTGCATAATGATTCCATTTTCGATAAAACCCATTCTATCAGCAACACATAACTTTGCGAATAACCTACTTCCACTAAAGCAACAATTCTGTCGCGGTCGATTTCTGGAATTACTCGTCGATTCATTGTTATGCTTTAAACTGATTATTTCAAATGGTCTGCACCAACACACACTAAAAGTTTATCTCAACAGTACAGCCTAAATTATTTTTTTTTTAAATAAAATTATTTCTTGCATAGAAAATTATTAAATTATTGCAGAGCGGTTTCGACCGTCATCATCAGTGCAATCCGAAAGTAAGTGATATAAAGCATTAAATAATGAATATGCTTTTTAACCATGTATAGTCCAGTCACCTTAGCATAAGACCTATCCAAGAGGCGCACCATTTGGCCAATTTTTTTATAGGTTTTTCGGACCTACAAAAATATAATCCTGAGTTTTCGGCCATTGCCGGGGTATATTTTAGCAATAAAAAATTATTGAAAATTAAAAAATAGATATTTTTGAGATAATTTTTTTGGAACGTGTCCTACCAAAAAAAGTTTTCAATAAATTGTGTTCATCATAACGTCTGTAAAAAAGGTCCTGAAAAAAAAGTGACAACATTAATAATTAAGCGGTTAATGGCAAATAAAAAAAAAATCTACATTTCGTTTTTGCAACCGCAACCGGGTGTTTATTAACATATCGGTTTGAAACTCGTACAGTATGTACAGGAGCCAAACCCTAAGAGAATCGTGCAAGATTTATAGATCTGCGAGATATAGTTTAGCAACAATCTGCGATCATCTAAAAATCTTTGCCCTTCAATACAATTTCCCGATAAAAACCCACAGGGTGAAAAAAAATCGGGAAGTTTCGTATCATCATGTACAAGCAATTTGGAAAAAAAAATTGTTGAAAATAGATACTGTTTTTCGGCGATTTTAGCTTTTTGCTTTTAAACAATTGATAATTCCGGCCAAAGTTGCAAATATTTCTGAAAAATTCTTGGATCATCTAACACGTTTTTGAAAAACGAACAATTTAAAAAAATAGCAATATTTTGATTACCACCGGAGATATGATTGTGTTAACGTTTGTTCAATTTTTTATTGTTGTATTTTTGCAAAATTCGAGTTCCTCCGCAATCCCTACGTTTTCAACCATGAGATTCAATAAAATTATTCCCTTTATGAGCAATTATCCCATCACAATTTCGATCGACGTGTAGAAAGGATCCTATTCCGTCCAATTTGTTGGTAATAATATCGTGTGCGAGCGATAAAAGTGGGGATGGGTCGTTGTTTTGGAACGGTATAACGCGTTGAAGCGTTATCAAAAAATACCGGTCCACAAGTAACGACCCATCCCTACTTAGGGATTGCGGAGGAACTCGAATTTTGCAAAAATACAACAATTAAAAATTGAACAAACGTTAACACAATCATATCTCGGGTGGTAATCAAAATATTGCATTTTTTTTTTAATTGTTTGTTTTCCAAAAACGTGTTAAATGATCCAAGAATTTTTCAGATATATTTGCAACGTTGGCCGGAATTGTTAATTGTTTATAATCAAAAAGCTAAAATCGCTGAAAAACAGTACTTATCTGTTTTCAGCAATTTTTTTTTCAAATCCCCTGTTCATGATAATACGAAGCTCCTCGATATTTTTCCACCCTGTGTGCCTTCGTCGGGAAATTCAATTAAAGGGCAAAGGTTTTTGATGATCGCACACTGTTGCTAAACTTTATCTCGCAGATCAATAAATCTTACACGATTCTGTTGGGGTTTGGCTCCTGTACATAATGTACGAGATTCAAACCGATATGTTAATAAACACCGAATTGCGGTTGCAAAAACGAAATGTAGAATTTTCATTTTCATTTGCCATTAACCGCTTAATTAACAATGTTGCCACTTTTTTTTAGGACCTTTTTTACAGAGGTCGTTATAATGAAAACATTTTATTGGAAACTTTTTTCGATAGGACGCGTTCCAAAAAAATTATCTCTAAAATATCCCATTTTTAATTCAATAATTTTTTATTGCTAAAATATATCCCGGCAATGACCAAAAACTCAGGACTATATTCTTGTAGGCCCAAACAACCCATAAAAAAATTGACCAGAGGGTGCGCCTCTTGGATAGAACTCAGGACTATATTCTGGTAGGCCCAAACAACCTATAAAAAAATTGACAAGAGGGTGCGCCTCTTGAATAGAACTTCGTAAAAGATGGCCTAAGGTGACTGGACCAGTATATCTGTATTCAAGATCCATAAAAATTTTAATCGTCTGCCTCATCATCCTCGTTATCATCATCAAAATCTGAAAAATTATTGATTTTTAAAAACTATAGTAAATGTAATTGTGAAACGCAAATTAAAAGAAAATTATAATTCTCATACCTGTAATATTTGAAAAAATATATTCAAAGGAAGGGCTTTGAGGCCCATCAAACCAATAATGGCGATAGTCATTGTCGATCAACGTCCATCCACAGTTTTCGGGCTTGTGATTGGTGGGGCATCTAATATCTCGCCAAGGCGATCCATGCGCAAGGGCACTACCTTCCTTTTCTCTAAGCGCTTTGTCGTTTTTTGAATCCTCATAGCTTGGGTTTGGATTAAATCCAACCTTTCATTACCCAGGTAAAAAAATTTTTACCATAACCCAGGTGGGGTGTGAGACTTCTTCTTCTTCTTAGTCTAACGTCGAGAACGACGTGTAGTGATCACAAGTTAATGTCAGGTGTTATTACTCAGAACTCTTCTTACAGTCTCTCGCCATATACCACGGTCAGCAGCAGTTCTAATGGCTTCCACTAGTGGATGCTTGGTTACTTTTGATACAATGTCTGTCCATCTAGATGGGGAGCGTCCGCGTTTCCTTTTGCCAAGGGGTTTGCCCTGGACAATCAGTCTCTCAATGTTGTCGTGACAAGTTATATGTCCGAAGAAGTTCAGTATTCACGTTGATGTCAAGCTACTGAGACGGTTTGATGGTCTTGTTCAGCACTGACACATTAGTGCGATGTGCCGTCCACGATATTCTTAGCATTCTTCGCCATACCCACATTTCAAAGGCGTCAACTCGACGCTTGTCGACTGCCTTCATAACCCATGTCTCGGAAGCGTACCAGCAATGAAGAACACTATGGCATGGACCAGTGATTTTTTTGGTATTGATGGATATATATATATATATATATATATATATATATATATATATATATATATATATATATATCGATCTTTCCAAATTTTATATAATTGGCTCATTGCTGTTCGGCCAAGTTGAATACGACGGCGGATCTCCATCTCGCAGCTGCCGGAGGAGTGGATAATGGCACTAAGATAAACAAACTGATCTACCACTTCACAGTTGGCAATGTAAAGTGGTGTTTGCTGTCTTATCCGATCTATTAACTATCCATACTTTAGATTTGGCATAGATGATTTTTAGACCATACTTTTTTGATGTTCTCTCGAGTCGTTGTATCAATTCTTTTGCTGAGTTAGCGATCAGAAGGGTGTCGTCAGCATATCTAAGATTTGAAATTTTTTCCCATTCATGGCAAAGCCTCCTTCCCACTCATCAAGTATCTCTTTCATTAAACATTCCGTATATCTATTAAACAAGAGAGGTGATATACACCCTTGTCTAACTCCCTTTTTGATATCTGCCGTTATGGAAATACGATTGTCAATTTGACGACCGCTCTACTTTGTTCATATAACTTTTTTATGAGATTTACCAGATGAGTAGGTACTCCCGCAACGAACAAGAGCTCCCACAACTTTGACCATTTAACATTGTGTGTCAGACACCGTATACTAAAAAAATTATTCCAACAATAATAAATTTGTACTTATTTGCATAAATTTTGATAAATTGATAATATAATTGTTAAATTTATATGGTAATACCCATAATTACACCACTGCAGGTAGGAAATGACACTTTTGCTAATTATATCTTTTTTTGCGGTAGGCTTTCAAATAAAAACAGAGTTGCTTAAGGGCTCAGGTAAAATATAATAATCCACACTACAACAACTGTTTCAGACCATTTATACATACATATAATACGTATAGCCTCGCCTGTTTTCTTTAGAGGTAGACAGAGACCACTTTCTTCCACTTTCTACGGTTCTTACACACATATTTTGCTTCCTCTACTTTCATTAGGGCTCTCATACATGCTCGTCGGTTGTTGGTACTCTTGACCTGGCCTTTCTTCAAAACAATGTTGATCTGATCAAAATATGTTAGCCGAGGTCGACCTCTACCGACTTTCGTCCATTCACACTCGCCTTATAAATTTATTTCGTCAATCTTCCTTCATCCATCCTTTCTACGTGTCCAATGCATCTAAGCATTCCTTTACCTATCCTTGTAACCACATCTTTTACGCCACAGCGTTCTCTTATGTCACTACTCTTTACTTTATTCTACCGATTCACTCCGGCTATACTTCTTTAACTACTCATTTCCGCAGCATTAATCCTAAGTTCATGCTTCTTCCTTTAAACCCAACATTCACTACCATACATAAGTGTAGGAACCAACACACCACTATGCACAGCCAGACGTGCCTTCTTTGACACTTTCTGGCACTTTCGTGCCAACACCCTTCGCTCAATATCACTGTCATACTTTCCATAGAGACCATTTATAAATCATGAAATTATGTTTGACCACTCTGTTAGCGTTTTGCATTTATAAGTAGGATTTATTGTTTCGTACCATTTCAAAATAGAATTTTCTTTTTCAGAAATATACTTTTAATTTAAATTTTTAATAATTAAACATCGGGGTTAGATTCTTAATAACTTTAAATTAGGTTAGTACATAATATTAATATCAACCTTCTAATGAGTTTTTGTGCAAACCCTAAGCAAGAGTCAGGTACCACACCAGCTTTCGAAAAACATAATGTTACTTTTAGTTTAATTGTTGCATTTAAAAGTGTGCGGTTTAAATTTAGAAGACAAATGCTTCTCTTATGGGCCTTTATATGTCGCATGATCCAGTTTCGGTTAACCAGCGGATCTTTATGTTTATGCAGAAAATGGACAAACAAACTAGTTTTAAAATTTTAGTGAAAAACATTTTTTTTCTTTTCTTTACTTCACAGCTATCCACAGTAACGCAAAGTAGGGTATAAAATTAAATGATGTGTTTTCTCGGTTAATATACTTTCGTAATAATTAATATCAGACTGAGTCTTGGCAAAGCGTGGCCGGGTTTATAAAACATTATAATTTTCATACCATTTTACATTCGACACGATAGATTATAAATGATACACAATCATTTGTTCGCCAGTAGTTTTCAGAAAAATGAGGAAAACATAGCGGAAACGACTAATCATTTATCAACATAACAATGCGAGCTACTAAACATTCAAGCATGTATTTTTTTCTTATAGTTTTGATGTGACACACAATGATTTCCTTTCGTTCTCACACGTAAATAACAATCTGCGTGGTCAACTCACAGTGGCAATGTTATTCGAATTTGAAATTTGAAAAAGTGTATTGATTTTCACATTGAATGTTCAAGCACATGGAAAAGTAAAGGGTGGGCCATATCAGTTGTCAAAAATAAAAATTTACTTTCAACACACCAATACTAGAACAGTATAGTGAACGGGTCTTTTCTAATACGTCCCCGAATTTTCAATTTCTTTTCTATAGCCAACGGCTGGACCGATTTTGATGAAATTTTCAGGCAATAATAGATTAGCCCGGCGGGTGATCGTGTAAAGTTTGATAGCAACCTCGCATTTTCAATTTTTTTTCTACAGTCACCAAGTGTTAATTTTTTATTCATTATTACTGAACGTGAGCCTAATTTTTCAAATTTAACAACAATAATAATAATTATTATTATGGTTTTGTATGGTGTTTATACTAAAATTGGAACGATAAAGAATAGATTAACATGGCCCCTGCGCAAGAATCACACATGTTAATATTAAAATATATTGTACTCTTTTATTAGTTGTTTTTATATAAAAAAAATATGTTTTACAGTTTTGCGTAACATCCTTGCGCAGGGGCCTTGCTAATCTTCTCTGTATCGTTATAATTTTGGGTCTTTTCTTGTAACGGTATTTCTTATAAATTGTAACGAAACAAAGAAGATTAGCAAGGCGCCTGCGCAAGGATGTTACGTAAAACTGTAAAACATATAACAATTTTTTTCATTTAAAAACACTTATAGCTCATTTTACCAATATACAACGGTATCGGGTTAGTCACCAAGGCATCGACTTAACGGGCGCACTGTGTTGAGAGGTACATTAGTAAATTCACCTAAAATTTAAACCCGAATATTTTTTGTTTATTATTACGCTGTTGTTGAAAGGTTTTATTTTTATTTTTTGCATTATTGTGAACAGAAATCGTTAATGTAGCTCTGGATGAGTTTTTTGGCTAGAAATAGGAGCATATTTAATTATGTTAAAAGAGAATGCAACAAATATAAATTATCGGTACAAATTTAATAAATATTGTTACGATTTTTTGAATTCGTCTTTGTCGATCTACCTATAGACGACGGTGCCGACCGAATTTGCTTTGTGTTTTGTTATGCCGACCAGCGATTCGCCTGGTAAATTCTTACAGCGTCCAGATCGTTCGCGAAGGGCCTCTTGAGGAACAGGTAGAAAGGTCTAGAATTGTGATTTAGAGGTATAAAAAAAAGCGGCCGCGAAGAAAACAGTTAGGTATTAGTTTTAAAAGTGTTTATGAATTAAGAAATGTAAATAGTTATAAAAAGTTGTATATCTAAGTGACTAATAAAAGTAGAAATTATTGTATTGGAATAAACATTGTTTTGTTACTGTATCGAGAATTTTAATCGCCGAACCCACGAAAGAACTAAAAATCTTAACAATATGTTTAATCATGTAGTACTAACGGTATTATCAAGCATCAGATTTATATTCATCATAATCGGAATCATTGTCGTCGCTATCCTCATTCGGATTGTAACTGATAACAGGATTAACTGCTTCGATGCGGTTTTCGCGAACCCATCATTCCTCTATTAAATTTTCACATTTTGTGACAAATTTTTCCCAAATTTCAGGAGTGGCAGTATTAAGTGCTCGTTGACAGGTTTACAAAACAGCCTTATCACTGTAACCATCAGATCCAATGAGATTGTCCCCAATTATACTCAATGAGATTAAATTGGCAATGATGAGGCGAAAGTCTTAGCATAAGATGTCCATAACTAAGTATAATTTGATCCATTTTTTTTTTCTCTTTCGTGCCTTTTAGCTGTCGATAATAATTCCGGTTGCTTATTTTAAATTTCCGAATGGTACGAAGCATTATTTAATACAATGACAGATAGTTCATGTAACGATGGTAATAGTTTTCTTTTAACCTTTTTAGAAACATCTCTGCATCCATATTGTTATGATAATCGGCCGATTTTGATTTTGACGAAAATAAAAGATCCGCCCCATCAACAAAACTATGCTTTTCACCTGCATGCACAATGATGTGTCTTTTTCCTTCACCGTTCGTGTGTTTTATAGACTTTATATTGTTGTCCTGCCAAATTCCTTTTGATCCACATTTAGCAAAAATCCAAGTTACGCCCAGATAAACAAATGAAGAGCATTCTTGTTAACAGTGAGTATAATTTCTTAAAAATTCAATTATTTTGTGCACGACTCTAGCTTTTTCACACAAAGCCTTTCGGTTGACTTCATTTTTAAACTTAAACCCTATATGTTTCAAAATCCCCCAAAGAATTATTTTAGAAATTTCAAATACATCTTTTTCTTCGGGAAAATCAAGTCTTTGAATATCGGCGGGGTTTATATTTTTCAACTTTTTGTTCACTATTTCCATCTTTCACACTTTTTACAACAGGTAAATTTTGTTTTACCAATACCCATCGCATCACACACAAGCTTACGTATATATAAAACTGTTAGCAACGGACCTTTATTGTTCTTTTCCGCATTAAAAATAAACGTGTACAATCAATATTAATGCATCTACATCTAAAACACGTCGCGGCATTTTCGCGGTCTATTGGGTATACTCCTTAAAATTACAATCGGTACTATACGATTTTAAAATAAGTACCCTCTTCAATAATAACCCAGGATTACCAATTACTTTTCTAGAAATCTAACAAAAATGAATCAACAAGCCAAATTAAATCTTAATAGATTAGTTAATTAGTGAAATTTGTTAAGTTCAATTACCTACCACTCTTTTGTACAATAAATAAAGTCATTAAGAACAGATTTGGTTGCAAAATTAACCGTGCTAAATAATAATATTGACCCTTAATTTCCAAACAAGAAGTCCCACATAAAATAAAATTCGTTACTCACGAAATTTGTTTAAAAATATTTGAAGAATTTACTTTCGTACTTTTTAAATGTACAGTTGAATACTGGTTATCGAGTTTCTAACGATAATCCGTTACCACCGTATATTCGTGAAATATGCTATAATAAAAGAGTACAATTTTAATGTTAACATTTGTCATTCTTGCATAGGGGCCATGTTAATCTATTCTGTATAGTTTAAATTTTGGCACAAAAAAAAACAACACTAATATTATAAAAAATTAAAAACATTTGCCTTCTTTTTTGGGGTAATGTAATTAAGCGAGAGAGAAAAAGTATTTGAAAAGAAACGAACATATGCGGTAATTTATGCATATTAGGTAGTATGATTTCGTAGAAAAATATTTTATTAAAACAGGAAGTAACAATAATAAACAAATAACGAATGAACATTAACACTTGCAATGATGTTTTAAAACACTAATAGTTACAGAATTATGACAGAACTGTTCTAGAAACTCATCCTACTATTAAAATAGGTTTCCCACGTTCGTAATGTTGAAATGTTCGTATCCTAACCATAACCCCACTTTAGATATACGCCCTATACCGATTCCTGGTCATTTCACATTGTCTACAGTTACAAGAAGGAAAAACGCCTATATCATTAGATTTTCCGTTATCCGATTTGTTTCCATTAGATCATTTGGTTGGTAATAAAACTTAACCCACTTTCCATTAAACCAATGGTCACCTATGCTTTATTGATATGGTGGCCAAAAATGCAACAAATTTCACCATTGCACTTATGTGTAATAAAAGAAACAGCAATCAGTGCCTTCAGACTGAGCCAGACAACAAATCTTAGAGTAAGAAATCGGAATGGACATTTGAAGATTTTGGAAAATATTTCCCTAGAATCCATGTCTAAGCCGACAGATATCATGCCAGGTAGGTACGACTTCGAAATGCAGTTTGAAGTGGTTATAAACAACCACCAAGTTTGTACAGAGAACGGACCTCAACTAGGAAGGGATGCTTTAGTGTGGTACACTGATGGATCCAAGATGAATGAAAGGGTTGGAGTGGGCGTTATAGGGCCGAATTTTAGGCTCTCAAAACCCCTTGGTAACACCCCAACCATCTTTCAAGCAGAATTACATGCCATAGAGACATGTGCCCAGGAGTGCATCGAAAGAAACACCCGAAGGGCAGAAATCTATATTTCATCAGATAGCCAAGCAGCACTAAAAGCTCTGAAGTCATACACTTGTAAGTCTAAGCTGATTTGGGACTGTAAACAATCCCTGAGACAACTGGCAGCAAACAATCAGGTTACTCTGATGTAGGTTCCAGGTCACAAGTTAGTTAAT
This sequence comes from Agelastica alni, assembly GCA_950111635.1. Taxonomy (NCBI): domain Eukaryota; kingdom Metazoa; phylum Arthropoda; class Insecta; order Coleoptera; family Chrysomelidae; genus Agelastica; species Agelastica alni. The sequence continues at coordinate 17,472,230 of OX467716.1, forward strand.
GGCAACGAAGAAGCAGATTGCCTTGCCAAAGAAGTGGCAAATATAAAATTTTCCGGCCCAGAACCCTTCTGTATACTTTCCAAAGCCCACTTATAAGAAGAGGTTCGACGTTGGAAAACAGATGAAATAAAATCTCACTGGCATAAAGTGCCAGGACAAAGGCAAGCGAAAAGACTAGTAAGTCTTTCGCCAAGGAAAGCTAAACAGCTTCTCGAGTTGGACAAGAAAGACTTGAAACTGGTGACGGGACTCCTCACTGGTCACTGCCCTCTAAGGTACCACCTGAAAAAAAAAGGGCCGCTACTGCGAGAACTTCGCTGAAACTGCAGAACATTTGCTTTGCAAATGCCCAGTGCCTTTCTGCAAGAGGCTCAAGTTTCTGAAAGGGGCCTTCCTAAAGCCCTTCGATATCAGAAACTTAGCCCCCAGGAAACTGATAAACTTTACTCGATGTCTCGGAATCCTGGGCCTCGAATAGATTAAGGGTTATGCACAAAAGATCTGATAGGTCGAAGTGCTTGAGAGGCAGCATGGCCTTGACCCACCCTACAATCTACAATCTACAACCCATTTTCCCGCACTCATTTTAGTATCGAAAGTTTTACATTTCTGTACTAGTGCGGGGAAATAAAAATATGTTATATTTAATGCTATTATATATATTTGTTATTTATGGGAATAAAACAAAAATTAGGATAATTTTACACAGAATCTTATATTGTATTTTTAACTGCTTGCACTCGTTCGAGTCAACGACAGTCGCATGCGGGAAAGTCAATTTCCGCATTTGTTAGGGAGATAACTATTCAATTTTCGTTCAAAATTTAAAAAATACCATACATATAACGTTTTATTGGTTTAATTTAACCGAAATAATTATATTGTTTTAATCGTAACATTATTTCACGGTTGTAAAACCCATTTGTCCCGACGGCAACAATCAATCTACACTTTTTCGCAGCATTTACATAATCGTTAAAATTAATTTAGTGTTTTTTGATTGAACAAAAACACCGTTGTTGAATGTAAAATCCATATTGGAATAACATAAGCTTCGATCGGTTGAAAACTCCGCGTATAAATGAATTTATTGTTTCAATTCACAAATAAAACTGTTTACTCGTTAATTTAAGCTTTTGAACTTTTTTAATGTCTATAATCATTTGTAACAGCAACTAATGATACGAAAAAAGAACGTAGATGTTTAAAGTGGGTGTAAAAGTAGAACAACAAAAATGGAAATGTGACATGGGTGCAGGTCTGCACCCAGCACTTTTGGTGCCCTTAAAATAACGCCCCAAATTTGTATTACGTTCATTTGTTAGCACAGATACTGGTTACGTTGGGTATTATTATCCACTATTGAAAAATAATTTTAAAAATTATTTTCATAAATTTATTTTTATTTTTTATATCTTACAAGATCCAGCAATTTTAAACATTTTCGATATGTAACATGCTCTTTTCATGAATGTTTAAATGTTCACTTAAATGCTGCCAGTCATTGTAACCAGATTTATTACTAAGGCGAACAGATTTCAAATCGCTGTGATAGAAGCAGTAAATTGAATTTTTTGTTTCGGAATACAACAACCAAAAACGCTCAGTTTAGTCTTGGTGCGGTAAAATTCTAAAGAGGTTACTATTGGAACAAATAAAATGAAATCTCACTGGCATAAAGTGCCAGGACAAAGGCAAGCAAAAAGGCTAGTAAGTCTTTCGCCAAGAAAAGGTAAATAGCTTCTCGAGTTGGACAAGAAAGATTTGAAACTGGTGACGGGACGCCTCACTGGACACTGCCCTCTAAGGTACCACCTAAAAAAAAGGGCAAAACAGAGAGTGATAGTTGCCGCTTCTGCGAGAACTTCGCTGAAACTGCAGAACATTTGCTTTGCGAATGCCCAGCGCTTTTCTGCAAGAGGCTCAAGTTTCTGGAAGGGCCCTTCCTAAAGCCCTTCGATGTCAGAAACTTAGCCTCCAGGAAACTGATAAACTTTACTCGAAGTCTCGTTATCCCGGGCCCCAAATAGATTAAGGGTTATGCACAAAAGATCTGATAGGTCGAAGTGCTTGAGAAGCAGCATGGCCTTCACGACCCTCCCTACAATTTACAATCTACTATTGGAAAACTTACGCCACGACTCCGAACTATCTCTCGGATAAATATCCTTTTTGTTTTGATAATGAGCAGGGCCACGTTCTACTAATTCTTGAATATTATTAAGACGTAATTTATTTGGCCATAGTGCTGCATCTTTCGAAAGTTGACTTATATTTTCCGTTCTGGTAATTTTTAATAGGTTTTAATTTCTCATTATTAGCGGAACTTAAAGATGTTGATGGATTGCTTTCTAGATCAGTTTCTTGTCTGCTGCTGATACTTATTTTAAGTACAGGTTCAAAATATTGGGATTTAGCTGAATTAATGTTGTTATTAATATTTGGCAAAGTAGACTCGGGTTTTGAAAAAAAAAAACGTAATTTTGAAATGGTTTTCCAGTTCTTCCTCTCTTTTTCCTTAATTTAGCAAATTTTGGTATCCAAAAAATTTCTTCTTTTTTCTGACATCCTGCATACTGTAAAAAAATTAATACGTAAGTAAACAAATTGACAAATTATTCATGAAAAATGGAAATGTTTCGACGTCTCAAACTCAAACTCGAAAGTATTTTCTTAACATTACCCATTTCAAAATTTTTAAATGTTTATAAATAGTAATAATGGTGCTTATAAATTATTCTTTTTGAATTTACTTTAATTAACAATGATGTTTTTATAATCCGATATAAAATGATTTTTGAGATGCAAGTTTTTAGCTTTTAATGTTTTAATAAATCTAAAATAAAAAATAAATTTTAAATGAACTCACCTTATTTCACAACACAAGTCTGTAAAAGTACAAAAAACTAAAGTTTTAAAAACAGATATCTTTTACCCCATGCACCTTTTCACTTCGCTGAGTTAATTATCGATCGGGCATCTGGCAACAAATGAATTCGCGACCGATGCAGCGCTTAATATATAAAGTTTCCTACATTGCAAGATCAGACAGGAAAAAAGCGCTTGTCCGCTCGTTGGCTCATTGCAAGCCAAATTTTAAGCTTAAACATGAATAAAATCAGATTTGGAAAATATATTATTTTCGAGAAATTCGGTTCCCTCGTCTCAAAGAGTAAAAATAAAATAATTAACAAATAAAAAAAAATGTAATAGCTAGCAATTCCTTACTCGACTTCGGCTTTTTTCTAGGACTAACAATTCGCATTAATCATCAGTTATCAGTTGACAGTGTTTGGTGTAGCGCATGCATATTAACTCTTCTAGGAGCACATATTTTTAGTTTGGTATAGTCTTTACTGTGTAATAATTCAAAGTTATTTTATATAAAAAAATGTTATTCTACTCCCTGTTCTCCACAATTTATCCTTAAAAGTTTTAATGTAGAACAACAAATTCCTTTGAATGAATTCAAAGTGGAAACAAATGTCTCTATGCAATAAAGTCAGTGCTAGCATCAAAAAACATCCCGCGAAGAACAAAAATCACAATCTATAAAACCGTTGTACGGCCGACTGTTATGTATGCTGGCGAAACCTTGACCAAAGACAACAAACGGAAATTAAGAATTTTTAAAAGAAAAATTCTACGCAAGATTTTTGGAGCACTGCGAAGCCCAGTAACCAGTACCGAGTAAGAACCAACCAAGAAATATCAGAATTATTCAAAGATCCAGATATTGGAAGGAGATAAAGGCAAAAATGCTACAATGGGCAGGTCATGTGCAAAGACAGCCAGAAAATGTGGGAAAATTTTGTCCGAAATAGTTGTGAGGAGTGACCGTAGTTTAGGGGTGCTTTTTACATACATATAAAATGTTTCATACCCAAAAAAGGTGTCCGTTAACAGAAGTGTCATTGTATTAACATACCAAGAGAATGAAACCGAATGCCAACTGGCGTGCCTGTCGGAGACATCGCGGGTAAGAGGAAGGGGAGCGGATTTCAAAACGGTTTCAAGACATTGGCGTCGCAAAGGGATTAAAATTAACATACATACATAACGTCACGCCTTTTTCCCATAGGGATAAGCAGAGACCACTTCCTTTCACTTGCTACGGTTCTTGCACACATTTTTTGCTTCCTCTACTTTCATCAGTGCTCTCATACATGCTCTTCGGTTGTCGGTACTCTTGACCTGGCCTTTCTTCAAAACAATGTTGATCTGATCGAGATATGTTCTCCGAGGTCGACCTCTACCGACTTGTCCATTCATACTCGCCCTATAAATTTGTTTCGTAATCTTCCTTCATCCATCCTTTCTACGTGTCCAAACCATCTAAGCATTCCTTTATCTATCTTTGTAACCACATCTTCTTTTACACCACAGCGTTCTCTTATCTCACTATTCTTAACTTTATCCAACCGAGTCACTCCGGCTATACTTCTCAGACTACTCATCTCCGCAGCATTAATCCTATTTTCATGCTTCTTTTGCCAAACCCAACATTCACTACCATACATAAGTGTAGGAACCAACACACCTCTATGCACCGCCAGACGTGCCTTTTTTGACACTCTCTGGCTATTCATAAAGCTATGAAGTGCCCCATTCATTTGTTTTTTAAAATTAAAAAGAATAAAATTTAAAAAGAAGTGTTGTGATCTGTGATTACAACATTAATAGTTAAGTAACTTATCGAGTTAAAAGATATAAACCAAAAAATAAAACTACAATAATTTCAAATAGCAATAAATTAAGTGTTTTTAAACTTTTCTTTAACTCTGTTTTCCTGATAATTTTATTTATACTTCGTAACGTATTGTTTCATGCTAATTTATTTGATTGGAAGAAATTACATTAATTCTTGCGTGCTGCTTATTTTAAACGTGCTTTGATAATGAATCAGCTAATAAATATAAAAAAAAGATGTATCAATGTGATTTTTCAGTTAACGTGTGAGTAGTAATACGTCTTGTTAGTTTAATATTATCAATCTTCCAAGTCAACGTGGAAAAAATAAAATTGAAATGGGAACCAAGTATAATATAAACATATTTGCTGTTATGCAGATTGTCTGTTGACTTGACATTTAATTTAAATCTGGCTTGGTTAAATCTAGCATACATTTATTTTTAGTATAAATTTGTTTGCTGTAGCTTTCCTATAAATTGTATTTATCTCATGGGAAGCTATGAGTAATAGTCGTATTGACTACAACCAAAACGATAGCGATAGGGGTTGCCACCTGTTATGTCATGCTTTCTGTGAGGGCGAAACGTAGACTGCGGATGGCCACTTTGCTACTTTGAATGTGAGGGGAGCATTGAATAATAAAATTAATAAAATTTACACGATGATAAAAGAAAGACGGATTGATGTTCTTTGTGTAAATGAAACCAAGCAAAAAGGATGTGAAACCACAACACATGGACCTTATACAGCCTACTGGTCAAGAGTTCCGGAAACCAGCAGAGGTCCTCAGGGCGTTGGTGTAATACTCTCTGCTAGGATAAATAAATGTGTGACTGACTTTCAATGTATAAGCCCAAGATTCCTCTTGGTGAGGCTAAAGGTTGGTCTTACTCGTATCTTTTTGCTAGCGGTTTATGCCTTACAAGATGCGCAGTGAAACCAGTCTTTAAAAGCCCAAAAAGAGAGGCGAAAGTTTTGGGATAGTGTATCTGATATTCTAAATAAGTGTAACCAGAATTAAAGAATTGTAATGTTGGGTGATTTAATAGTTGGTAGGAGTAAAACGTGATGGATATGACAGTGTTCTGGGAAAGTACGGTGACGGCAGAGTAAATGAAAACGGAGAAAGTCTACTTGAAGTATGTTTGGAGTGAAATCTTGTGGTAACAAACACAATTTTTAACCATAAAAGGAACCACCTGTACACAAGACAAGAAGGACACCAGAGAAGTATAATTAATTTCGTAATTGTGGATGAAAAATTGAAATTCAAAATAATGGACACTCGGGCATACCGTGCCGGTATTGACACAGACCACTTCTTAGTAATGAGCCGAATAAGAGGTCTCTTTAAGCGGTGGCGGTATCGTGTGAAGAAATCATGTAGTGTACCAGAGCGTATAAAAGTTGAGAATTTGCAAGAAGGTATAAAAGAGAAGTTTGTTAGTAAATTGACCGAGAAATTTGACAGTTTAGATGAAGCATTTGAGGTTGAAGAATTATGGGAGCCATTCAAGGAAGGAATCGTGGATATTGCTATTAAAGTATGTAGTGTAAATAAAAGAAGGAAAGGATGCAAGTTACAGAAAATGTGCGTAGAGATTTAAATAACAGTGTTAGAAAAGAAGAAAGCCTGGCTGGATTGTTTAGCTACAAAAGCCAATCAAAGAACGCAAAAGGCAACGATTAAGGATGTAAACAAAGCAAAGAATAAATATAAAAGGTTAAAAGGTGTGGCAAAAAAGGAGAGTGATAAAGATAAATTTAATAGAAGGTTATCTGACGATTTCCAAAACAATATTAATCTCTTCTGGAAGTCCATAAGAACAGCCAGAGGTAAAAATACTACCTTGCAACTGGAAAGAATCAGAAACCAAGATAGTAGTTTGGTAAAAGGAGAGGAATGTGTATTAAAGAGATGGAAGGAATACTTCAAAAGTTTATTTGAGAAAGAGGAATGAAATTGGGTAAACCTGCTGGGTATGACAGGATAACAATTAAAAGTTTGCATATGAATTAAAAATGAATGATTTGATCGTCAAATGCCTTCTTACGCCGATGATTAAGTCATGTTAGCGTCATCTAAAGAGGAGTTACTGGCGATAGTTAATGTTATGCATGATGCCCTGAAAATCAAAGGGATGAAAATAAATATAAGGAAAACAAAAGTAATGGTTTTTGAAAGAAAAGAAAGCATGACAAACTATGAAGTTTCGATTGAGGGAGAAAGAGTGGAACAAGTAAATGAATTTGTGTACTTGGGTTCAAAGTTTACGAGAGATGGAAAGTATGGCGTGACATTGAGCGAGGGGTGTTGGCAGGAAAACAGATGAATGGGGCACTGCATAGCTTTATGAAAAGCCAGAAAGTGTAAAAAAAGTCACGTCTGGCTGTGCATAGAGGTGTGTTGGTTCCTACACTTATGTTTGGTAGTGAATGTTGGGTTTGGCAGAAGAAGCATGAAAATAGGATTAATACTGCGGAGATGAGTAGTTTGAGAAGTATAGCCGATGTGACTCGGTAGGATAAAGTAAAAAATAGTGAGATAAGTGAACGCTGTGGTGTAGAAGAAGATGTGGTTACAAAAATAGATAAAGGAATGCTTAGATGGTTTGTACACGTAGAAAGGATGGATGAAGGATGGTTGACAAAACAAATTTATAAGGCGAGTGTGAATGGACAAGTCGGTAGAGGTCAAGATTACCAACAACCGACGAGCATGCATGAAAGCACTGATGAAAGTAGAGGAAGCAAAAGATGTATGTAAGAACCGTAGCAAGTGGAAGGAAGTGGTCTTTGCCTACCGCTACGGGAAAAAGGCGTGACTATATGTATGTATGCAGCAATTGTTGTAACAGAATTAAAATACGAAATCCGTAAATATATTTTTAACTGCGGTTGTTGTGTGGATAAATTAAATAAAGAATTTTAATTTTTCTAACCTCGCCCTATTCATTTTTGAGAAATTAAATTGTTTAAATAATCTTGCACTAATGTAACGTGGAGCTATCTTGCATGGCAACTGTTTCAGCTTATCAAAAAGCATATTAAAAAAAAATTACAAATATGAATACATACAGTGTGTCCCAGATTTACTTCTCTATACAGGAATCCCGGCTCCTATTATACATACAGCAAATGTTAAATAGGGAAAGTTTCAAAAGAAGCTTTGTGCATTCGATAACCAGCTTCAGATTTACGATCGGTTAATTGGTTTTTGATATATCGGCAAAAAATCGAAAATGGCAAAACGGTTAATTTGACAGCTCTCAAAATGTGACTTATTGGGACACTTTTTCAAGACGGATACTTGTATGACATTTGGATATTGAATTTTTCGATTTTTGGAAAAAGTGTAAAATTTCCAGTCTAGTGATATCTCACAAGTGCATAAAAGATTAAAGTAATACACTTCTCAAAAGTTAAACTCTCCTCTGGTCAAATAATATCCAAAAACGAATAAAAAAAGAATATATGAAACTATTGTACAAAGTATACTATTATACGGTTCAGAGTCATGGGAGGTAACAAAAAGAGATAGGCAAAGGTTAGAACTGGTCGAAATGGACTTTCTACGAAGGAGTTGTAGAGTATCAAGGTTGCAAAGAGTCACAAACAATGAAATAAGGCAGAGAATGGCAGCAGAAACACCTATAACGGAGGAAATTGAGAGACGACGACTTAAATGGTATGAACACGTAAGACGTATGAAAGATGATCGATGGCCCAAAAAGATATTAGAATGGCAACCAAAATTCAGGCGAAAGCGCGGAAGACTACCAGAAGAGTAGTTAAAACAAACAAGAAAGGACATGGAGAGGAGAGGATTAGAAGAGGAAGATTAGCAGGATAGAGAGGCATGGAGAAAAGGATGCGAGAGACGGCCAACGATGCTGTAAAAAACTTGCTTATATATAAAGTTAGCATCCGACAATTTAGGGAAAAAGTCTTTAAATATTGAAAAGCTTCAGAATCTTGACGTAGAGCCTTGACAAATTGCTTCATTAAACCTAATTTTATTTGCAACGAAGGTATTAAAATTGGCTTGGTATCCACAAAAGGTGTATTCTTGATATTATGTGTTTCTAACTGAAACTCAGTCCGTTTAGGCCATGAGTGCTAATAATAGTGAAGTGCCCCAGCTCTACTGTTTCATAAACAAAGTTAGCATGGATACTAAGTACATCCTCCTTGCATTTTCACTAGAAAATCAACCATCTTGAAGTCCCCTATCACTGGCAAGCCATACTTTTCATATTTTATGGTTTGAAGCAACATTTTTACGCTTTCGTAATTTTAATTTAGCATTACAGAATAAGCCAGCAGAAGGGACGGAAATTTATTTCCATTGTGAAAAAGTACTGCTTTTAAGCTTTTTGTAGAACTGTCGATAAAAAGACGATTAAGAAATGTAATACACGCTATCATATTCGTCTTGAAAAAGTGTCCCAATAATGTCACATTTTAAGAGCTTTCAAATTGACCGTTTCGGTTTTACTGGCGAAAACGAAATCCGCCATTTTTGGTTTTTCGCCGAAATATCCAAAACCAATTCAACGATCGTGAATCTGAAGCCGGTTATCGAATGCACTTAGCTTTCTTTTTTTTTACTGAAAATAGTCGCAAAAAGGATAGACCCTATCGTGTGGGCCGCGGACGGCCCGCACTGCGACTATAAGAAGGGATTATAGGAATGAATTATAGAGAGGAATGTGGACCCGCTTTTTAAAAAGTTGCAGATCATAGTTCTCTGAAAAAACTGATTTTGGAAGCTTGTCCCATTCCGTAGCAGCCCCGTAAAAGAAGGATTCTTGATGGAGATTGGTCCTTGTTGTGTAAATCTTAAGAGTAAATGGGTGAGACTAATCAGCGTGCCGAGTTCTTTGGCCGAATGTGGCCTGTGGTGGTATAAGAGTTTTTATTTCTCTGGAACATCTGCCATGGAAATATCTAAAGTAATGTCTGGTCTGCAACTCTTCCTCTATGTTCTAGTGGGTGAAGGATATCTGTAAGAGTTGAGCTGTTTATTGACTAAATGGCTCTTTTCTGAATGGAATCTAGAAGACGAAGAGAATGCCTTGGTGCTGAACCCCAAATGTGCGAGCAATACTCCAGTAGAGGTCGGATTTGAGCCTTGTAAGTCGTCAACAGTTGATTAGGAGTAAAAAACTTTTTAGCTTTTCACAGAAAAACTAGACTCTGGCTTGCTGACTTTGCGATGTTAGCATCATGGTCATGCCAAGACATATTGTTAGACACCGTGACTCCCAAAATAAAGATCGAGGGACTTGATTCAAGGGTATTTCCGGACATTGCGATGGAATGATTTGAGTAATTCACTTTTTTGGAAAACGTGTCGCTTTGTGTTTTCTGGGCGTTAAACTGAACAAGATTGTTGGTTCCCCACTCGACGATTGCTTTAAGATCTTTATTGATGGAATCAACCTGTTCCTGCCTGAGTCTATTTGTATCATTCACCGAAAGTGATCGATAGGATCTGAAAGTTAAGACAAGTGTTCCTCTGAAACTTTCTTCATTGAATCTTTGCTGTAGGTATAATAGGAGCCGAGATCTTTGTATAGAAAAGCGAATCTGGGACACACTATTCATACATACAGGTTTTACATAAAATTTGATATTTATTTATTAATATTTGACCTCTGCAATGTATCATGCAATTAGAGCCTTATATGACCCATTTGTACAGTCTTGGTTTAGGAGTTGGTTCTACTGAACTAACTTTAGCGATGAACCCAATTCAATAATGTCATTTTGTTGTACCAGGTCATATTTAAACCCAGCTTTTTATAATTTAGTGCAAGGAAAGATATGTTATTTATTATTCAAAGATTTTAATTTACAATAAATGATATTTTAATATTTTTTTGCTACAATTATTATAAAAATCCAAAAAAACACTCTTATTTTCTAGTTTTAAGTTTTCAATTTTGTCGGTAGTCCCAATGACTGCTAATATTTGTTTGTTAACTTCCCCAGTGGGAAGTTATAGTAATGGGTCCGATTTTGCGAAACCCGAATTTTGACATTTTTTCACATTCAAGGTCCCCAGAGTCGAATACAATAGTTTTTAAGTGGTCGTCTGTGTGTGTATGTACGTATGTGCGTATGTTCGTATGTGCGTTCGGAATTATTTTTGGTCTTGATTATCTCGAGAACAAAAAATTATATCGACGTGGGACTAATTGCATTCGACGCATAATTTACGCAATTTAGAACTGATTGATTTTAAGCAAAATCGGTAAAGCTTTTTCTTATCAAGAATCAAAAAGCTGAAAAAATGGTAAACTACTTGAATTTTGCAATTTATAAATTATACCATTTTTAATACAGAATTTTAAGATCTTTTAAATTAAATGATTATTGCATGTTGGGAATATTTGTATAAAAAATATGATGACAAAATTTCATAAAAAAAATGGTTTTAGAAAACAAAAATAGGAATTGGAGATTTTTAAACTTGTGTCAGAATTGAAAGAATAACATTGAAGACGCTGTAAAAGTGAAAAATTATTGTTAGTAATAATCAAGCATTGTTTATAACAATTAAATATTGTTACTAGGAAATGATTTTTGATCATAATAAAAAAAATTTAATTGTTATAAACAATTGAAAATAGTTTCCACTTTTGAAATGATAAAAAAGTTTGATAGAATACGGTTGACATAAACAGAATATTGTTAATAACAATTATAATTTGTTATAAACAATTTGAAATCGTTTGTTATAATGATTTTAATAATAATAATAATTATAACAACAATTTTTTTCATTCTCTTCACTGGGAAGTTAGTCGTGTGGACCTCTCGGGTTGCACCCAGACCTCTTCATTGTTTTAAAATACATAGATTCTTCTTCTCATTGCGCCGTCTCCCTTCGAAGGTTGGCGATCCAACTGGCAATAATTACACGTGACACAGCTTCTTTGAAGATTTCGGATGATGTTTTACTGAGCCATCGGCGTAGGTCCTTGAGCCCGTAATTCTGTCTTCTTCCTATTGACCTTTTCCCCTGAATCTTTCCCTCGATGATCAACCGAAGTATTTCATATCTGTCTCCTCTCATTATATGTCCAATAAACCTTAGTTTGCGCTCTTTGATTGTTAGCATCAGCTCCTTGTTTTTCTGCATACATAGATTATCTTTTCAATATTTTGTTCATTTTGATTTGTTTAAAAGTACTTCCAGATATAATTGGCTATCTTATAAATATTTCTGATACGTAAAGTTTATTCAAGTCAAGCATGAGAAATTATATTTTACTCGAACAGATAGAATTGCAATTTAATTTCGATCATAGAATTTTTCGAATATAGACAAAATGCCGAGTGCATTGAAATGATCTAAAACCATCTCGCGATTAAATTTTATCAGTTAAATCAATAACAGTTCGCATAAGTGTCAAGGGATGTTGACGATGGAGCAGAGAAAGGACGACGATGGCGTTCGATCTCGAAGATTTCGGAAATTACACGTTAAATATTTCGATCTATTTTACACGCCAGACGAAGCAGCTACAAAAAGAAAAACGGAGAAATGGAATCACTTAAAAGTACTAACATACAATGTCGTATATAATATTATGTTATTCGTATAGTTGAAAACAAATAACAATATCCAGAAATTCTATTTCGTGATGTACGAGGTTGTTGAACTTTTTAGAGATGCGAGGATAGTTTTGGAAATAGCCGACTTGACGTGGAAATGGCAATTGCTGCTTAAAACAATGACTATGATAAAAAGATTAAGTTTGAAGTTTGACAGCCCTCCGTTGTTTAGTATTTGTTTGGCATCAACAGTACATTTTTTAACATGAAAAATTTGAAAAATTCTTGGCTAAAAGTTAGAAAATCTATTGCGCTTTTATATACTTGAAAAAGGCCTATGACAGAGTGGTAAGGAGTGAATTGTGGTCGACATTGTCTATGTATGGGGTGAGCGGTAGTTAAATACGAGCACTGAAATCACTTTACGAGGATTCCACTGCTTGTGTCAGGATAAACGGAGCTTGCACGGAATGGTTTAACATCGAGAAAGGTGTGAGACAGAGATGTGTGGCTTCACCATGGCCTTTGACTTATACATGGACGATTGTTTAAAAGATTTGAAAGAGAGTGCGTATGGATTAAAAATGAATGATTTAATCGTTAAATGCGAAGAGAATGCCTCGGTGCTGAACCCCAAATGTGCGAGAAATACTCCAGTAGAGTTTGGATTTGAGCCTTGTAAGTCGTCAACAGTTGATTAGGAGTAAAAAACTTTCTAGCTTTCCACAGAAAACCCAGCCTCTGGCTTGCTGACTTTGCGATGTTAGCAACATGGTCATGCCAAGACATATTATTACACACCGTGACTCTCAAAATCGAGATAGAGAGACTTGATTCAAGGGTATTTCCGGACATTGCGATGGAATGATTTGAGTAATTCACTTTTTTGGAAAACGTGTCGCTTTGTGTTTTCTGGGCGTTAAACTGAACAATATTGTTGGTTCCCCACTCGACGATTGCTTTAAGATCTTTATTGATGGAATCAACCTGTTCCTGTCTGAGTCTATTTGTATTATTCACCGAAAGTGATCGATAGGATGTGAAATTTGAGACAAGTGTGTGGGGGACAGGATGGAACCCTGGGAGACCCCGGCATTGGTTTTCAACGCATTAGAAAAAATACCGTCAACTGCTACATGTAAGGAGCGATCTTGCATGAAGCTCATGAGCTATTTGCGCAATTTGGTTGGGAGATCGTAGGCAGATAATTTGGTTAACAATGCCTGGTGCCAAACACGGTCGAAGGCTTTAGTTGTATCCAAGGCTATTGCACGGTATTCACCAAACTTTTCAATAGTGTTTGTCCAGAACTGAGTGACATAAGCCAGCAAATCTCCAGTTGACCGAAGTTGTCGAAATCCACATTGTCTTTCATAAATTATCTTAAATTTCTCTTTGTAGCTAAAGAGACAATATTTCTACTATTTCAAAATAATCAGGTCATACATCGATAACTTGTGGCATAATTACAAAGAGTGTCAGTTTGACAGTTTAAATAATCCGAAGCCAGAGGATTATTCTGTCAAACTGACACGATTTATGATTATACAGGAAATATTCTCTAGACTTGCGACTACATACCACAAATTGCTTTCCATTTGATAAATAAGAAGAAAATGATTACAAAACCAATGTTAATCTTGGTTGATTCAAATAATGATTTTAAATAAGATGGTCAAACAATTTTATTTAAGTAGCACCCAATCACTTGGATCGTATGTCTTACATTGAACTAAAAAGAAAAGAGAAAAACGAGTATTTTATGTTGGATATCCGCGCAAACAAGATAGAAACATTTCTTTTTGATTAAAACTGATATTCCCTGGCGATCTTTTGGTCTTGGTAGTAAGAATATTACATCAAGTAAATAACCATTATTTTACATAATAACAAAAAACTTTAAAAGTAGTTATAAACAAACTAAGTATGATCTTTAGAATACAAACAAATGATATACATACAAATATAGTATATTTACGTCATCAAACAAAATGTAAGTATAAACAAAATTTGAATTTAACATGTTTATTTTATCATCGTAACTGTACCGGGTGTTCCAATGAGTTGTTAAATGAGTGGTACACACTTAAAAACAGCAGTTTTTGTTTATTACTCACAAAATATAATTCACAGGACTAATATACTAAATACTGACAAAAATCTAATTAAATTTCACTTTTCAATAGCACTATTCATTTTACTAATTACTTCCAAATACTTTCAACCAAGTCCCTTCAGCACTGACTCTACTTTACACTAACTTATCACTTACACAAGCTTAAACGGTTTAATTCTTTTGAGCCTTTGCATCCGGGGTTGGTTGTCTAGAAGATGGATCACTTTAAGGTTATGATGTTTGTGGAGCCTTTCTTCATGTCTTCTGGCGAATTTTTTGATTTTATCTAGAATAGATTCGACTAGGAGGCCTCTACGTAAATCGTTGTATCGAACATACTAAGAAGTATTCCTTAATATTTGGTTTTGAAACGTTTCTAAATGTCCATAGTTGCTTTTTTTGGTACAACCTCATAGTTGTAGGCCATATGTTAGGTTAGGTATCATGTGAGTGGAGCGTAGTAAGTTAGCCCCCCCCCCCACTGCAACCCTTGATAGGTCTATTGTGGCTTACCCTTGTGGTCCTGTAAACGCAGATTCGACTCCCTGTTTTGCTAGGATGTCTACTTTCTCGTTGCTCTCTACACCCTGATGCCCAGGTACCCACAGCAGAGTCACTCTGTTGTTTGCACCAAGGCACTCCAGGATGTCGATGCAATTCTGTAAAAGTTTAAAGTTTATCCTGTTATAGCTCATGCTTTTAAAGCAACTTGGATGTCTAAAATGATAGTAATGTTTTTGTTTACTAGAGGTCTGTAACACACATTCTGTTAGCGAAGACTTGTCTGAAAGGCTTAATATTTGGTTTTGGATCGTTTTCAGGTATCTATAATTGATTTTTTTTTGTACAACCTCATAGTTGTAGGATATGAGTACATGTTTCAAAACCTGTTTGTAAATCAGTATTTTGTTCTAACGAAAAGTTAAGAGTGCCTACCTAGTATCAACCAATGCTAATTTTTAGACTTTATCTTTAACTGTTCAGTTTTCTTTTTAACATGGTTCTTTAACTTAACTTTAATGTCATTAATAAAACCTGGTATTTTGCTGTTTTCTTATTAATTGGAAGGTGATTTATTCTTTTGTTAGTTATTATGGACTGATTTATTGATATACAAGGTGTTAGTAAATAAGTGCGACAAATTTCAGGGGGTGATTTTGCATCAAACAATAATGACAGTTTGCTACATAAACGTATGTCCGCAAATGCTTCGTTTTCAGAGATACGAGGTGTTTTGGATAGGTAGAAGAGGTACGGAACATTGGCCTGCTCTATCGCCGAATTTAAATACTCTAAATGTTTGCATTTGGAGTTTTCTTAAGTCATTAGTTTATTCCACTCCCGTCGAAAATGTTAAGGACCTGAATAATCGAATTATAGCCGGCTGTGAGACAATAAGAAATACACCAGGAATATTTGCGCGAATACAACAATCAATAAGGCGAAGAGTTGTGTCTTGTGTCACGTCTAAAGAAGGTCATTTTTAAAATTTTGTTATTGTTATTTTCTGTTATTGTTCTGGTTTAATGTTATTGTATTGATGGTCCTTGATAATGTATTATAAAAATGAAAAATACGCGTTAGGATGTTTTATTTTTTTGCATAAAACCGGCGCCCTATACGAAAAAAAGGCAAGAGAGATTTTTTCTCACAAATTTGGGATTGTTACCCGTATGCCCGTATCTCTATTGTCAGTTTTTAAGAAAAACTTTAACACCCCGTATCTTTGAAACGAAGTATTTACGGATATACATTTGTATAGCAAACTGTCATTATTTTTTCAAGTAGAATCACCCGCTGAAGTTTGTCGCACTTATTTACTAACACCCTGTACATAAAAATAAATCGCCGTGCGTTAGTCTCGCTAAAACTCAAAAAAAATTTAGACCAGTGTTCTATATCATTAACTGCATTTTGTAGATTGGCCGTTGTTTCTTCTACAGTTGCTCCTACTGTTAAAACTCCTGTGTCATTAGTAAATGTGGCTAATTTTATGTTTTCTTGCTCCGGAATGTCAGATATATACAAAATTTATAGTACCGGCCCAAGAACACTGCCTTGTGGGACCCCTGCTTTTATTGGGTTGAGCTCAGAGTACTAGTTTTTTATTTTATGTGGTATACTCGTAGGTATGACTGCAATATTTCAACCAGTTACGAAAGAAATATTTTCTTAAGCTTCATTATCAGGTCTGGGTGCCATACTTTGTCAAACGCTTAAGCGATATCCAGAAATATAACTGAGCAAAAGTTATCTCTTTTCAATAATTTCTACATTTCAGATGTTATCCAATGGATCTGATTTCTAGTAGAATGTTTATCACAAAATCTAAATTGGTCTGATGGGATAATGTTTTTTTTACAATTATATACTTAATACGTCGTAGCAGCAGCTTCTCAAATACGGGTAGTAATGAGATAAAATGTTATCAATTTTATGAATTTTATATTTGTTTAAACAAGCGATCTTCTGTATACTGTATTCTGTATTCTGTATACAGTGTGAGTCAATCCGTGAACCTGTGGTTTTCTCACTAAACTTAATATAATAATAATAAATATTTTATTTTTAGTAATAATTTACTCTGACGTTTTTAATGTTATCCTTTTATAGACGAAATCCAGTTTTTTTTTATTTTATTTTATTAAGTTAACTATGGACTGGTTAGATGACCTGCTAGATCACGGGATATACCGAACCTTTTTACAATTTGTTTTAGTATAATTGAAGAAATTATTCTTTTTTACATCCTCGCTTACTTAAGTCAATCAACAACACAACAAGATACAGTTTGCAAAGTCTGAAATAAGACAAGAGGTTTCGTGTAGCTAGAGAAATAGGTATACATTTTGTTGCAACAGCAGTTAATCTCTCTCTCCGGCTGGCCGACGAGAGGGATTATTCCTTGGGTGTTATTGACCAAAAGTGTAACTCGTAGATACATTTTTTAAAGCTCATTCAATGTAATCTGTTCGTTTCAAAACTTAATACCAACAATAATAAAAATCACCGTTCGTTTTATATAATCTCGAACACATCGTGTCAGTCTGTTCGTAATATTTTATTGCATTAATCAAGTCAATATCTTGTTAAATATTACAATTTCTATATTATTTTAGACGGTATATAAAATAATTGCAGATATTATACATAAATATTTCATTAAATATTAGACACAGTTTAAATTTAATTATGTACTAATAAAAACAGTTTTTCGGATTAAAGATCTATGAGCGCCAGCTGGCAGTTAGATTCATAAGTTGGCAATTTTATATACGTTTTAAAGACGTAGTCAAATCTGATTATTATGGTGAAATGAACCAAGATAATTTTTTAAAATGGTTTGAAAATTGGTTGCTTAACAGTCTCACTAAACCATCAGTAATTGTTATGGATAATGTTCCTTACTACATTATGTTATTACACAAAATACTAAACATGTCCTGGCTCAAAGCGGATATTGGAGAATGGCTAGGAAATCGAAATATTGCTTTTTCACATACTATGTTTAAACATAAGCTTCTAAAGATTGTGGATCAGTAAGTACATTATATTTTGTGTTTATATAATAGTTTCTAATTTCTTAAAACAATCTCTTACCTGTATTTTTACATTGCGTTGTAATTAAATTTTAATTTTTTTAACATGAATACCTCAAGGTTATTTTGAATGATGGAAGGTGGTGACTAAAGTCACAGATTATTCCTCATATAATTTTAGGTACACCCTGGACACATTTTCAAACAAATCCAATAAAAATTGCTGTCTTCCCACAAAATGCAAGCATACACGGTGCAATTTTATAATTTTCCACTGTGAATATCTTCAAAATTGCTCTCTTATAATGTTACAATTAAAAAAAATTATAGTCAAATAAACATCTATGTCTCTTTCGTTTTATTTAATCCAATTGTAATAATTTCTAATGAATAGAATTCAGTCGTGCCTTCAGCGGTGTACACAATTGAAAGCAGTTCAGTTTTGTGGAGTTTATGTCTAATTATAACGGGTGTGAAAGCAGCAACAATTTTTCTTCTAGCAACGGTTTTTTTTAATTTTTATTATTTTTAGTGTTTTTTTATAAAAATGGATCATTCTACACCTACCCAATATCCTCTATAGGGTGAAATAATTTGTCACCCAAAAACTACCCCTCAAAAACCGTCCAAAGTAGAAAATTTTTTGAAAAAAACCGTTGCTCGAGATTTTTTTGATGGTAATGGATCATTCTACACCTACTAAATATACACTATAGGGTTTTTTTTTATTTTTGGTGGTTCTGTATAAATATGGATCATTGTATACCTACTCAATACACTCTATAGGGTGAAATAATTTGTGACCAAAAACAAACCTTTGGAGGGTTGCTAAGGGGTAGTTTTTGGGTCACAAATTATTTCACTCTGTAGAGTCTATTAAGTAGGTGTGGGATGATCCATTTCCGTTGAAAAATCTTGAGCAATGGTTTTTTTAAACATTTTCTTACTTTGTAAGTTTGTTAAGGGGTAGTTTTTAGCTCACAAATTATTTTACTCTGTGGAGTGTATTAAATAGGTGTAGGATGATCCAATCCGTCAAAAGTTCTCGAGCTACGGATTTTTTTAAAGATTTTCCAGCGACTTCACAAAACTGAATAACTGTTACTTAATATTCAATAAAAATGTGAATACAACCCCCGAGATAAAAGCCGGGCGCTCGAGATTAAAGCCGTGCGCCTGAGATTAAAGTCGGGCGCCTGAGATTAAAGTCGAACGCCCGAGATTAAGTTCGGGCGCCCGAGATTAAAGTCGAAGGCCCAAGATTAAAGTCGGCCGCGCGACTTTAAAGTCGGGATTTCAAAAAAATTTTGCTTGTAGCCTTCGTAACATTTATATTGTGTGAGCTTTATATTAATTTTTATATTATTTATAACCTACAAGACTTCAACAATGCGTTGCTTTACTGCGCCCGAAAAAGGTTTGATAATAAAATGGTATTATCTAGTAAATAATATTTATTTTTAGAATAACGCTTTTGTTTTGTTTATTCACGTGTAAAAAATCACAATGCTAATAATCAGTCGCTTCATTTTCATGATTGCGTCTTTTTCAACCAAAAATTTACTAGTATAAACAATTACTTTACAAACTGTATGATGCAAAGAACACGAGACGTGCTTCAAAATGTTAATGTTCGTATCCTTCGAAGCGAGCAAAGATCATTTAAAGACAACGTTGTATTGACGTCAATGGAGGTTATTTTGAACATTTGTGCTAAAAATTTGCATTTTTTATTTAAACTAATTGATATTATTTGTTAATTATTTTTCTTATCTGGGTAATTATAACTACTTTTAATAAATTCAATTTAATTACGTGTTTGTTTATTGTTTAATAATACCCACGAACTAAAGCCACATATAACAAAAATAGTACCTTCCTGTTAAATAAAAATTCAAATTATTACTGAGATCGTTTCTAACGTCATTTTTTTAAAAAAAAATGTTTAAATATTTTAAAATAAAATAAACTGTGATAAAGCAAAGAATAATTTCTCGATTTGTGCCAAGAAAGATTAAAAGTTCGGTTGTCATATAGCTCAGTATACAGGGGGATTTCAGTTTACATACATAGATATAGTCACGCCTTTTTTCCGTATGGGTAGGCAGAGACCACCTCCTTCCACTTGCTACGGTTCTTACACACATCTTTTGCTTCCTCTACTTTCATCAGTCCTCTCATACATGCTCGTCGGTTGTTAGTACTCTTGACCTGGCCTTTCTTCAAAACAATGTTGATCTGATCGAGATATGTTCGCCGAGGTCGACTTCTACCGACTTGTTTATTCACACTTGCCTTATAAATTTGTTTCGTCAATCTTCCTTCATCCATCCTTTCTACGTGTCCAAACCATCTAAGCATTCCTTTATCTATCTTTGTAGCCACATCTTATTTTACACCAAGGCGTTCTCTTATCTCACTACTTTTTACTTTATCCAACCGAGTCACTCCGGCTATACTTCTCAGACTACTCATCTCCACAGCATTAATCCTATTTTCATGCTTCTTCTTCCAAACAACATTCACTACCATACATAAATGTAGGAACCAACACTCCTTTATGCACAGCCAGACGTGCCTTTTTTGACACCTTCTAAGTGTTCATAAAGCTTACAATAATTGCGACAATAGCTATTTGTGTTATTAGGAAGGAAAGTGCCACTTTTTATCCCGCAGGATGTAATTTAAGCGGAGGGCAGTAAACATCCAAGCGAAAAAAAGACACTTTACTTCCGTGTAATACATATGACTTTTTCTCCTACTCACTTATTTAGCTTTTTTTTTTAAAAATTTGCGGCACAAGAACATATTTTTCATATACGAGGATAGTTCACGAATTGTTGTCCCTAGCTAAGTTGGCGATGAATGACAAATGCAAATAAAGTGTCAGGCAAAAGCTTATTGTACGACATAAGTGTGTGCCAGTTAGCATCAGCGCATCAGTTCACGTGTGTTAAATAATAATTTTTTTCATTGAGAGGTGCGCGAATTTCTAAAAGTGGACAAAATTATGATTAGAGGTGCGATAAACTACTTCTGTAAAAAGAGGTTATCACCGCAAGAAATTTTTAAGGACATGAAAGTATTGGGTGACTCTGCCCTTTCAAACCAGGTAATCAAGAACTGGTCACGAGATTTTAAACTGAGAAGATCGTCCTGTCAACATGCATCAGGTGCAGGAGCCCCCAAAACTGTGGTGATCAAAGAAAATGTGAATTTAGTCCATGACACGGTATTAAATTACAGAGGAATTACAGTCAAGGCTATAGCAGAGACATGTAGGTTTTCTGTTAAAAGCGTTGAAAAAATTTTACATCAGGAATTGGGTTTTAAAAAACTCTCTGCACGTTGGGTTTCACGAATGCTGACGGCAGACCAGAAGCGTGTTCGCCAGGTAGCAGCGGAAAAAATTTGGAGATCATTAACAGAAATTCCGATGAATTAAAGAGAAAATTTCTTACGGTCGATAAAACATGGTTTCATCGCTCTGATGCAGAATCCAAAAAACAAAGCATGGAATGACGCCCTCGGGTGTTTTAGGGGTTTAAAACACCCCTAAAATTTTTATGGGCAGTACAGATTTAGTGGTTTTATATGAAAAAGATGCTCTTACAATAAGAAAGCCATGTATCCATTTTCATTACAAAATGTTAAACAGTTCATGAAATATTGGAAAAAATCGATTTTCAATTTGTACTTTTTGTAACTTTTTTGTGTGCACATTTGCATTTTTTTTTAGGGGAAGGAGTACGGAGTATGAAAAGTGTCAGACTCTTACTGACTAAAACCCCTCCTTGTCTCCATAGATGCGCAGCGGAATCCTTTTCTGTTGCAGGCTATTCTCTCCTATCTTCTTATTTTTTCCTTTTAGTATATCTGTAGTCACCTCTGCTTTTCACTTAATTTCGCTATCACTATGTTGTCGGTTGTTAGCTGTTCCCCGACCACATTTGTGTATCTCTTCATTATTACGTTCCATCTGTTACATTTTAAGATTGTGTGTTTTGGGGCATCCCGTTCTCCGCAGTAGGTGCATTCGTCATTTTCAGTTATCCTAAATCGTTGCAGGTACGATCTAAAACGTCCATGTCCAGATAAGAATTGTGTCAAGTATTACCCTACTTCTCCATGTTTACGTGTTACCCAAGGTGTGATTTCCAGTATTAGCTTCTTTGTCCATTGTGCTGTCATGGTTTCTTGGCTCCATTCTTCCTGCAATCTTGTCATCGTAATCCCCCGTTTCCTTGCCTTTTGTGCTCTAGTGTTTCCATCTTTTTCGTACGTGCGATCTGTTATCGATAAGTGTATGGGTATGACTCCTGCAATAACTTGCACTGCCTCTGTTGATACCATTCTGTAGTACTTTGCTATTTTAGTTGCTACTTTTCGTTGTACGCTATATAATATCCTTCTATACCTTTCTATTTCTACCCAGTTCTTCCATGCGGGTGCACATACAAAATAATGGAGTTTACTATGCTGCTAAGGATCCTTCTTCCTGCTTTTGGTCCACCAACAGTCGGCTCAAAGTCGCTGCTGCTCTGTTCGCCTTATGTGCTATTTCTTTTATATGTATGCCCATGTTCAGGTTATTTGTATGCTGAGGTATTTTATACATCTAGACGCAATCTCTAAATCACCCCATCTGACTGTTATTGTTTTCAGCGTTCTTCTGCCTTTTTTGGCGTGCACATTTGCGTTAAAGTAAGTAATGTTCTTCTTCTTCCTCCAGTGCCTGTCGTTACCGGACGTTGGCGATCATTCTGGCAATAATTATTTTATCAACTGCGGCCCAAAATAGACCCGTGGAGGAGATTGCAAACCAAGTTTTCAGGTGCTTTTTAAGCCATGAGATCCTACTTCTGTCTGGTCCCCTTATTCCAAGCACCTTTCCCTGTAGAATAAGCTACAACAGACCGTCTTTCGCTGTTTCGCATGATGTGTGCTAAGTATTCCAATTTCCGACTTTTGACTTTACTCATGATACTCCATACACTCCATATAGAAGCACAGAAAATACATAGCATCGGAGAAGTCGTATTTTAGTTGTTAAGTTCAGAAAGTGGCATTTAAACAATTTCGACATTTTAAGGAATGCAGCACGAGCCCTCTCTATTCTATTATTTATAATAAGCTGCCTGGGTGGTGGTATTTTTGACCCCAAAATAAAACATTCAATTATTATAAAAAAAGCTAAATAAGTGAATAGGAGGAAAAATTATATGTATAACATGGAAGTAAAGTGTCTTTTTCTCTCTTGGATGTTTACTGCCCTCTGCTTAAACTACATCCTGCGGGAGAAAAAATGTGTTTGCTCAACAACCGTAACTAGCCATTTATTAATCACCCGTAGCTGAGTATCAAGAACATGGCAACTTTATATTTATTTTTTGTAAAATACCTCCAATAATTGTACGTTTGAAAAATAAAAAGTTTATTTCATTTAGACGAGAGAAGTGACTTTACATGGCTTGGCTTATATTACCAGGCGCGCCATGAAAAGTCCCGCTTGAAATAAAATGTACTATTATTGACAATTTAAAATAAAGAAAGTTAAACCATTTATTTATTTTCATTTTCAACGTTACACAAAAAGCTGAGAATTACATTTATTTAAAGAAATACTTACAATAAGAAGTATAGATACTGATAATATTTACAATTTTGGTCGTTTTGATGGTCCCGGTTGAGGGTTTCCTTTCTCAGGCTGGTTGGCGTTATTTGCTGCCTCGGGTTGGTCATCGTCAGTTTCTTCCTTCTCAACTTATTACAACATTATTCAACAAATCATAAACAATTTAGGAAAATAACAATAAACTACTCCGCTTAATATTGTTACTTACGCTTACCTATTTCTTTGGCGGCATCAAAACGACCTCATATAGTAACTTATATATGCCTGCGATAGTGGTTGAAGACATCCGATGTATCTAGAAAAGGTCGATTAATTTCGAGAGAGAAACCGTTCTATCTAGGAATTTACAGAAATATTGTTTATATTTATATAAAAGGAATGTCGCCGATCGAGTTTTAAGTAAATAGAGAGTGTTTGTTATATTTTTATAGACGAATGGTCTGTATCCACTATAATACCCATTCATAAGAAGGAATCAACGATGGACTGTAACAATTATCGTCTGGTTTCCCTGAATGCGAAAAAAATAATGCTGTATGTTCTTCGATCTCGGTGGGTCCACTTCCTCGATTACCAAATAGCACCTGAATAGTCAGGATTTGTCAAAGTGCGAGGTACACGAGAATAAATACTAAACGTCCGAATACTTATGGAGAATGCCAGGGAATACTATGCACCCATGTATATGTGTTTTGTTGACTACGAAAAAGCGTTCGACAATGTATATTGGTCAAAGTTGTGGAAGATCTTGTGCGTTGCGGGAGTACCTACACATCTGGTAAATCTCATAAAAAAGTTATATGAACAAAGTAGAGCAGTCGCCAAAATTGACAATCGTATTTCAGCAGATATCAATAAGAGAGTTAGACAAGGGTGTATTTTATCACCTCTCTTGTTTAATATATACACGGAATGTTTAATGAGAGAGATACGTGATGAGTGGGAAGAAGGCTTTGCCATAAATGGGAAAAAAATTTCAAATCTTAGATATGCTGACGACACTCTTCTGATCGCTAACTCAGCAAAAGAACTTACAGAATTGATACAACGACTCGAGAGAACATCAAAAGATTATGGTCTAAAAATCAACTATGCCAAATCTAAAGTATTGATAGTTGATAGATCGGATAAGACAGCTAACAGACCACATCACATTGCCAACTGTGAAGTGGTAGATCAGTTTGTTTATCTGGGTGTCCTTTTCCACTTCTCCGGCAGCTGGGGGTTGGATATCTGCCGTCGTATTCAACTTGGCCGAATAGCAAGGAGCCAATAAAATAAAATTTGGAAAGATCGATATATATATATATATATATATATATATATATATATATATATATATATATATATATATATATATATATATATATATATATATCCATCAATACCAAAAAATCACTAGTGCCCTAGTGTTCTCCATTTTCTGGTACGCTTCCGAGTCATGGGTTATGAAGGCAGCCGACAGGCGTCGGGTCGACTCCTTTGAAATGTGGGTATGCCGAAGAATGCTAAGAATACCGTGGACGGCACATCGCACCAATGTGTCAGTGCTGAACGAGATTGGACCATCCAACCGTCTCAGTAGCTTGACATCAGCGTGAATACTGAACTTCTTCGGACATATAACTCGTCACGACAACATTGAGAGACTGATTGTCCAGGGCAAACCCCTTGGCAAAAGGAAACGCGGACGCTTCCCATCTAGATGGACAGACATTGTATCAAAAGTAACCAAGCATCCACTAGTGGAAGCCATTAGAACTGCTGCTGGCCGTGGTATATGGCGAGAGACTGTAAGAAGAGTTCTGAGTAATAACACCTGACATTAACTTGTGATCACTACACGTCGTTCTCGACGTTAGACTAAGAAGAAGATATTGTTATAGAAAGTATAAAGTTTTGTAATTATCTAAGTGATTTATCAAGTGAGAATTTATTGTTTAAAAAGATTAAAATAAATTGTTATTTCTTATACTGAGTGTTTAAATTTGTCGAACTTAAGAGTAACTATCTTTACAATAATAAATTCAAGGAAAATAAAAAAAAAAAACTTAAAAGGTTTATTACAACAATTAAGAGCCGACATTCAAAAAGATATTTTTTAACAAGGAAACAATATTTTACAGCAGTACTTGTTTTATTGTTTTAATGAAAATTAAACCTAATAGAAAATACGTAGTTACTGAAGCGTTTCCCTTCGAGATAAGATACTTTAACGCACATTTATCGTAGTTAAATAATTACAGTATTTCCGCGTAGTTAAAGTTTGATAACAAAGCAATTGCCACAAAAAAAGGAAACGCCATGAAAGATGTGCAAAATGATAAAATATCGATCGGGAAAATTTATTGTTAAACTCGCGTGGATCTGAATCTCTGCTCGGATCAATACAGCACTAAACGTGGCATTTCGAAACTTATAGACTTGCAAATGGGATATGCAAAATAAATTATATGCATTGCAATGTGGACGTGTGAAACCCAAAGTTGTTAAATATGCTATTACACTTCGAATGTCTGATTTATTTGCGGTCCAGTGCATTCATATACAACGCTCGTGTGTATGCTTATCTCTCCAGTTTTTTAGTAATTTCTCCAATCTAACTTTGTTAAGATACTTATTTATTCTTTGTAAAGTCTTTTTTTTATTAACTCGCTCACTACTACCTAATTTGACGCTCTAGCTCGGGTATTTATTTACAATCTCCGGCGCTCAGCTACTGACTTTCCAAGTGATTCTCTCCGCAAGCTTGACTCTCGGTTCCACCACTCTTCCCAATAAGTGCGGCGCACATGCACAAAACGGTGTGCGCAGAGACGTTTGTGAATTACAACAAAGACCCGTTTTTACATACGTATTATTTTAATTATTGAAATAAACAACGGCCTACGTTCCCTTTCATAACAAAGTAATCGTAAATCAGACCACTACTCAACCGTATGTCTCATATTAATAGTAACTTCGTTACATCGTTGTTTATATTTATGTAAGGTTCTTTTTTTTAAATATTACCAATATCTTCGCTTAAGATTCTTGTCGCACAATGGACACATTTTAAAAATCCCCAAGTCAACTCTTATGAATTAATTACCTTTGACAACTAAGAAACGACTTTTAAGGTGCCAAGATACCCACTAAGTTATTCATTATATTATTGACGACACTAGGGTAAGCTTGTAAAACGTCTGGTCAAGATCATCATAAATTAACACATGCACGTGGTAGTATTTTTCTCTTTTAATAACATTCTTCTTATATACTACTTATACTTTAGTTCAAAGTTTACGAGAGACGGAAATTATGACTGTGACATCAAGCAGATGTTGACAGAGAAACAATAAATAGGGCACTGGCTCTGCATAGAGAAGTGCTGGTCCCTACACTTATGTAAGGTAGTAAATGTTGGGTTTGGCAGAGCAAGCATAAAAGTAAAATCAATGCTGTGGAGATAAGTATTCTAAGAAAAAAAGCTGGAGTTACTCTCAACCAATTACAGTTTCTTGCCATTCTACAATGTAGTCCTTGTTACTATGAATAACTGCGAGATGCTGTTGAATGAGAAAGAGTCAAACAAGTTAATGTGTTTTTATTTTTCTTCTTATAGTGCATCTCCTATCGTAGGTTTGCTATCATCACAGCTATCCAGACCTTATTGACTGCAGCTCGGAAGAGTTAACATTGCTACAATTAAACCAGTCCCTTAGGTTTTTAAGCCAAAACACACGGCGTCTTCCAATTTTTCTTCTTTCACCAATCTTTCCCTGAACTATCAGCTAGAGAAGTGCGTATTTGGGTCCTCTTAATGACTTCACATTCCTTATTCATCCGATTTAGGACTTCCATATTAGAGATCTTTTCTGTCCAGGGGATACGCTACATTCTACGGTAGCACCACATCTCGAAGGCTTGTAGTTTGTCCGTGTAATTCTTCTTGAGAGTCCATGCCTCCACTCCATACAAAAGCGCGAAAAACACGTAACAACGCAGCATCCTCATCCTAAGTCCAATCTTGATATCTCGACTGGTGAACAACTTTTGTATGTCTCTTTGATTGCTCGTTAACAAGACGGTGTCATCAGCATATTGCATATTATTTATCAACTCTCCGTTAATAACTATCCCTACCGATTCTGCTTATATACTGCTTATACTTTAGTTCAAATTTTACGAGAGACGGAAATTATGACTAACATTAAGCGAATGATGTTGACAGGGAAACAATAAATAAGGCACTGGCTGTGCATAGAGGAGTGCTGGTCCCTACACTTATGTAAGGTAGTTAATGTTGGGTTTGGCAGAGCAAGCATAAAAGTAAAATCAATGCTATGGAGATAAGTAGTCTAAGAAGAATAGCTGGATAAAGTAATGAATAGTCTGATAAGGAAACGCTGTGGTGTGTTATAAGATTTATTAACAAATATAGATAAAGAAATACTTAGATGGTTCGGATACGTGAAGAGAATGGATAAAAAAAGATTTACAAAACATGTATATAATGCGAGTATGAATAGGCAACTCGGTAGAGGTCGACCTAAAACGTATCTCGATCAGATAGAAATAGTTTTGAAGAAAAGCCTGTTCAAGAGTCCCAGAAACCGACAAGCATGTATAAAAGCGCTGATAAAAGTAAAAGAAGCGAAAGACGAGTTTAAGTACCGTTGTAAGTAAAAAAAAGTGTGTTAGCGCTAACGGCGTTAAATGATTTGAACAAATGTAAGATTGCTCAAATCCTATTAACCTCTGTATTGGTTGACTGTATTAGGAAAGGAAGTGAGATAAAACCGGCTTTGTTATAAAAAATGGACTTACCATAAAGTGAAAGTTTGTATTCTCCAATGCGAAGTTGCAAAAATACCTACCCTGAGTTTCCACAATCGATTGTGTTAACTCCAAACTCAAACTCGTGCACTTTTTGGATGTAGCACAAAGTCGGTTAAGATGTCTTTCTCTAAAACTCACTATATTGCGAGAACAATAAGGATAGTAGAAAAGCCCAATAGGGAATTTTGAGATTTACTCGAGCGCGGCAGATTAACATAAAGGGGGATACCTTGCACCCTGTTGAGTACCTTCACTACCATACATAAGTGTAGGAACCAACACTCCTCTATGCACAGCCAGAGACACTTTTTGGGTGTTCATAAAGCTATGCAGTAACCCATTCATTTGTTTTTCTGCCAAAACCCTTCGCTCAATGTCACTGTTATACTTTCCATCTCTCGTAAACGTTAAACCCAGGTATACAAACTCATTTTACTTGTTCCACTCTTTTTCCCTTAATCAGAACTTCACAGTTTTACAGCTTTCTTTTTTTTTTAAAACCATTACTTTTGTTTTGCTTACATTTATCTTTATTCCTTTGATTTTCAGGATATCATGCATAACATTAACCATCGCCTGCAACTCCTCTTCAGATGACGCTAATATGACTTAATCATTGACGATCAAATCATTCATATTTAATCGATACGCATTTTTATTCAAATATTTTAAACAATCATCTATGTATAAGTTAAACAGCCATGGCGAAGCCACACATTCCTGTCCTACACATTTTTTAATGTTTAACCAGTCTGTGTAAGTTCTGTTTATCCTGACACAAGCAGTGGAATCCCCGTAAAGTGATTCCACTGCTCGTATTAAACTACCGCTCACCCCAAACTTAGATAATGTCGACCACAATTTACTCCTCACCACTTTGTCATAAGCCTTTTCCAAGTCTATAAAAGCGCAATAGACCTTCTGACTTCTAGCCAAAAAAATTTCAACTTTACCTCGTAATGAAAAGACCTGATCCATACATCTCCTTCCCCTTCTTAATCCTGCTTGCACATTTCATATCATCTTAGTTTCATTCGTCACTTTCTTAATCAATATCGTTGCATACAGTTTTGCCGACTAGCTTAGTAAACCAATACCTCGGTAGTTCTTACAGTCCTGCTGCAATCATTTTTCCTTGTAAAGCGGTACGATAACAACCTTGCACCAGTCGTCTGATACGCTACCATTCCTTCTTTAAAGATTAAAAAAGCGGTACAGCAGACTAGTTACCACGCTTTGGCCAGCCTTTAGCATTTCAACTGTTATCCTGTCGTACCCAGCAGCTTTACCCAATTTTATATTGTTCGAAACTTCTGCAATTTTTTTCGTACTAATTTTACTTTCACCCATGTCTCCAAATGGGGCCTGTACTTGTGTATTTTCTTTTTTAAATAAACTTTCAAAGTATTCCTTTTATCTCTTTAAAACGTATTTTTCTCCTTTTACCATACTACCCTCTTGGTTTATGAGTTTTTCCAGTTGCGAGGTAGTATTTTTACTTTTGGCTGTTCTTATAGACTTCCAGAGGCAACATTGTGTCAGATATACAAAAAATTAACATCCCTTTTGAACATAGAATAATGGAGGATTGAAACACCTAAAAAAAAGTTATACAGTCAGTCAAGACCCACCCAGGGTTGTAGTGCTACTTGATGATGAGAATTAAGTCAAGTAAATAAAATTGTAACACCAATTCCTGCAATGACCGTATTTAATCACACTGGCTTTAATCTGTTCAGATAAAAGATAACTATTTTTATCCAGTAAAAATGACCTACCCCCCTATTGTATTTACATTTTGGTTTCGTTTGTGTCAATATGACGCGTCGATATATTTGGTTAAAATTTAATGAACAAGAATGGTATTATTGTTAACGAAAAGAAAATATTGTTGGTAGAAAAAACCGGCCGATCTTTAGCAGCTGTTTTATTGATGGCTCTCAGCATACTTCACATCAAATTTGTGAGCAGCAGCTTCTTCTTCTCCGCGGCGGATGTTGGAAATCATCATAGCTATTCTGACCTTGTAGGCGGCAGCTCTAAACAGTTAGTTTAATGTGCATCCATACCATTCCCTCAAATTGCGCAGCCATGATATTCTTTTCTTTCCTACACTTCTCTGGCCCTGGATTTTTCCTTGTATGATTGCTTTAATCATGGTGTATCGTTCCCCACGTGTAATGTGTCCCAGGTATTGTAGTTTTCTGGCTTTAATGGTTTCTATAATTTTCATTCATTTGTTTATTCTTCTCATGACTTCGTTGTTTGTTACGTGTTCTGTCCATGATATCTTCAGGATTCTTCTATACACCCACAATTCAAATGATTCCAGTTTCTTAATGGATGCCGCGTTCAGCGACCAAGCTTCCATGCCACAGCAACAAAATGTTTTAATTGTCAAAGTTAAAAATCATTGGGTGTGAAGATGAAAAATTATTATTGGTCGAAAAAACTGTCAGATCTTTAGTAGCCATTTTGTTGCTGGCTATCAGCATATCACTTGAATTTGCACTCTCCTTGAACACATTAGAACTGACAGTGCTAGATTTTATATGTTTTGGGTCGCGAACCATCTTGCAGAATGACATTATTCATTCTTCTGTCTCTATCTATTATTTCTACCCTTTGTTTTAGATCTCGCATTTCTTTCTTTATAATTTTATGTTCCTTCTTTAGTATTTTTATTATTTTGCTGTGTTTGTCATCCATTTTATTCGCTGAACCACACTCTTTGAAAAACTAAAATTGACACTGCTAGATTTTCTCACTGGTGGGTCGCGACTTACCGGTTGGGAACCACTGGTTTAAACTATAATCTTAAATTACGTTATTCTTCATAACCTTATTTAACCCAATCGTTATAAATATATTTATATATTTATTTTTAAAATAAAATGATACTAAACATGTTTTCATATTTTTTATTACCTTCACGTTTTCATGATATCATCCATTTCATAAATCGTTTGAAATTGATTATATTTTATCTTGCAAAAGGGCAAATAAAAAGAAATCAATAAAAAAATCTTATTACTGAAATCCCAGTTTTTTAACATTGGCGGAGGGAAAAAGGTAATTGGCGGATGCGACCCATTCTTCACCAAATTTTAAAAAGAACCTCGAGCAATAGATAAGGCTAAAAGTATTAAAAAATAAGAGAAAATGTGAGATAGAACAATGTAAATGAATTTCACGGTGCAGCTTAACGAAATTTTTTTGTCTTAGTCCGTAAATAAAACAGGTAGTTATAATGTTAGTAGAAAATATTTTTACAGTAGATACCAATAATAGCAAATATTTACTTAAAATATGTAATAATTTTAGTATCATTTGTAAAGATTTTTTAAAAATATGGGCTTCCTTATAATTTATTTGTTGCTGATGATTGACGAAACAGATTTATAAGGCGTCACGAATGTGACTGGGGAAGTCGGTAAAGGTCTACCTAGCCGACGTATCTCAATCAGATCTAAATTGTTTTGAATAAAGCCAGGTCAAGAGTACCAGCAATGGACGAGCACTAATAAAAGCGCTGATGAAAGTAGAAAGAGTTAAAGACGTGTGCAAGAACCGCAGCGGTTTTCTTACGGGGAAAAGCGTGACTTTATGTATGTATGTGTGTTTAGTAGTTTTACCTGAATAGTTTTCCTGAAGTTGGTTATTTTATACAGTTCGTCGACTAACGGGCAATTTTGCTTGTTACGAATTAGAGGCATAGACTTATAACAATAAACCAAGCTAGTAATGGGACTATCGTGTAAGTGGACGTTACGGTTCTCCTTCTAAATGATCACTACAAATGTGTGAAGTTTTTAAGTTTACCTTTTTGTCTGATAAATTTATCGACTTAATCTACTTATTTCTCATCAATTCATCTTAATAAAATCTGCATAAAAATAAAAATAATGTATTAACAGTGAGTTTATTTGAGATCGAAAAATATATATTTTTTTGAGAATATTACATGTGGAAACTACGTTTCTGAAATCTATTTGGTAGAGATTGACATATCATACACTGTGTTGTCATTTTTATTAAAACTTCTTATTATTTATAAAACAAAACAATAAAAAAACAATCATAATTCGCAAATAAAACAATAAAACAATTATACATATAATTCATTTATCTTATTATTACCATGAGTGCTGCCACCTACACTACGTACTAACAACCATTTTTAAAATCTGTAATCCATAAAAATACAACACTGACTAATAATTTGGGTGAAAATTTATTATCCACTAAAAAAATTATTGCAAGATATTTTTCCAAATTTAAAATTTTTATAATTTTTAGATGGCTGTAACTAGTCTTGTAGTAAAGATAATCATCCTTTGTTTTGAAGTTTTGTAAAGCTTGAAGACTCAATGGTACAAAATGGTTTTTTGTAAAAAAATGCGTAAATTATGTGTTAATTCAATTTTAATAAAAAAAGAATTTTTCCCATGTTAATTAAATGAGAAACTAAAATAAAAATAGCGACCCCTTAGAGTTGAGCTATAGGGCCCATGTTTGGTGAGGATTTTTTGTATGTCAAATAGAAACTTTTGAAAGGGTAAGAGTTGAAGCACCATAATACACATTTTGTGTTACTGCCCGATGCTGGCGGTGTACAGGTACCAAAACCAGTGGCCGCATGATAATGGAACCAAGTGATCTAAACGAGACAAGGCCAACAGAAATTCTGCTATTTGCCAAAACCAGCAGACACAGCGGTACTCACAAATGATCAAAAAACTATGTGACATGGGTGCCTATACCAATGGCCCAACCGCAAAAATGTAATGTAATGTACAGTCAGCGATCCAATAATTATAAAAAAAAAATAACAAAGTTGAATCTCACAATTATAAAAAAGTGATAGGTACGTAAAAAAAATGCAGGTTTAAGAACCGCATAGAAACAAAATTATAATAAAAAAAATATATAGAATAACTTAAAAATTATACGATATATTTAAGTAAGCGAGGAGTAAGAATAACACTTTAACTAAAATGTCTCGCAAATCGAAATCCAACATACATGAACTAACTCCGCACAGTGGAATCCAACTGGTCTTTCCTGAAGAGAGAGATATCTATCCTAAAGATAGAGGCTTTTATCCAACGAAATCGTAAATTACTATCGCCAACTTTAAATCCCGAATTCGGATTTGTCAATTTTCGTTCCACAATAACCATAAAAAAAATTTCTACAACAGCTTGGTTCACCCCAATCCGATCCCAATAATGTGGGTTGGAAAATTTAACAAATGCTTCAATGACTGTGGAAGATACAACTTTTGACTCCCAATAATCCGACCGTACTCTATAAAATCGACTTTCGATTCGAACTTCAAAACAAGAACCAGAGCTCTTAACTACTGGCGAAACGTTAAGCAGCGGCTTAAATATTCGTTCGCCTAATTAGATTTTTAAAATTTTTGACTAAAAAGTCTGACCTCTGTACCGATTGTCCCAACATACATAATATTTTAGACTCATAGATAGATATTACAAAATTAAATTTTAATTTGTAATATTAGACGTAAAAAAACCAATGCGTGAGTGTCGTGGTAAACTCGGTTAAAAGGAAGATCCTTTCTTCTTCTTCCTTCTTTAATGTAAGCAATTTGCTTGTTTTTCTTCGTATCCTCTGCCGTTCAATTATTAGAAAGGTTGTCGCTCCATCTCTTGCGGGGTCTTCCAAAGCTTCGGTGCCCTAAGGGCGACTTGTCTCAAGTTATTTTGACCATTCTGTCTTTATTTATCTGGTCTATGTGTACGTTTCGCCCCATTTTTATCTTCCCAGTATCCATTCATATACATTGTCTATTTTACATGTTCTTTTAATGTCCTCGCTTCTCTCTCTGTCAAAAAATGTTTTTCCAGCGATCATGCGCACTATTTTCATTTCGGTGGTTTCTAATATTCTCCTCGTGTTCGATGTATCTGGTCTAGTTTCTGCTGTGTATGTTAATTTAGGTCGGATGACCGCCTTGTAGATTCGGGATTTGGTCTCGATTCCGATATATTTGTTTCGGAGGATTGTATCGTTCAGGTAAGTTGAGGTTCGTGCTGCTTTTGCCGCTTGGTTTCTTACCTTCTCCTCGATGTCACTGTATCCTGATATTTCTATGCCTAGGTATTTAAATTTCATCTCCTGTTGTATAATTTTATCATCCACAACCAGTTTGCATCTGATACGTGTTTTTAAAGTTGTCATGCATTTGGTCTTTGCTGCAGATATCTTTATTTTGAGACTTTTTGCCGTTGTGCTGAATTTCAATAGTAATCTCTGTAGGTCATCTTCGTTTTCTGCAATCAGAACAGCAAGCCATTTTCCATTTTTCTCGAGTAGGATTCCCAATACTTTTTTTTTATTTGCCTTACTAGTGTGTAGGTTGTATTTCGTACCCTCTTATAATCATTATAGGCTTCAGGCGTTTTAGTTGTCATGTATTTTAAATAAGCCTTTCTTTTTTTGATGCATTGTTCTTTGACTTCGTTGCAGAAACATAGGGTTTTATTGGGGCCGTGTTTTTGTTGTTTTATATTTCGGCTTTCGTTGCAGCTTCTATAATATTTCGTTTTAGTTTCTTCCAACTTTCATTTATTTCTTCGGCTTCGCTTATTGGGTTCTTGTCAACTTTTTCCTGTAATCGTTTTTGATACAGTTCTATTATACTGATATCCCAAAGTGATTCAACACGTATTTTTTGTGTTAATGTCCTTGGTTCTAATTCTGCCTTATTTTTCACTTTTATCCCTATTTTAATTTTTCCTAGTAGTACGCTGTAATCACTGCCCACATCAGCCGAATTTAGGGTTCTTATATCCTGTATTTGTGTCAGGTGTACAAACTTGTTAGTTACGATGTAGTCAATTAATGAAGTATCATGAGACACCCAGAAAAGTATGACATTCTACATCTTATAATACAGGGTAAGATTAATAGTAAGAGACGCACCCGCAGACGAAGAACTTCCTGGCTCAAAAATCTCAGACAGT
Organism: Agelastica alni; assembly: GCA_950111635.1. Classification (NCBI taxonomy): domain Eukaryota; kingdom Metazoa; phylum Arthropoda; class Insecta; order Coleoptera; family Chrysomelidae; genus Agelastica; species Agelastica alni. Next base: position 17,507,591 of record OX467716.1, read on the forward strand.
GGTTTGGTCTCACCACTATACAACTTTTCCGAGCGGCTATCAACAAAATAATGATTGCAAACATGATAGCCAGAATGATCGCCAACGATCGTTAAACGGTCATGGCACCTAGAAGAAGAAGAAGAAGACGCTTGTTTCTGCATTTTTCGGCATTGTTGCTTTTTTTGTTGTTGTTTTTAGTTAATTTGTTAAATTATTAGCTATAAAAAAATAAAAGAGTCGTAATTTAATAATTTTAGGTTAAAACGTGTGGTCGGTCCTACTATATGGGGTAGAGGCATGGACATTAAAAGTAAGAACAATAAGTAAGATTGAAGCCTTTGAAATGTGGACCTTGCGGCGAATGCTTAAAATATCTCGGACCGAACACATAAGAAACGAGGAAGTACTCCAAAGAGCTGAACTAGAAGATTGGGAACTTTTCGCATATTTAAAAGAAAGAAAAATTTCATACCTGGGACACATCCTACGCGGAGAGCGCTATCATTTTTAACGCCCCATTCTTCAAGGCAAAATCGAAGGTGGAAAAAGGAGAATAGGTAGAAAAAAATTATCCTGGCTATGAAACATCCGACAGTGGACAGGCATACATAACTTCCAAGAACTGCAAATAGCTGCAATAAATAGAAACATCCGATGGACGGTCGCCAACGCAGGAACCCTGTAAGGCATCGTTAGAAGAATAAGGTTAAAAATAAATTATTCACATATTGTTGACACTCCTAACACTTACCCATTGTCATTATAAACATGCCAATGGCTATTTACAATTTTATAATATTCTGAAAAGCAATACTTTAAATTATTCTTTTGCTGTTTGTAATAGACTTTGGTGGTTACCGACGCAAAGCATCGCGATGTCTATTTGTGTAGGGGAGAGGAAACGCGTAGCATAGAAATACTTAGCAACGCGACGTCTATTTGTGTAGTCCACGTGTTTGTCAAAATGACAATTGTAAAAATAACGCGCATTTGCGTTCTGTTGTGGAGAAGAGGAGACGCGGAGCATAGAAATACTTAGTAACGCGACGTCTCTTTGTGTAGTCCACGTTGTTGGAAGTAAATATGATCAAAACTAGTTAGGCCGCACTTGTAGTACAAACCACTTCATTTATTTTTTAATAATATAGTTTGATGTAAGGATGTACTCAAATTCCTAGAAAATAGGATATTCTATAACTAATAATCTGTATAATCAAACTTAGAATTACTTTTTTTTATACTTCTAAATTTTAAATAGGAAAAATTTATTTCGTGGCATTATAAGGTCCATACTTCTAAATAGAACGATATTACCTTTGTGCCAAGGCTCCTCTAGTCAAACACACTCGAGCTCCGTTCATGTTTGCATTTATTATCCGTTGCGAAGGGATGTTCCGCAATTGGTTGATTGAAAAGGTTTTTCCACTAACCGTATGAAATTGTTTGTTGAGAAAAAGCGTAATGAAAAGTATACAATCGCAAAAAAAAGTTTTTACTCGTTGAGCAATCATCTAGCAACATAAAAAGCTGACATTGTAACGAATTTATTGGAATCTTATTGATGCAAAACACATAGTGTATTTATTGTTACTGGTATAGTAGAATTAAAGTTAGTTACTGTTGAATTAAATCTTGTAACTGAGAAATGTTATTTATTACAGTTAATTTTTATTTTAGCCTGTCAGCTGCTCTAAGTTTGGGAAGGGCTGCTCTAAGTTTGGGAAGGGGGGGGGTCGTGAGTCAGGAAAAATTGTTGAATTGCTGTACTTTAAGAGAAAACACAAATGTTTATCAAAATTTGAGCGCCATGTATTTTATTCAGGTTAAAATAAAAAAACCTTTCATCTATTAAAATTTTGAACAGTAAAACTACTTCTCACAATTTTCTTAATATAATTTAATAAAATGTTTACAGAGTATTGTCAAAAACCAGAATAAATTTATCAAAATCAAATTATTTACAAAATATTATTAAAAACCAGCACAATCATGAACAAAAGATGCTTGACCAAACTTCATTTTATTTACAAAATCAAAGCATTAACAAACATTTCCAAAAACTATTCATTATTTCAATTAAATTAAAAAAATCAGTATATCAAAACATTCAATGGTGATAAAGAAATGCAGTATTAACAAAAATATACAAGATAAAGGACTATAACATCAGGAAATTAGAAAACCAATGGTGATAAATTAAATATTGATTTACCAGCCTGCTGAATAAAGAATTATTTCTTTGGCAAGTGAACGACTTTACAACAAATTTGACTTAACGTCTACAATAAAAAAATTCGTCACTACCGCAGAATATAATCTTTCCTGGTATTCGGCTGGAAAATCACTTTTCTCAGACTAACAATCTCTTATTAATTGGACATAAACAATCTTCTAATTTCTCAATATCCTTAAAATTTGGTTCACACCTTGTGGAAAAGAATAATTCAGATTTTTAGAAGATTTTGACCAAACTAAAAGCAAATAAAGATCCGACAGAAACGTATCAATTATCACACCTTCGTGTTCAATTTTCTAGATTTTACCTAAAAATATTAATATCCAACCAAAGATTAATTTAAAAGATAACAATATTTTTTAATATGTGTCATTTTAAAAGTAGGATGATGAAAATTCATAAATATTTCTTTAAAATAAATTTTGAAAACATCATGGCATCTCAGACATTTGAAAGATAAAAAAAAACCAATTTTAAAGTATTTTTAAATTCACTACCAAAACTTCAGAAAGCAGAAACAAACAATTTTCTTCCCACAGTACTCTAATTTGCTTTTCATCAAAATAAGAAAACGTAATGTCTTTAAACAATTTCACAAGAAATTAACTTATCTCTTTACACACTTCAAAGAAAAAGGCACTTGTCTTCTGTTGAAAACTGGCTTTCACCAAAAAAAAAAAAACAGCAAATCTCCTTAAAGAAAAGAAACTGCAAAGCTCCACGTGCTATAACTTGCTTTCACCAAAGAAAGAAAACAGCAAATCTCCTGTAAAAACCACACGTCAACGAGAAAAGTGCTTCTATAAAGGGCACACGCCAAAAGGAAAAAGCACTTGTCTTCTAAGAAAACTTGCTTCCACAAAAAGAAAAGAAACTGCAAAGCTCCACCTGCTATAACTTCAAAAATCACCAAACGAAATCATCGCTAGGACAGAACGTCCGGCGTTGGCAAATACCATCGACAAAGAAAGCGAAAACTTTTTAAAATTTATTTTTAATTTAATCTTATCAAACGAGAAATCTCCCTAATTCTCTAATTTGTATCTACGAATTATTTAGTAAAATTCAACTCTTAAAAATGCTAACATAATTCTAAAATATTTTATTTGTACAAAGAAGGTATGAAATAAGTTAATGATTTAAACAGAAAATAACCGTGACAACAGTGTACGTGTAAAATTCCTATCAAACATACTTAGCTGTCAACGAATAACCAATCAACCAATAAACAAGCACTAATCGAATTCATGAAGACACAATATACGAGGGAAATGAAAAGTATCACTGAAAAGAAACGAAATTCATAAGCGTGAGATATTTCGTTACAATCTGCTTGATCTGCATTACACTGATCAACAGGAGAATTGGGTCTTGGTTGTCGATGTCCTTACACATAACTAATAAAAGAAAAAACAGTTTTTGTAGGAACTAAAACGATATTTCGAAGCTTGAGAAAAAATAACCATTCGGTAAAAATAATAATTAAGTGAATTTCTGTTTCGCATTTAAATAACTTTTATTAAGAAGTAATAATCAATAATAAACACCAAATGTTAAAAAATTAATTAATAAAGTATAAAAATGAATAATTTTTGTACTTCGTATCTATCATCTTGCTTTCGTTATACTGCCCCTAATAACATCGTTCAAAGTCCTTCACATCTTGGTCAAAACGTTTGCTCTTTTATATAGGCACCCACATTATCCTTTAATTGGTTCAAGTAAGTGTGCACCTTAAGAGACATTCTGCAGCTCATTCAGCTTTCAATTAATTTTTTATAATTAACACGTTTATATTAGTTTCACCTGTATGTTTGTTTGTATGTTTTTGTAACTGACTCTTTGGCCTTGATTTTTTCCCACTTTAAGTGATTTGATTTAATTTAAACTTCGCACACTTGTTAAAGACCGACGGCAATGAAATAATTCGATCAAAATATCCGATTATCCCGATTAGTTTTGCCAGGATTCATAAATTTCCTTAGGGATCCTTTACATGATAGTAAGAAAGAAAGAACTAGTGCGTGAACTACGCGCAGTTCCAATGTCACAGTGTTGCAGAAATTCAAAAAATATTTTATTGAACGAAACGAAAATACGCGACAGTTTTCTACTTTCCAAAATAAGTAGTTTGTCTATTATCTAGTAGATGGCGCCACTAGCAATTTGTAGTAATACAAATGGTAGTTTTTATTTTGTGTTGCATAATAGTAAAGTCTTAATTTTTCTTATAAATTATAGTTTAAATAAACTAAAAAACACGCTTTTAAAATTAATTAAAATTAATTTTAAAAAGTAAAAAATAATTCTTAATGTAAGAATAAAATTACTGACGAGAAAATTATTGTCACTGTTCTAAAAACGTGGGGTGCTTTGTATGACATTTTTAAACTTGGTCTGCGTTTCGGAATGAAAGCACCCCACGCTTTTAGAACAGTGACATTCATTTTCTCGTCAGTAATTTTATTCTTATGTCAAGAATAATGTTATTATTTTTTACTTTTTAGTTTGATTAACTCTAAGAGCGTGTTTTTTATTTTTCTCAAACTGTTATTTATTTTTAACTCTGTTTTTACCGCTAAAACCATACACCACTGCTTTAAATCTGTTTCTAGATGGTGTTTTGTGAGTATTGAGTAACTGTGTAAATTCGTCTTAATTTTCCTTATTTGTGACTCGACGAAAATGCCTACTTTCAATTTTCCTTCGAGAATAGTACTGGGTGACAATTGGGAACCGCCTAGTATGGAGCGTGGCAAGATGAGAGTGGGGCGCATGTGACTTCATTACCATTGTACGTAATGTGCCATTTTAGTAACTATGAAGCATTGGACGCTAGCGCATCGCGTGTTTGCATAATACGCATTTATACGAAACGGGAGTCAATGATTACTACGCAGCGATGGTTTCGCACTAATTTTAATATACTAAGCAGATCCTAGAATGGAGCAGAAATGATCTGCGTATTCTAACAGGACTGCTTACGGGACACTGTCGTCTGAGATACCACATCAGAAAGATAGATCTGACCCAACAAACGGACTGTCGGTTCTGCTGCGTGGAAGACGAAACTGCTGAACATATACTATGTTCATGCCCCGGCCTGGGAAGAATAAGGTTCAACATATTTGGTTACACTAACCTTGAACCTACCGATTTTAAAAAAATCTCACCCTATACAACCATGAACTTCGTAAGAAGGGCTGGATTGTGCGGTGAACTGTAGCCTGTAGGGGTGAGCCACAATAGACCTATTAAGGGTCGCGGTGGAGGGGCGACCACGCCCCACTCACATAAAACCTAACCTAACCTAATATAGATAGACGGGGTGCTATTCCATCACGCAACACCATCATCAGATGGGTAAATAATTTTAAAATAACTGGCAGTGTAATAAAAAAAGGCCACATGATCCACAAAGAACCGTAAGAATAGCGGCAAACATACAGCAAGTGAGAGTCGTGGTCGGACGAAATCCCTCACAATCCGTTTGAAAACATGCTATTGAATTGAATATAAATCGGAAATTGCTGTAAGAAATCTTTCATAAAGATTGAAAATTCCACAAATAAAAATTGTTCAGCAGTTAAAGGGAAGAGATTTTGAAGCTCGTGAGGATTTTGCTACGAGAATGCAAGTTATTTTGAAGGATAATGATGAGTTAATAAACAAATCTTTAGGTACAGGTCATCTACAAATCCACGAAATCTCCACGAGCGACCTCTTCATAGTAAAAAAGTCACAGTATCGTGTGCTATTGATGGTGCCACGGTACATCAGCATGCGCATTAATGAATGTTGTCCGCAATCTGTTCCCAGGAAAACTTAATATACGTTTTGGCGATGCGCCATGGCCTCCAAGGTCCCCAGACCTTTAATGTGTGATTTTTTCTGTGGGGATATTTGAAGAGTCGTGTATATGCTTACAAGCCTCGAAATTTGGACGAGTTAAAGGATGCCATTCACCAGGAAATCACAAATATTTATCGCGCGATGTTGAAGCGTGTTATGGAGGATTTCCAGAAGGTTAGAACACTGCATCCAACGTGATGACATCATTTTTTATACTTAAATGGTTTGGGATATTTGTATGTTGAGTTCTAGGAAAATGATGAATAATTCGAATTACTGTTAACTACGTTTATTTAGCGAAACAAAAGAGAGGCGATGCGCGCCAGTATTGATGCCGTTGAGAGACTGTCTAAGTTCGTTGTGGGACTGTGTGTCGGAGGCTGTTAAGAGACTGTGTTGGAAACTGACTAACTGAATGACTGACTTATATTGTGTGCCTCTCTCCGTACTTTTTATCTACGTCTCCCAAGTCGTTAGTTTTATGACGGTTTGTAGAGGATGCGTAGCTTGACGAAAAGGAATTTTAAGTCCTAAAGATTTACCTCGGTTCTGCGAGTGTGCGTGAGTAGATGAAAAGCAAAGAAGCTTCTGGTCATAAAGGTTAGGCTCGTATACGTGCGTTATTAAAAAGTAACAGAACTTAGAGTTGTAAAGATTAGGGTAGTATACGTGCTTTCTTGAAAAGAACAAGACTTGGGATTAAAAAGGTCTTCAGTGAAATTAGTCGTCGGAATTTTGGGGATTCAAAAATGCAAAAGTTTTGTCACGTCGTCTGTGCATAACCTGTATGTATAATCGCTACAATGGTACTAATTAAGCTTCACTTTCATGTTAATAAATCGGTAAATTGAAAATTTATTACGTCACATTTTAAAACCATACGGTTCCCAGTTGTCACCCTGTACATTGTGTATATAGTAGTAAAAGCAATATACTTCCAGACGACAATGTAAATTGTTAGTCGAGGCGTTAAGCCAGGGTCAACAAATAGGAAATGTAACTGACAAAGAGAATGACTTTTCAGGTAGAGTTTAGCTTATGTTTAATAATTGTACAAACTGAAGTATAACTATAAATATACAAAATAGTTATAATAAACGTCCTATATGTGTATTTATGTACTGTATTTATTTACTGTCTAAAATGTATAAAAAAAACTGTTAGTGACCGACTCGGTAACCGATTTTGACGGCTTATGCCGGCAAACAGACTAAAAGTCTGAATTTGCGTATTTGGGGGTCTGAATTTGCTTCTAGAAAGTGGGCTTCCTGAGGTATTTTAGAAAAAAACTATTTCAAATATTGAATAGCTTCAGAATCTTAATATAAAGAGCTTTTACAATATATATTCTTAAGCTTTACAACTGCTTCCCATTTAAGGTTATAACGCACTAAAGGACGAGTGGACACTCACTACCATGTACCACGTGAATATCTCTGCGCTGCCACTTACTGCTATTACATACATACATACATATTTTTTAGGATTGTAGTCAGATAGTACGCCGCTGGAGCCATTATTTGACCGTGACGCCGAAAATGGCCACAAAGAAACCATATTATTTATGGCTTTTTGGTAGCATCAAACGCCCGTCATATTAGCGGGTGATTTATAGCCGCGGATGGCAATTGGAAGCCTGCGATGTTATTAAAATAATTCCAGAAAGTTAAGTTCTGTAAACCTAGCGATTTTTAAATAGGTTTTTATTGTTTGACATATAGAAAGATTGAAATAAATTGTTTAATTTTTTTATACTGAGTGTTTTAAGTTAACGACCGAAGACGAAATATCGTAACAATATAATGACGCCTTTTACCGTAGAGGAAAAATCACGTGCTACGGTTCTTACACATGTCTTTCGCTTCTTTTACTTGCATCAGCGCTTTCATACATGCTCGTTGGTTTTTGGCACTCTTGACCTGGCCTTTATTTAAAACAATTTCGATCTGATCGTAATACGTTCGCCTAGATCGACCACTACCGATTGGCTCATTCGCCTTGTAAATCTTTTTCGTCAATCTTCTTTCATACATTCTCTCTAAGTGTACAAACCATCTAATCATTTTTTTATCTTTTTTATTACCACATCTTTCACTTCACAGAGTTTCTTTATCTCACTATTCCTCACTGTATTTATCAAAGTCACTCCAGCTATACTTCTCAGATTACTCACTTTCGCAGCGTTGGTCCTAATACTATGGAACAAAAATTTCAAGACTTCTTTATCAACGTAAAGAAAATTAATTGTTATAAGTAATAAATGAATATTTTAGTTATTATTTAATGTATAAAAACATCATTTAATTTAATCGATTTTTATAGAAACCCAAGAAACAAATTTTTGTTGTTGACTTTGTTATTAATTGATTTATAAAAAAAACCAAGTCCTGCCCCTCAATATAATATATTTGACAGTTTAAGTAAACTATTTTTAAAAACCCATCATCATTGTTATATTCATATAAGCCTGTCAATAACTAATATTTTTTATTGGGAGTAAAAAGTACAACCTATCGTTTGATATAGGATTTTTTTCTTCTGTTCTTGGCCGTTTTTCGTGTTTCGTGTTTTTTAGAGCTATACAGTTTTAAAATGCAATAATAAAACATATTAAAATTGTAGTAATACCCATGATATTGGCTTTATTATATATACATATAAAATGCTTCGTCCTGAATGACTGACTGACGGATCAACGCACAGCCTAAACTGCTTACCGTAGAGACCTGAAACTTGAGGGGTGTGTTCTTTGTATGACGTAGACATCCGATAAGAAAAGATTTTCCAAAATTCCCCCATAAGGGGGTGAAAAGCGGGGGCAAAGTTTGTATGGTCCAATCTACTTCAAATTTTGCATAAACATTCAACAGAATTGATGGAAGTCGTGTTTCGTATTTTATTAAAACATACATACATACATACTCACAAACTTTCACGTTTATAATAGTAGTAGGATATCCTTTTGTTTGACCAAATGTCATGTATTTCCTTCAAGTAACAATATTTAAAATATTACTTAAAACATACCAATTAAGGTTAAATTTAGCATTATCAAAAAATTTTGATCATCATAAATTGTTAATAAAATAATTTATGAAGATTATATTTTACGTTTGAGGTGATTTAAATTCGTTGTTATTTATAATTTTTTTTTTTTCAGGTAAGATTTTAATCGATGATTGCTCATTCTAAGTAAGTTTTTTATTTTTATTTAAAAAAATACTGATATTTAAGTTTAAATAGTGGGAGCGGATTAATATGCAGGTTTTACTATTTTAATGGATGTGTTTTAATGTTTTTATTACGTTTATAATTTTTTGTCCTAATTTCTGGTACGAAAAGGCCACAAGATAATTTGCCTGCAGCAAATAAATTTTTTTTTTCGGATATTATATTTAGGAACGTAAAATTTTACATTTTTACCATTTAAAAGAAAAATAAACAGACCAAAAGAGAGGTCAAAAGATTGATTAGAACCCGAAAAAAAAATTTAAGCTTTAAAAAGGTAAAAATTTAAAATTAAAGTTAAATTATAATAAAAGGTTTTAATTTTTTCAGTTATTTAAAAAAAATTTCTCAATGCCCATCAATGCTGTTCCAAATTGCAGCTTTTAAAAATTATTTGAACGCTTACAATGTAACAAATAAATTAGGTGTAAAATATGCCAGAATTATTTTTTTTAGTACATCAAATAAAAATAATTAGCACGATAATTTGTTGCTAATAATTCGAAAAAATTATTGTTGGTCAAAAAAAAATTTTAACTTGCCATTTTGTTGCTGGTTCTCACTATAATTCTCATCAATATTCTAAGCAGAAGCATAATCCTTTAATCGTTTAAGATAATTGGGTATTAAGTTGGCATAAACAAAAAAAAAACACCAATTTAGCTGCCCATAGAAAGAGTAGACAAATGTAAGTACTTGGGTATTTGGCTTTTCGAAGACTGGTCATTAGACAAGGAAATAAATTGTCGCATTGAACAAGCTCGTCAGGCATTCTTAAGGCTTCAAAGAGTGCTTACCTGTTCCGATTTCGACCTTAACCTAAGATTCAGATTCATGAAGTGTTACGTTTGGTCGGTGCTTCTTTACAGTATGGATGGTTGGACATCAAAGACGACTGTAATTAAGAAATTAGAGGCTTTTGAAATGTGGCTGTATCGCAGAATCCTCAAGATACCTTGGACGGCCCGACTAAAAAACGAAAAAGTTCTTAGCATGTCAACAAACAACGTGAACTGAATTGATTAAGAAAAGAAAAACGGCATACTTGGAACATATAATGCGAAACACGAAATATCAATACTTGCATTTGTTGATAGAAGGCAAGATCGAAGGCCGGAGAGGGATCAGAAGGAAAAAAATGTCTTGGCTGCGAATTATCGGACAGTGGACAGGGCTACACGATATACAGTCGCTAATACATACCGCAAGAAACAGAGAAGCAATGGAAAATGTTATCGCAAACATTCGTTAGTGGATACGCATTAGAAGAATAAGAAGAATTTAGCTGTCAATTTTGTTGCTGGATCTATACTTTATTAATCTTCGTTATTAAAAACAATTACGAAGCCCATTGGAATTAGCTTTATAATTTGCTCAAAGTATTCCTCAAAACCATTTGCATTAACATCTTCGTGGTAGTCATTCGTGTGAACCGAAATAAACCCCCGTCTGTGCTACCGATGTGGGTAATAATTTAGTCGCTTTCCTTTTCCAGACGGTGCTTTTATTCCCGTAGACAGGCAATCCAAAAAAGCTTGGCGAGAAGATGTTACATTATTATCTTGTCAGACCTTTATCACTGCATAACCTTAGTTTAGCCATGTTTCGTCTAAATAGTACACTTTTCTTGCGGAAATCTCGTTTTTTTCGTAAATAATCTCCAACGTAGAACTTAATCTTTTTCGAATAGTTTAGATTTTCGATTTTGCTATTCCCATCTAAAATTTGATTCCCGTAGTATTTCTCGAATCCGATTTCTTGTTATTTTAAGAATATCTTCTTTTACTGCGCGTAAAATTTTATCCCAGGTCAAAAATTCCTTATTAAAATAAAATAAATGTAATGTTCTTCGTATGATTTGTTTGCTGTCTTTGTCTTTGCCCTGAAAATCAAAGGGATTAAAATAAATGTAAGCAAAACAAAAGTAATGGATTTGAAAGAGAAAAAGCATGACAATCCTGGAAGTTCTGATTAAGGGGGAAAGAGTGAAACAAGTAAATGAGTTTGTATACATGGGTTCAAAGTTTACGAGAGATGGAAAGTATGACAGTGACATTGAGCGGAGGGTGTTGACAGGAAAACAAATTAATGGGGCTCTATATAGCTTTATGAACACCCAGAAAGTGTAAAAAAGGCATGTCCTGCTGTGCATAGAGGAGTGTTCTTTCCTACACTTATGTAATTGTAAATTCCATCAAAATAATAATAGTGATAGTGGTAATAGAATAAAATAAACAGTCCTGAAAGCAGTATCCAGGAAAAAAGGGGGTCCCTTGAAGATCATCTGTGCGGAGAAGTTTAGGCGAAGAAGGAACAGAAGTAGTGAGTCATAAAAAATAAAATTTATTTTCAAGAATGTTTTATTTAAAAGAACATTATTATTTTGGACAATATTCAAAAAATTTAATAAAATTGGGGTAGAAACAATATTCGGGAAATTATATTTATGTGTGGGTTGTTTAAAATTTGTATTCAATGAAAATTTGTATAAAATAAAATTTATAATATTTTAATTGAATCCTATCTGGATAAAGAGACTCGTCGGGCAAACAAATAAAAAGAAAAATTAAAGTAACACCTAATTTATAATTAAAGAAAAAGAAAAAGATAATAAGTCAATTTAATATCATTCATAACAATATATATAGATATATATATATATATATATATATATATATATATATATATATATAATATATAATATATATAATAAGGTGTCTCGCATAGGAACATCAATCGAACTGCTCTTGTTGAATTCATTTTGTAAACTATGTATTGCTTGGTCAACGCTCGGTTTGACGCTGTTACTATGAATCGTCCTACTATGAACCAAACTTAAGTCTGTAAATGGTAGACTTTCCTATTCCGGTCAAATGTGAACTTGTCTGAAAGCTCAAGGTCTACTGTGAGGCTTCCCTGACTTTGTCAGGTCTACTCACTAAAAACTCCACCCCTACGTAGGTCCATCTGTACTGGGTGGGAGTAATATAGTTCTGGGTCGCCGGATGGCTGCCCAAAAATTGCCTGTCTTTTGCGGTCCAGTGGCTCGCAGCAGTACAGTATGTGTTTTACTGTTTCCTGTGTCCACAATTTGCAGGTCAGATCTCCTTTATACAGTCCCATTTTGTTGAGGTGATTTTTTACTGGTGCGTGACCGGTCAAGAGTTTCGTAGTGATTCTTATCTGATTCCTGTTTATTGCTAACAGTTCAGCCGTCCTTTTGTGACACGGTTCTTTGATGTATTGTTTCCTGGCCTACTTTTCCAGTAATTTTTGTGTTTTTTTTCAATCCAGTCTATTACAGACACGCTTACTGTACGCCTCGGTACACCTCTGCCTGAAATACGGAGGTGTGGGTGCCTAACGAGTAGCTGATGCCAGTGTTATCTGTGAACTTACTTTAATCGTATAATCGACACTTTTTTTAATATTTTGGTGTTAAAGGGCAATTATGCACATTTAGACGGACGTTTACCTAAAGTAAATCTCAAAAGGCTTTCCGTTAGTGTATTTTCTGATAAGTCAGACATACATATATTTGCTCAAATTTCTATACTTACTTGAGCCTACTGGTAAAGAGTAATTTCAGCGCTGACACGCCCCGCTGGAGTAGGGATAAATAAATATGAAGTGGTGTAATTAAATACTTGAATACTTCCGCGAATACCTATTATATTTTGTGCTGGTCTACTGGCTAAAGTAAATATCGGTCAACTGTATTTAAAACCTATATTTCATGAATTTAATTCCACATTTGTATACTCGTACAATTAAATAAACTTTTATAGTACTTCATTACAATTCAACGAGTGTAAAATTTATAAAGGGTACGATTTTGGCTAAGATGCAGGAGTAAGTACGCCCATGGAACGGCATCTTGACAATAATTTATTACTTTCTCTTTCAATTCCAAATGGGCATACTGTTAATCAATATTTTAATCAGCAAGAAAATGTATTGCCACGTAATGTTATTATAAACTACATTTTAAGCTATAATAAACAAGGTATATTGGTAATGATTAAAAAGTACGACCAAATTTTTGTTTCTATTTTATTGCTTTTTGGTGATTTTCTATTAGTTTTTCAGCTAACAACAAAATCTATTTTGGTCTATTGATAATCCCATCTATGGCAAGTATAAACAGTAATCAATTCATTAAAAAAAACCGAAAGAATTTTTATTCAATATTTTTTATATAAGTCTTGCAACACAACTACACAAGATGAAAATGTACTCCAAAGTGTGAATAAAATCTATGGACCTATTCTGGATAACACAACTTTTTAATATACATACGAGGTTTGGCTATTAAATAACGAGACTGATTATGAAAAATAGTTTTATTTTAAGAAATATTCTGCAATCAATTGCTCCCCTTCAATGTATTCCCCTTCCCTCGCCACACACCGTTCCATTTGTTTTTTCCATCGGTCAAAGCAATGCTCGAAGTCTTGTTTTGTAAGAGCATTTAGGAGCTCCGCCGATTTTCGCCGTTCCTTCTATGGCAGACTTGATCTTCGGAAACGGGAAAAAATCACAGGCTGCCAAATCAGGCGAGTAAGGCGCGTGTTCGAGCACTGGAGTGTCTCTAGCGGCTAAATAACGTTTCACAAACAGCGCGTTCTGGGCAGGTGCGTTGTCCTAGTGCAAGAGCCACAGTTCCTGCCGTTTCTTACGAACTCGCTCTCGCGGTGTTGCCAAAACTTTCAAATAGTAAGTTTGGTTTACAGTTTCACCTTCTGGAACCCATTCAGTCATTACAATGCCGTTGATGTCGACCAGGACGTTGGTCATCTTTGGTGCTCTCTCGGTCTTCAGAACACCGTTTATACCATTCGAAAACACGTGCACGAGATAGAGAATTTTCACCATGAGCCTTTTTCAACAACTTAGTCAGTCTAATTTTTTTTTATTTTATGAGAAATTTCACATTAATCCATTGCTCGTAGTTTTCGGCACAAGAAAAAACACGTTTATTTCTAACCTATATAGAAAAAAAATACTATTACAGCGACAAAAACGTGTTTTCGTACTAAAATAGTTGACACTTTCAGCTATCTTACGCTGCATTCGTTTTCCCCCCACCCCACTCTAGAACGACTTTTGCGCGAGCAGTCTCGTTATTTGATAGCCAGACCTCGTACATACATATAGTCACGCCTTTTTTAGACTCGTTTTTCGCTTCTTCTACTTTCATCAGTGCTTTTATACATGCTCGTCGGTTGTTGGTACTCTTGATCTGGCCTTTCTTTAAAACAATGTTGATCTGATCGAGATGTGTTCACCGTCGTCGACCTCTACCGACTTGCCCATTCACACTCGCCTTATAAATCCGTTTTATCAATCTTCGTTTATCCTTCTACATCTACATCTCTACATCTTCTTAGACTATTTATATCCGCAGCAATTATCGTATTTTTATGCTTCTTCTGACAAACCCGACATTCACTACCCTACATAAGTGTCGGGACCAGCACTCCAATATGCACAGCTAAACGTGCATTTTTTGACAAGTTCGGGCCGCTACAAAACCTAGAGCTCATTGTACAATGATGTGATCTATAAATAATACATACACGCCTTTCTCCCGTAAGGGTAGGCAAAGACCAATTATTATTTCCCCTTCCTACGGTTCTTACACACGTCGTTTGCTTCTTCTACTTATATCAGCGCTTTCATACACGCTCGTCGGTTGCTGGTACTCTTGTCCTGGCCTAATTTTAAAACAATTTCGATCTGATCGAGGTATGTTCGCGTAGGTCAACCTCTACCGACTAAGTATCCGAACCATCTAAGGAAGCAGCACCCCTCTATGCACGGCCAGTCGTGCCGTTTTTGACATGTTATGGCTGCTTATAAAGTTATGCAGGGCCCATTCATTTGTTTCCCTGCCAACATCCTTCGCTTAATATTACAGTCATACTTTCCATCTCTCGTAAATTTTAAACCCAAGTTTACAAACTCATTTACTTGTTTCACTCTTGCTCCCTTAATCAGCATCTCGCAGTTTGTCAAGCTTTATTATTAAAAACCATTACTATCGTCTTGCTTACATTTACAGGTGCAACAGAAGTAGTTTGGCGTGCGACTAGCTTCTAAAATAATAAATATTCGGCTGAATATACTTCACATTCGTAAACTTATTCCTCCGATTGTACTTAAGACTCACGATTACTGAAAATTTCGTTGTATCGCCGATCGGATCGTTATTCGAATGTTTTCGTTTGGCGCACATTTTGTGATCTTCGCCCGCCAAGCTACTTCTGTTGCACCTTTAATTTTTAGGGCATTGCATAATATACATAGAGAGTTATACAAAGACTGGGTCATTGCTGATTTTAAATGAAATGAACGCAAGACAGATGACCGGGGCGTGTGGAGAGTATGAAGAAGACCAGATGGAAAAGAGATCTATATAAGTGATAAATACAAGGAAACTACGTCAGTTTTTGTTTTAAACAGTTTATCTTAAAAACAGATCGATATCGAAATATAAATTATTTGAACAAAGTCAATCCAAAATTGGATGTAGAACTCGAAAGATTTGAAAATATTCATAGTGTTCCATTTGCAAAAATTTACTTTCACCCATTTTTTCACGTGAATAAAGTATCTGCATTATCTAGGGATTTGGATATTGAAAAGTCCTCAGTATTAAATATTTTTAAAGAGCAAAATACCATCCTTATAAAGTACGACTAAAGATCGCAGAACTGAATTCTGCGAGTACATATTGATGAATCAAAACGATAATAAATTAAATAAAAATGTTATCAATAACGTTTCATTTTAGGATGGGGTAACGTTTTATTTAAATGGGAATGTTAACCGAAAAACTACTCGATATTGCTATGATGAAAATCCAAATAGAATGCAAAAATGCCATACGCAAAGATCACAAAAAAATCAACGCATGGGCTGGTATTGTAGGCAATACAATTATTGGTACATATTTTTTTGATAAAAATCTAACATGAGAATTCTATCTAGATTTTCTGCTAAGTATATTAATTTCCGATTTGACACAACTTTTTCCCGATATCCAAATTGCCAACACTTCAGACCGCTGAATATGGTTTCAACAGGATGGCGCTGCGTCACACTTCGCTATAGCTGTGCGCCAGTTTTTAAACGGAAGAAGGGAAACAGTGGAATGGCCCGATCTTACCCCATTAGACTTCTTTTTATGGGGTTATTTAAAATTTAAAGTCTACACTTACAGACTTGACACCCGAATGGCAAAAATCTATATTTTATCGGATAGTCAAGCAGCACTAAAAGCTCTGAAGTCATACACCTGTGAGTCTAGGCTGACTTGGGACTGTAAACAGTCACTGAGACAACTGGCAGCGAAAAATCAGGTTACTCCGATGTGGGTTCCAGGTCATAAAGGAGTCAAAGGCAACGAATAAGCAGATTGCCTTGCCAAAGAAGGGGCAAATACACAATTTTCCGGCCCAGAACCCTTCTATGGACTTTTCAAAGCCCACTAGAAAGAAGAGGTTCGACGCTGTGAAACAGATGAAATGAAATCTCACTTAAAAGAAGAGGTTCGACGCTGCGAAACAGATGAAATGAAATCTCACTGGCATAAAGTGCCAGGACAAAGACATGCGAACAGGCTAGTAAGCCTTTCGCCAAGAAAAGCTAAACAGCTTCTCGAGTTGGATAAGAAAGACTTGAAACTGTTAACGGGACTCCTCACTGGACACTGCCCTCTGAGGTATCACCTGAAAAAGATGGGCAAAACAGAGAGTAATAGTTGCCGCTACTGCGAGAACTTCGCTAAAACTACAGAACATTTGCTCTGCGAATGCCCAGTGCTTTTCTGCAAAAGGCTCAAGTTTCTGAAAATGGCCTTCCCAAAGCTCTTCGATGTCAAAAACTGATAAACTTTGCACGAAGTCTCCGAATCACGGGCCTCGAATAGATTAAGGGTTATGCACAAAAGCACATTGAAGAAAATCGGCTGTTTCATTTAAAAAAACTGGTGCTGACGTCATCACTCACAGGTTATTTACCCCATATGATAGATTATTCTTTTAAAAAATATGAAATTAAAATCTGTAAGGCTTATTTGCTCACAGTGGTGTAAATTGACACTCTAGTTTGGGTAGTATATTTACAATCTCAGGCGCCACCTATATTATAGTGGTAGGTTCACTTGCACCGGGCAACTATCAGTGTTGAAAGTTAATTCCAGGGGTCTAAAAGCAATCTTTGACAGGAGTACGACTGTTGATACCACCCTGGTAATTTTGTTGCTCACGGGTCTTTACTTACTCTCTACTTAAAAATAAAACAATTTATACAATAATCTACTTTATTAAATCTACTCTATTATTTACATTGTAATTTCCGGAAAATTTTAAGAATATGGCTGCCAAATGAATTTTTATAAAACTTTCATAGGTCATTAAAACACACCATAAAATAAATATCCTGATAGAAATTTTTGCGCGGAAACGTTTGAAAAGTACTTTCTAAAAAAAAATGTGTGAAAAATTCATCTTGGTCGCTACTTCAAGGGTAATTTTTATAACAAGTTTTTACCTCGATTAAACACTTAAAATTCCTCGTACTTTTTTGCAACACAATTTACACATTATAATTCACCTATTTCACCCATTTTTTGCAATTATTTAACGAGATAAGAGTTAATAGATCGTAAGAAATTATTCATTATTATTGCATTATTGATAGACAGAAACACTGGACTACTTTGATAAATTACAGGCTTTTTAAATTCGTACCTGGAATTGCGACGTTGCCAGAGTGCGCGTATATCTTTTTTTATAAATTATAGATTCGACTGTTAATCGATAATGAACATAAAAAATTAGCCTAACCTAACCTAACGGCCTAACCTAACACCAACAGTACCTTTTTTAACCAATTAAAACATTAACTTTTGTACGCGCACTTGTTCTCAACTTACTTGCTCATTAACTAAAAAAACAGTGTTTTGTAAATTTATAATGTAATCCATAAAATATAACCTCTTTTTCATTAACTGAGCCATAAAAATATTTTATCTAATATACCATTACTTCTGGTTTGAATCGGCAACGTCACAATTCCAATTAAGAGTTTAAGATGCTGTCATATGTCGAACAGGTTAATAGTTGATGTATCAATAACAATCATCAATTTTTTTGGAATTATTGACGCTTATTCCGTTAAAAAACTGCAAAAAAATGTGTGAAATAGGTTAATTATAATGTGTAAATTGTGTTGCCAAAAAGTACGAGGAATTTTAAGTGTTTAATCGAGGTAAAAACTTGTTATAAAAATTACCCTTGAAATAGCCACTATGATGAGTTTTTTACACATTTTTTTTTAGAAAGTACTTTTAAAATGTTTCCGCGCAAAAATTTCTATCAGGATATTTATTTTATAGTGTGTTTTAATGACCTATGAAAGTTTTATGAAAATTCAATTTGCAGTCATATTCTTAAATTATACCTAATTTCCGAGTCGCTACGACCAAAGTACCTCCTCTGAGACATACGGTTATTATCTTCTTCACGTGCCTTCTCCGCGGCGGAGGTTGGCAATCATCATAGCTATTCTGACCTTGGAGGCAGCAGCTCTAAACAGTTCGTTTGATGTGCACCCATACCATTTCCTCAAATTGCGCGGCCATGATATTCTTCTCCTTCCTACACTTCTGCCCTGAATTTTTCCTTGTATTATTGCTTTAAGCATGGTGTATTGTTCCCCACGTGTAATGTGTCCCAGGTATTGTAGTTTTCTGGTTTTAATGGTTTCTATAATTTGCCACGTCTTTTTCGTTCTCTAAAGAGTACTCTGCCAGTGGTCTCTCTACTGGCAAATTATGCCCGAGCTCAGCCGTAGAGGGTAGAAGAAAAAAAATATATAAAAGTGAGCCGCGCCACCGACTTAGACGGTTCAAGCCGGAAACCGCTAGGTCTTATAGGCACTAGCAGAGCCACACGATAAACAACTAAGATTATGGTGAACCAAATAAATAAAATTATAGCAAAAATATATACTCATACAATAAATCAAAGTACACAGCTCAATAGCAACATTATAACAAATTTAGTCAAAATTAACAGCTATGGTAAATTTTCTTGCTAAAACAAACCAAAAATTTAAAATTTACAACTTTATAAAATAACCAAAACAGAAGTAAGAGTAACAGACTTTACCAAGTTACCAAAAAAAAAGTAAACAAGTCAACTCATTAATAACACTAAATCAAACGTTTACATAAGGCTGCTAATTTACTCAGGTTTTTACCATTTACATAAAGATTTTCACTGCCAAAACAATCGAGTTTATTTAAAAATATTTTTACAATGGTTGTCTTTTAAAATATCAAAATTGTAGGATATTTACAAATAAGTAGGAAGAAAATATATTTTTACTTGGACATAAAGAATTATTGAGAAGATTATTTTAATCCAAGTTTAGTTTTGGCATATTATCTAATGCAATAAATAGTTTCCAACAATGTACTATATTAATAAACTAAAACAAAACTTAATCGTGGTGTCAAAATAAGTCACGGCGTTATATATTTAAAAATAAATCACTTATAACCTTTGGGTATACGAATTCACAAAGTACCATATTTATAAACTAAAACAAAACTTAATCGTGGTGTCAAAATGAGTCACGGCGTTATATATTTAAAAATAAATCACTTATAACCTTTGGGTATACGAATTTACCACTCCTTATGGGACGGCACCTGCTAATTAACAATGGCTTTCCTCAAATAAATCCCACATGCGGATATTTTAACTCGACACCAAAATCCAAAACATCAACAACGAAGGTAAGATAGAATGGTCAAGTTAAAAATTAAGTGGTTTTTCTTCAAAATCCAATTAAGATGGCCCAAATACAGCCAGATATGAAAGAAAATCCGTTGAGGTTCTGCACACGTGTTAATATCACACCGTCCCAAAAACTCTCACCCACACCCGACTTCGAAGACTCTCACCAAACGACTCACTCCCAGGCCGGATATCAAGAAATGACACGGATAAACGTCAACCAACAATCTTCGCAAGTTCGTGCTTCACACCAATAATCGCCTCGTCCGTGTTGTTAGCCAGCCCCATTCACACAGAAATGCAAACCAAACAATCGAATCCTATCCCTACAAGGTATGCAACACTATTTAAAACGAATGATATATTTAAGTTACAACAAAATACGGTACCTGAGGAATACGAAACTATCAGAGACACAATTAATAATGGAACTGTAGAAGGGAAAAAAATAGGCACGTGACAAATTTCCATTCCTTTGTTTATTCTTCTCACGACTTGTTGTTTTTTACGTGTTCTGTCCATGATATCTTTAGGATTCTTCTATACTTCCACAATTCAAATTATTCCAGTTTCTTAATGGTTGCCGCGTTCAGCGTCCAAGCTTTCATTCCATAGAGTAACGTCGAGAAAATATAACACCTTGCCAGTCTAACTCTTGAGTTCAAATTCAGATTCCTTGTGCAGAGTATCTTTCTCATCCTGTTGAAGTTTGTTCGTGATTTCTATATTTGCACTTTGACTTCTTTAGAGTAATCATTTGCGGTTATTATCTACAACGGTTAAACTAAGTTACGCAAAAGCAAGTGCATCTAACTACTCAAAAGCTCGTGTGTAAAGCAACGCCACCTATCAAACTCGCGAATAAAACTACTCCCGCAAAAGCTTTATGCATACATGCTAGAACAAGAAAGGGTTCCCCTTTCACTGGTGAAGTTTATTACTTATCTATCTCTGTGGTCGGTCGCCTCGCTTGACCGGTCCGGTGTCGCGTGGTTCTTCGCTTGTCGACTGGACTGCTTCCCCAGTTCCTCGGTCGGCCGGCTCTCTCTTCTGTCGGTCTGCTTGCTGCCTGGTCCTGCTGGTCCTCCGTGGTGGGCTGGTCCTTCGCTGAACAGCTCCTGAACTTCCAAATTAATCCCTTCGACAGCTCGACCCTTGGTGCCACTCTTCTTGATGAGTAGCGCTCGCATGCACAAGACCGTGTGCGTATGTCTCATATATAATAATTACAAAATAATAGTAACTTCGTTACGAATTAACAATAAACATTTTTTGGGATTTTTTTATATTACTGTTTATTTAGCTATTAATAAATTTAAATTAAATTAATTAATTTAAAATATGTACAAAAAAAATACCGTATGGATTAAAGAGGGAAATAAACTATCAAATGCCTTCAAAACAACTAAGGGTCTCCTCCAAGGATGCTCAACATCACCCACACTATTCAAAATATTTCTACAACAGACACTAAGACCATGGAAGAGAAAATGTGCAGGAATGGGAATACCAATTAGAAATGATCATCTGTATACTCTAAGCTTTGCCGATGATCAAGTAATCATAGCTCAAGATGAGGAGGATTTAGGTTTTATGATGCGGAAACTAGAGGAGGAATATGGGAAAAATGGAGTGGAAATCAACCTCGAAAAGACCCAATATATGTCAACGGCACAAGACAGGATATATCACCTAGAAATAGATGATAACCGACAGATCTCAGGAACAGACAAATTTAAGTACCTAGGGTTTATAATATCAAAAAGTGGAACAACAGAGGAAGAAATAAAAAATAGACTAGGTCAAACTAGGGCATGTATTAATCAATTAAACCCAATATTATGGGATCGCCACATAACCAAGACTAATAAAACGAGAATATTCAATTCAATAGTTCGCAGCATAATGACTTATGGAGCTGAAATGTGGGTGATCAACAAAAAAAACAAAGGGAAGATTGTAGCCACAGAAATGGACTTTTGGAGAAGGAGTTGTGGAGTGAACAGATTAGATCGAATAAGAAATGAGGAGATCAGGAGAAGAATGGAGGTAAAAAAAGACATACTAGAACACATAGAGGAAAAGAAACTAACGTGGTACGGACATGTTAGAAGAACTCCGGAGGATCGCTGGATACACCGGGTAACTGAGTGGAGTCCATTAGGCAGACGAAAGAGAGGTCGACCAAGGCGATCATGGAGAGACGAAGTGGATGAGGCGATGGAATTAAGAAACCTGCAGGACGGAGACTGGCAGGACAAGGACAACTGGAGACAAGGGCTGAAAGCAGGAAGGCAGCGACAGCTGTAGATATCCTGGATTATATATATATATATATATATATATATATATATATATATATATATATATATATATATATATATATATATATATATATATATATATATATATATATATATATAAATTTATGCGTTACTTAATGAACGCGTATGTGTATAAAGTTAGAATAATATCTAAAATGCATTGCGTAAATTTGTCGCACTTATTCTTATCTAAACAAGTAATTACAGACTAAAAATTTAAAGAGATTTAGTCCTAGCAAAGTATGCATCATTTTTTAGGTAAAAAAGTTTCTTCTGGATCGAGATCCAGTAGTAAATTGGGCATATAAAACGAAACGGAATAAAAATAATAGACGAATGTGTTTGCTTGTGTTGTATCACGTGCTTGAGACATAAATGACCGTAATATTCTTTTGTTTTCAATTGATCGGTTTCCGTGATAAATTTTGTGCCTTCTACAACAACCCCTGAAAAAAAAACAATACTATGATAGCCTTAGCTAACTTGAGCGTTATATAAGAATCGACCCTCAAGAAATCGAAGGAGTCATAATATAAATTTGCTGTTTTAACCTACTTACAATATTATTATTATTTTTGCTAAATATTGTTGCTTCTAAAGCTGTTTCCTTTTAGTACGAATAAGTTTACTTTCTTAATATTGTTATAATGTGTACCTTTTCAAATTTTTGGTACAACAGTATAAAACAAGACTAAACTATTAAAATAATAACTGCCTATTTGATTTTTTTCTTTGACACTCAAACGACATGCTTTCCTTGTAGATACGGCTGCTTCTGACCAGCTTATCTCAAGATCTTATACAGGGCTTTTCAATATGAGCGTTAATTAGACATTTCTGACATGTCTCTGATGATTCTTAAATGTCAGACCATTAGCATATAAGGTTCGACTTAGAGACGTCAGAAACATGCTTTGAGGGATACATGATACCAAAGTTAACCAACTGGGATCCTTACAAAGAGCATCTTGGAAGGCAGACGGGGGATCCCGGATCTTGATTTCTAAGTTCGATCCAATTCTAGGAAATAGTTTAAATCACATCGTGGATCAATCTATCTTGGATTTTTAACTAATTTAACCTTACTGAACTTAACTGACTAGTAGTTGAGCGCCAAGTTTTTTTTGAAGGAAAAAAATGTGGAATTTCCAAATCATAACTGTTTTTGTATATATTATTATCAAGGAGAAAAAAAACATGCTATACTGGCACCAATGTTATTTACGACCTTTGAAAAATTAAAAAAATATATAAAAATTAATTTAGTTTTATTTTGGTTTTTTATAAAAAAAAACATTAATAAAAGATAAAAATAAAACAGATAATTAAAAAAATTACGAAGAAAGTGATACCCCTTCCGTAGTAGGTACTTGATTGCACTGTATACCCAAAATCCTCGTAAAGGCCATATGTCCCTCTTCCTAAATTGGTAAAGCCACACACACATTTAGGGTTCAGCATTATAGCATTCTCTTTGTCTTCTAGATTCTATTCAGAAAAGGGCCATTCGGTTAATAAACAGCTCAACTCTCACGGATACCTTTCACCCACTAGAACATAGAAGAAGACTTGCAGACCTGACATTACTCTACAGATATTTTCATGGCAGATGCTCCAGAGAAATAAAAATTCTTATACATCCACTGGCCACCTTCGGCCAACGAACTCGGCACGCAGATTAGTCTCACCCATTTACTCTCAACATTGACACTACAAGGACCAATCTCCGTCAAGAATCCATTATTTACAGGGCTGCTACGAAATGGAACCAGCTTCCAAAATCAGTTTTTCCAGAGAATTATGGCCTGCAACTTTTCAAAAAGCGGGTCCACAATCATCTTCTCTCTATAATCTCTTCCCTTTCTAATACACGCACGCGGCAACTGATTTATAGTTTATTGTATTACAAAAGAAAGATTACAAAAAATTGTTAAGTTGTTGTACTGCTTGTTATTAACGAACCCAAGACTAAATATTGTAACAATATTAAATGCAAATGAAAAAAGAGATGGAACTAAATAAATATTATTCTCGTCTCTAACCCCTTGTACAACGATTTTATGGCGGAAACATATTTTACATGTATGTTACTCTTTGCTGTTTTTAGGTTAATAAATATTAGATGTGTTTCTTGGTTCCGTACTCTTCTTTTTTCTATAGTCTGCCTAATGGTAAATATGTTGTCGACACATGATCGTCCAGCCGTGAATCCGCTTTGTTCTTCGCCTATTTTTACCCCATTTAGATGTTCTTTGTTTAGCCGTTCGTACAGCCATCCAATGGTAGCAGAAACACTAATGCCTCGGTAGTTTTTATATTCTGTTTTTGACCCCTTTTTGTGTATTGATGTGAGAAACGCCCTTTTCCACTTATTTGGTGGATCTTCCATATTCAGCAAACATTTGTTAAAGATGGTCTTTAGTATGTCAAATACTGTATCTGGAGTATTTTTAAGTAATTCCACTGGAATGCATCCGGGACCTGGAGCTTCTTCATTGTTTATATTTTTAAGCTATTTCTTTATTTCTTTCAATGTTTGTTTCGGTTTCTTGCAGCATAATATATTCTTCTCTTGTCTCTGTCGACATCTCTTGATAGTATTTTTTCCGCTCCGTTATCTTAATAATTTTTCTTTCTATTTAGTCTATTCTAAATAATTTTTTGTTACCATAATATAAATTTTAATAAAACATTTAAAAGATGTCAGTCAATACCTACAGATGACTTACTGACAAATTATTCAGTTATCCATTTTAACACACTCGTAAAATTTTGGTACTGCGTTTCAATTGTACATTGATGTCGTAGCATAATTATTCATTACCACTACGTAAATTAATTAAAGTGTGTTGTTGTTTCACTTCGGCTTGTGTAAATTAATATAAACCAATGCGATGGTGTTGAGTTGGTAATTTAGCTCATCAATTAACTGGACAACCAAGTAATACATCAAATTTTTTTTTACTAATTTTAAATCAATTTAAATGAAATTAAATTTTTTTAAAAATTATAAAATGTTAAATTTAGGAACATTACTTATTTTAACAATTAATTTACACAACAACAAGTAAAGAAAATTGATGATAAAGGCATTCTTTTTCTTGTTTGTTACATCAGTTGTGTCCAATTCTTCTCCGATCAGAATCAAAATTTTTTAATAAGATTTACTTCACCTTCTGATACAGTTTCTGCCTAATTGTTACTCTAACAGCCCAGTTTAGGGTACATTAAGAGAAATGTCTATTTAAGGATTTGGAGTTGTTTGAGTTATTTATTTGTGTCACAACTCTGTTACTATTAGCATAAAATATATTCAACCACTGCTATATAATAGTGCTACACTACTTACCTACTGGTAATAATGTACCAAACAAATCCAGCTTTAAAAATAACACACTACACTGGGTTTATTTGTGAATTCGATATTACGGCAATTGTAGGTTTCTAAGTACTTTATTTTCAAATATTTAAATAACTTGGATGTTGCTCTTACTGGCACAACTCTGGATTTGCATCCACATGTTCAAATTGGTATTAATATTTCTTTATAGATAAGCAGTGTAAATTGTATGTTTGGATTTATGTGTTTGTCTCTTTTTAGTGTAGCTTAAAAATACTGATTAAAATGTTCAAGAGGAGAGGTTTATATTAGAATGGTGCTGAAATATCATTGGCGAAAATGGAGAGCCAATGAGAATGAAATATGTACCACAACATTTGTCCATTTCCAATTAAAAAATTAATTTTGGTAGAGAGTTTTTAAAATTATAGAAACTTATATCAGTGGAAGGGACGTTTAACATAATAAATAATTTAATAAATTCAATTATTAAACGTAATAAAAGTTTAAATACGTGTGGAACTTTAGTCGATCAATGTGAAATTCAAGTTATTAGATCACATTCTGAAAGACAAATTACACACTGGGCAGTTAGGACTTATTTTCAATATAAAATGGCTAAAACTTGCCACGTGGTGCTATCTATCCGCTAACTGTGAAACTAAACTCTCTCTTAACCTGAAGCGAGATTTAGTATAATCTCAATATTTTGTTTGATATATTCAAAATTACTGTAATCAATAACTCGGTAAATTAAATTATTTTTAATCTTAAATTCTAAACAACTGTGGCATCTTCCAAACAGACCTGATAGTATTAATCATTCATATCACACCTCATATCATATCTTAGGAAATTGGGACTGGATGGAAAGGATATAAGACTTATAGGTAATTTGTACTGGAACCAAAGAGCGGAAATCCGAATTCAGAATGCAGGAACAACTGAGGATTTTGAAATAAAAAGGAGGTCCGCCAAGGGTGCATCTTGTCTCCGATGTTGTTTTACTTGTATGTGAAAAAAGCATTCACTGAGTCAATCTCCGACACTCCTATTGGCATTTAAGTAAACGGAATTCCGATAAACAATATTCGATATGTGGATGATACCGTGATATTGGCGGATAGTGCAAATGATCTACAAACTCTACTAGATAAGGTCAATGAAGAAAGTCAAAGATTGGGTCTGAAATTTAACATCCGTAAAACCAAATGTCCATTAGTAGAAACAATACTCCAAATACCACAATATCCATAAATAAAGAGAGCGTTAAACAAGTCACTCAATTTAAATACTTGGGATGCATGATCAACCAAAAATGGGACCCAGATCAGGAAATAAAATGCAGAATTGAGCAAGCTCGAACAACGTTCTTAAGACCGGGAAAACAAGAAGAAATCACGTAAGAAACACTGACACCAGAGCACAATGCGACGTACAGGATGTGGTGAGATGGGGAAGGCAGAGTAGAAGAGAATGGTATAACCACATGAAGAGCATGGTATAACTACGTGAAGAGAATGACCAACGATAGACTACCACGCATTGTACTAGAGGAAAAAACCAGAAGGACCTGTCCACCCGGAAGACCACCAAAGAGATGGAGAGACAGCTGGCAGTCCACATCTTAGGAAATATTACAGAGGCAAGTCCGGAATCAACAGGTCATCAAGATCTCTTACAAGTAGAAGAAGAAGAAGAGTGGATAAAATCTCATCAAGAGTTAAAAGTCAAGTTTAATTTCCGCCTCTTGCTCTCCTCCATCTCATTAAATTTTAGTGTTTAATAGCTTAAATGAATAGTCTCGAGTCACTGAGTGTTCTTAGACCAAAAAAAACCTTTATTTTCATTAGAATTGGAGTTATTGGGATACAAAACTATCACAACACTTAAAGAAAGAAACGCCCCATAAGAAATGCTTAGAAGGAAATCGTTTTTAGTATAACTTGAGAACGGCAAAAGATAGATGTAATCTAATGCTTGATGCTTCATCTGAACACTAATACCTTTCATTTACAAAAAATTATGCAAATCGGCTGAATAGAACGGCCGTACGGACAGTTTTCATCATTTTTTTTAATATACAGGGTGGCCAACCAAAAACGAAACAAAGCCATTTGCAGGAACCTCGCCAACATTTTAGAAAAACGCTCAGACCTGTCGATTTTTTATTAAAAGGGAACACCCTTTTCCGGTATTTTCGACTTCACTATTTTTAACCCCAAGCGAGGGTAGGTTAGGTTAGGTATCATGTGACCGCGTGCTTCCATGCAATAATAAAGATTTTGTTCAAAATGTTCACGCACATTCCGAAGAATTTCCGGAGTAATTCGACGGCACTTGTCAAGAAATCGAGGGGCGATAAATCTGGCGATCGTGATGGCCATTCAATGCTGCCTCTACTCCCAATCCAATGCCGTGGAAAAAGTTGGTCTAAATACTGACGAACAATTTCCGCATAATTCGGAGGAACACCGTCCTGTTAAAAATAAAAATGATCTTCGTCATGCTGTGGTTTATTTTCAAATACATATCAATCAAGTCAGGGTCAACAGCGTCTTCTAGTAATTGCAAATACATTTTTCCAGTCAAATTGCCTGGTAGAAAAAAAGGACCCCCCACCAGTCGGTCACCGCAAATGCCAGCCCATACATTTAATTACTTCGGTTGCTGTGTATGCACCTCGTGAAAAACTCTTGGGTTTAAATCGGACCAATAGCAGCAATTGTGGCGATTTACCGTCCCGTGCAAGGAAAAATCAGGTACTAATACTAAATTTATACCATTGGCGTACTTAACTTGAATGAATGACATTTTTACCGTTCGTGATTGTTTGCAGATAGGTTTCACATTTAAAATTTAAATTCTTATTAAGTAATGGGCAAAATATTAAAATTTAAAAACTATTGTATAGAGAATTGTAAGATATTTTAAAAGACATCTTATTTGACCCAAAATGCCATTTAAAAATTTTGGGGTAATTCTTACCTTCGCTTGGGTTGAAGGTAGTGGAGTCAAAAATACCGGAAAAATGTCCCCGTTTTATCAAAAATCAACGGGTCTGAGCGTTTTTTCTAAAATGTTGGCGAGGTTCCTGCAAATGGTTCTGTTTCGTTTTCGGTTGGCCACCCTGTATAAATGTCTTTGGATCTTTTGTTAGGTCGGAAACTCGTAAATCACCAAATAAAAATTATTTTCCGACACAACTTTTGAGTAAAGCCATGATTTTGGAGTACCTGCACGGTATAATCCATATTCATTATTAATCTGCGTATATAAACCAATTTACTAATTTACATTTGGTTTTCCTTTGATTTGCATAACTTCGAGAGAGTAGCTTAAAAATATAAACTCGCAGAAAAGCAATTTCCCATTTTAAATGGATTACGATTAAGATTGAGCTTAAGAGCACTCCAACTGCCATCTCCGAAGGAGACATGTCTCTTTTCAACATGTAGAATACTCGTTATTTTGCAGGAAATTGACTATCTCCTATCGGTAGGTACATCAATTTTGATGACATACTTGGATTCTAGTAGTATATAGGTCAAACAAAAATACTTGGTTTCTTAAAACAATTTCTGTAAATCCATTTGTCAAGATTAAACTATTTTAACGGTAACATTCAACAATATAAATAAATCGTGAAAAAATCTGTCTTCGTAAAACTGTTAAATAATTAAAATTTAAAATAAACTTTGTTTGTTTATAAATACTTAAAAAACTTTTTTACATCCTTGATGTATTAATTTATTCAGGTATGGAAAAAGTTTGGCAGAATAGGTATATAAATTTCTATGCAAAATCTTAAAATAGACGACAAACAGTCGACCAGCACAAAATGTAGTAAATATTCGCAAAAACACTAAAGTAATTAATTACAAGACTAAAAAATTTTCTTACAACTTGTTTTATGTAAGCCTGTCGGCTGCTCTAAATTCGGCAGGGTCGTAGGTAAGTAAAATTGTTGAATTAAATTCCTTTAAAAATTATTTATTTATTTAACATTTATAACTAATAAGTACAAAAAAAACCTTTGGGCGTCATGTATTTTTTTTAAGGTTAAAATACAAAACCCACAATCAAATGCAATTCTTAACAATAGTGATAACTATAACTAAAGTACCAAGTACAATAAAAGAAAAACCTAACAGGTCTGTCAGAATTGGAACCTTTTACAAAATATATTTTAAAACCCGAACATACGTGAACATACTTATTTACTTTTATTTTCACTATTTATTAGATACTTCAAAAAGACAATTTAATTATAATCGAGTCTTTTCTGATCACAAAGAAAAAGTAGGACACTTACTCCATGCAATTAAGGTACTTCAGGCACTTCCAACAGCAAGAACAGACATGGATGTTAAACAGGAATGTCTAACTACCGAGTTCATTAGAAAGCTTCTGTATTGGTAATCTCTTGGCTAAACTCTGTACCTGGAAGTAGCTCGTCCAGTAGGAACTCTAAATGTCTTCCTCTAATCGGGAACGCAGGATCACTTTAAAACATTCAATCTCCTAAAAACATATTAGACGGCAGTATATGTTGCACACTGGAGTGTCAATTGTTCTCTTTGGATCATACAGTGTGGAACAGCCAAATGGAATAAATTCGATAACGAATAAATGAGAGCGTATTGGGAAAAACGCTTGGACACGTCGATTTGTATTTTTAGATGCGCATTTTTTTCAAAAAAAAATAATTATATAAGGTGTGTCATGTGACAGTGGCCGATACCAATTTTCTTATTTTAAATATAACCCCCTGTATATTATTTATTTTTTGGATTCATCAGAAAATTCCAGACATAATTCATGTACAATGTCCCATACCTATTTTCAACTGTTTCGGAAATATTATGTGTTTTCAGATGTATTACAAAAATAAACATTAAAAAAAGAAAATTATTTTATTTCACAAATTCGCTACATTACACTCAATACATTGCCGCTATTGGTCTAATGAGAATCCTCACTGGATGAGAGAGGAACATATAGGGAGGCGCGGATCAATAGAATGGCCAGCACGATCTCCTGATCTGACGCCATTAGACTTCTTTTTGTGGGGATATGTCAAAAGTATTGTATACAAAAATAAACCACTCGACTAACATTGACTTAAAAAGACGAATCACGATTACGATTAGATTAGTCGCGCCTGAGATGTTGAGTAACGTTAGAAGACATTTCTATACCAGATTAGCATGTTGCCAAGACGATCGCGGCGAATATTTTGAACATCTTTTACATTGAAATTAATGTTTTTTTGTTTTTTTTACATTATTTGTGAAATAAAATAATTTTCTTTTTTCAAAGTTAATTTTTGTAATACATCTGAAAACACTTAATATTTCCGAAACAGTTAAAGATAGGTATGGGACATTGTACATGAATTATGTCTAGAATTTTCTGAAGAATCCAAAAAATAAATAATATACAGGGGGTTGTATTATTTTAAATAAGAAAGTTGGTATTGGCCACTGTCACATGATATAATTATTTTTTTTTTGAAAAAAATGCACATCTAAAAATACAAATCGACGTGTCCAAGCGTTTTTTCCAACACGCTCTCATTTATTCGTTATCGAATTTATTCCATTTGGCTGTTCCACACTGTATATGTATAGCCAACCTCTATGACATATATTAAATCTCTAATAATTTCAATTTAACTGAAAATTACTTATATAAACCAAAAGCTAGATTTATCAAAAAAAAATTCTTAACAAAATATTCGATTTAACTGGAAAATACTTATATAAATCAAAAGCTAGATTTATCAAAAACAATTCTTAGCAAAATATATGCTCTTTTAAGGTAGGATCATCACAATATTTGAAGATACATAATGTTAACACTTGAGAGCACAATGGCGTCTCATGTCTTAAAATGCTAAAAAAATAATAATCCTTAATCACTAGCAAAATTCCTTAAAACAAACTCAGAGAGTAGAAAAATGATTTAACTTTATATGCGCTAATACGTTCTTTGCTTTTAATACCAAAAATTTGAACACAAATTTTTATTTACAACTTTGGAAATTCAAATCTTACCTTTTCTCATCAAAAGAAAGGTATTTCTTGTTGAGATGAGTAGTCTGAAAAGTATAGCCGGAAAAACTCGGTCGGATAAAGTAAAGAATAGTGAGATAAAAGAACGATGTAGTGTAAAAGAAGATGTGGTTACAAAGATAGGTAAAGGAATGCTTACATGGTTTGGACAAGTGGAAAGGATGGATGAAGGAAGATTGACGAAACAAATTTATAAGGCGAGTGTAAATGAGCAAATGAAGAACCGGCGAATAAAAGTCAATAAGAAAAATTCCTACACTTATGTATGGTAGTGAATGTTGGGTTTTGGCAGGAGAAGCATGAAAATAGGATTAATGCTGTGGAGATAAGTAGTCTGAGAAGTATAGCTGGAAAGACTCGGTTGAATATGAGTCCATAATAAAACCTATATGATTATATGGGGTACTACGGGGGAACGGCCAACAATTCAAACATTATAAAAATACAACATATCCAATCAAAACTACTTAGAGCTGCCACAAAGGCTTCCTGGTTCGTACGAAATAAAGTTCTTCACTACAATATACAGATCCCAACAGATATTGAAAAATGTGTTAAAACAGCCCTACGATATCAAGAAAGATTAAGTTTTTACCCAGACCTATTGGTTACGGATTAGCTTATCCAACAACTGCGAAATAGACTGAAACGGTACGACCCACTAGACCTACCACAACGTCGCTAGAAAGTTTTAGTGCATCAGTGAAAAATACGGTATAACGCTGAACATCGATGAGACCAAATTCATGATAATCCGGAAAGGAACCAATGTACCAACTTACTATCAGAAACCATCAAATCGAAAGAGTTGCTTTATACACGTACCTAGGCACAACAATAAATAAAGATTCTCGTGAAATTAAATGCCGGATTGAAAAATCCTGAACGGCGTTTCTAAAAATGTCAATTCTTTTTAAAAGCCACGACCTTAATCTTACAACAAAAGTTAGAATGCTTTGCTGTTACGTCTTTACAGTGTTGCTTTATAGAGCAGAATCATGGAGCATTTGAAATGTGGCTTTATTGGCGAATACTTAAAATACCTTGGAAATAAATAAAGATATGAAGATCATAAAGAAGATCAAGACCAGGAAACTTGAGTACTTAGGTCACATAATGCGGAATGGGAACGTTATGAACTCCCACAGCTGGTTCTCCAGGGGAGAGTGCTAGAACGAAGGGTATCTTGCAGAAGGAACATCTCTTGGTTAAAGAATTTGAGAACTTGGTTTGATTCCACAACGACTGGCCTTTTTAGGGCAGTTATTTTAAAGGTTTAAATTGCCATGGTGATCGCTAATATCCGTTAACGGATGAGCACTCAAAGAAGAAGAAGTTCCTACTCTTCATAGTGTAGTGCATGCGGTACCTTTGGTCTAGTTCCTAGTCTTAAATTTCAGTTGTTAACAAAACTGAGGCATTGCAACTGTTATCTTGTCGTACCCAGCAGCTTTACCCAATTTCATACTGTTCAACTCTTTCACAATTTCTGTCGTACTAATTTCACTTTTATTGCAACTTTCACGCATGTCTCCGAATGAAACACATCGAATTTTGTTCAAAGGGGGACACATTTTTACGATACAGATATCTATCATTTGTCAACCCCCTTCCTTTCACTTTCACAACCCCTTAATTTAAAATAGGCAATGGATAATGAGTGTCACATCGTTAGAAAGGCATTTAGATGGAGTATTCGGGCATTTTTTTCAAAATTTACACCGTCTTTGCAAAAAAAGGGGTGCGTGGAAACCCACGCGTCAGAAGTGAAACTTTTAAGGTTGGAAATCAGGACGTTATTTTGTGGGATTCATTAACGTAATACATAACTGGTAGAAGCCACTATGTTTGTTGGTAAAACACTTTAGGTTGAGTCTAAAATGTACTACCAGTCCTTCTAATATGGCGTCATGAACAGTTTGTTACAGTGTAAGCGCTACTATACCAAAAATACGCCACGTGCGTTCGTTCGCAGCACCAAGAGCCCCCCCCTCCTTAATATTTCCAATACCTCTCCCCGCGCGCGCAAAGAGACTCTATACGCACGACTAGAGATCAGCTTGCCCCGCCCACTTCCGTTCGGTTTTTCACCGTGACGCAAGTTTGGGCAATTTTTCGATTTCTTCCCAACGCCAAGCGCGCCTAAAGAAGTTTCACTTCAAAAAGTCTTAAATAATCTAAAGTGCACACTTTTTAAAAATGTTTTAATAATGTGTCCATTTTTTCTGTCACATGAAAAGTAAATTAAAACGAAGAAATCCGTATCGTAAAAATGTGTCCACCTTGGAACATGCATTTCCTTAAATTCTTATAAATTGTGCCTAATATCGGTGTAGACTGTTTTCTGTGGCCCGCTCTGTATAAATAAATATTTCAACAAAAAATAACTTAAATAAACAACAAAACATTTAAAGCGGTGCTCTGATTTTCTTTACGTAAACATTATAACTTTTTAAATGGTTGTCCTAATAGTTAAATACTTCTAAGGAATGCTGCAAGTTGAAAATTCTCCGTAAATTTATGCAAACAAAAGGAAAACTAAATAAATACTCGAGAAGTATATTTCTTGCAAAGTTAAAGAAATTAATAATGAAATTTTCGCGCAAAGTTTCGCAGCAAATTTTCCAGTTCAAAAACTAAAACTAAAATAAAACGCATTTAAAGACCGCTCGCCTTTTTCTGAAATAAAACTTGTAAGCAGGACCGAATGCTTTCAAATTTTCCCTTTAATATTTCTGGATTGCAAACTTTATATTTCAAAAACTTTAATAAGAGTTCAAGAATTGTTTGTATTTATTTTTAGACTGATGTACTTCAGTTTAACAAAAAAGCAGCATCGCTGCTCTTAGCCTTTTGGAAAAAAGGATTTTATATTCATTAAACGTAATCGTTTTTGGGATATTAACGTTCATTTCAGAATTATTTCTGCGGTGTTGTTGCTAAACTAATTATTATAAGTTGGCCTTGTTAATTGTTTTATTTTAGTAGGCTTTGTATGTCGCTGTCGTAATTAAAAAATAATAATTAATTGTTGACATTTTTGACACATATGGCTCGTTTGGAATTAAACAATGAATTCGGTTCTTGAAATTTTTTTTGTGATGAATGAAAAGATCATCATCATTATCATCATCATAAAGTCCCTCGCGTCTACTGTCGGATATAGGCCTCCTCAAGGTCTTTCCACGTTTCCCTGTCCTGGGCAATCACAATCCAGTTTGTAACAATCCTCTTTAAATCGTCGCTTCATCGGATGGGAGATCGACCTCTGCTGCATTTTTCGGCTCTTAGTCTCCATTTTAATCTTAGTATATTCTCCACGACATCATTTACCTGTGTTCTTATATAAGTTTTATAATAAAACTAATTTTTTTTCGCAATAATTAAAAAGTTATATCAAAATAAAAATTAATTTTTGAATCCAGTACCGAAGACCCGCCGATTGCTCCCGAACAAACCCGAGCTATTTAACGTCATAATGTTAGTTTTCACACATAGTAGCATACAGAGATTATAAGTACAATGTTTTGACTTTTGATCTATTAAATTTTGTTGTCATTGTTAAATACTCAAAAATATATCGAAAATGTCGAACCTCAAAAGTTATCGCTCTTGTTTTGTACCATTATGTACGAATACTACAAAAACAACTTCCGAAAAAAATGTTTTTAAATGTTCCACAAGATGAAAAACGTCGAAAGAAATAGTTTCAAGCAGTGCACCGAGATTATCTCAAAACAAAATAAAATTTTGTTTGTTGTGAAGATCATTTTAATGTAAATATTTCCTAATAATATTGTTATTAATTATTATTTATCCAAGTGTACAGATCGAATAAGTAAAGTTCAGTTATTAATTTTTTTAACTGGGCTTCAAATCATAACCTTTAGAATTGTAGCATTAACAAATTTTTTATTGATAATTTAAAGCGATTAAATAATAAATCCATGTATTTTTATCTAATGATTGGAATCCAATTTGATATTTTTATAATATTAAAACATTCTAGGTTATGTATCAGACAAGATTAAAATTTTTAAAGAATATGTTTTTATAGTTTTTTTTTGTTATAATAACATTTGAATAATTCTTATGATTTATGTTTTTTTTTTCTAGCTAAAAGTTAATATGGAAAACTATATTTATTACATCACTATGGGGAGGTAATGCAAAAATTAAAATTATTAATTGTATTAAATGGAGAATAAATAGTTAGATATTTCCATTTAGAATATTATTTTTTAACAGACTTATATATAATAAAAACTTATACAATAATCATGGCAGATAGTCTGAAAGGGCTACAACAACCGATGACTCTGGTGAAAGAAGTTAATACAGATTATGGTCTTGTTATAAATCTCAACAAGACAAAATATATGAATATAAGCAAGTGACAAATCCCGCATGAATTACTATGAATCGAAAAAAAATAGAGAGAGTCAGTAGTTATACATATTTAGGAACCGTACTCAATGACCAATGGGGCCATTTACAAAAGATTCGCTGTAGGATTGAGAAAGCAAGATCAGTATTTTTTAAAATAAAACCAATTTTTAAGAGCCACTCTCTTACTTTAACAACAAAAGTAAGACTCCTCCGGTTCTACGTCTTCTATGTCTTGCTGTACGGAGTAGAATCATGGACCTTGGCCGAAGCAACCACCAAAAAACTTGCCGACTTTGAAATGTGGCTTTATCGTAAAATTCTAAAAATTCCGTGGACTGTGTCTAACGAAAAAGTCTGTCGAAGAATGGAGAAAAACACAGAATTAATAACCACGATAAAGACTCGCAAACTCGAATATCTCGGTCATATAATGAGTAATAGAAAAAGATACGGTCTACCACAAAACATACTGCAAGGGAAAATTCCAAGGAAACGTGAGCCAGGTCGATGAAGAAATTCCTGGCTAAAGAATATCAGGGTGTGATTCTCAGTAACGACAACAGGGCTTTTCCGTGCCGCAACCAACAAAATCATAATTGCCAGAATTATCGCCAACATCCGGACCGAAAAAACACTATAAGAAGAAGTACAGACTTATCTTAATGCCTTGGCATCACGACCTTTGGCAGAATTAAACCGAACGTCATTATTATAAATATATCAACATCAGGAATATTATTCGAATTTGCTTTTATAAATCCTTCTTCACACATAGCTAACAAATTAGCATCACAAGTATGGTGACCAATCATGGCGCATTAACAGTCACGTGACTTTTTTTTAATTTTATCAATTTTTAATTGTTTATAATAAATTGAAAAAAGTATTTTTTAAATATTTCGTATAAAATATCAATATAATTAATAAAAAAGTTTTAAAATACATAAAAGAAATCGATAATTTTTTTTGAAAATCCCAATGACGTAAATTTATAACACATCGGAAAAATTATAGTCTCAGATACCGTCGTGATGGCAGCAGGCGAAATTCTCCGATTTGGATTCCGAAAGTACCTTATTTCGGTGCTTTTTTGGTGCTAATTTGGTGCTGAGTTCATTATTTTCGTGCTCGTTTTTTAGAGGTATGAAACGATTTTGAAAATTCGTCTGCTACCGTAACGTGACGGTAGCAGAACTTTTTACCAAATTAATAAAAATTAAAAACTAAGTACCAAAATAAAGTACCTTTTAGGTGCTAGAGTCGATAACAATTAGAGTGCATATTAATGAGCGCTTTGTTATGCCGGTCTCCGTGATTCGACTAGGAGATTCTCGAAGAGCGGTTTCGAGATGGTAGAAGGATTGTTCTGGCGCTCTCGGAAAAAAGGTCGAATATTGACTTGAAAATATAAAAAGGACAGCGTTCGTGGGGAAGATAGTTTTTAAAGTGTTTATGAGTTATGAAATTTAATTAGTTGTAAAAGTTGTAATTTGTTGAATATCTAAGTGAATATCTATGTGATTTAAAAAAGTAAAATTTATTGTGTAAAAGTATTGGTGTGTCTCAGATAAGTGTTGACTGGAATGGTTGCATATGCTTTCATTTTGACAAAATCGCTTTAAAGTAAAGTAAAAGGAATAAAAATAATAATTTATTCGTAACAATAACAAATAGATTTAGTTAACAGCACTGTTGTTTTCTAATGAAGTTACATTACATTATCAATATTTTCAAAAATAAACTAGAGAACAAAATTAACGCAACAACATATTAAATCATACAAATTGCTGTAATGAACCAATTTTAATAATGTTTTATGGACGTTGATTACATTAAAAGTTAGAAAAAACGTATTCGGATACTCTAAAAGTAAATTAGTCTTAATATTTCTTTATATAATTGGAATTAAAATTATTCTTGATGTTTAATACATACATACATAATACTGTTACGAGTTGCTGACCACTTCTTTTTACTTGCTACGGTTCTTACACACATCTTTCGCTTTTTTTAATCAGTGCTCTCATACATGCTCGTCGGTTGTTGGTACTCTTGAACTGGCCTTTTTTCAAAATAATGTCGATCTGATCAAGATATGTTCATCGAGGTCGACCTTTACCGACTATCTTTGATACCACATCTTCTTTCACGACACAGCTTTCCATTATTGTTATAATTTAAATTATATTTCTTACCTAATCTAATAGAGTCACTTTAGCCATACTTCTCAGACTACTCATCCCCGCATTGGTCTTACTTTTCATGATTTTTTTACCAAACATAACATTTCGTATAAATCATAAATATTGTATCTGAATGAAAGGATCGTGCATAAATTGTGTACCTAATTGTTTTAATGGATTAAGTATATTTGTTTGTCAGTATTTGTCACGTATAAGATGTAGTGAAAAAGAAATAGATATCGATAGACGTTATATAAAATAAAATTGTATATTAGCAAAAAACTCGGTTTGGTTGACCCTTTTAGAGGAAATTTCGTTAAAAGAGAGAAATACTAACACATGCATGTGTTAGTTTATAATTCACTTGATCAGACGTCTCGAATACTTACCCTTTTTAACGTCCATGAAATAATGAATAAGAAATTCGTTTTCCAGTTGTTAAACCTAATAAATTAATTAGGATTTTAAGGAGCAAAATAAAATGAATTTTCTACAAAACTCTTTCAGAAATAGGAACAAAAGAAAGTAGAAACAATACAAAATGCAAGCGTTTATATTAAATAAATAAGTCTTAAAACAATTTGTATCCTGATTTTAAATAAGTTGTGATTTATTTGTTTTATTATTTACTGCTTTTAACATAAAAAAAATACATAAAAAATATAATCAACAAATTTTATTTTCACCTAAATTTCACTTTTTTATCGTCTTTTTTTACCGGATATAAAGAAAACATGCTTTGTCCTTTTGTCCTCTTAAAAGGTGGGTAAAAAATGACCTCAAAAGCTAAACTTTGTTTCCTCATCGAAGAATTAGATTGAGATGGTAATAAATTACACTTTTGAAATTAATTTAAAAATAAAAAAGCAATTTGTCTCGTAAAGTTCATGTAGATTAGCTTCTTTTGTTATTTGTCATGGAAAGTTGACGAGAGTCGAAAGTTTTACATAATGTTAATTTAGAGGTTAAGTACTAAAAAATGCTTTGCTTTAAAAAATTCATTTAAAAGACGGTAAATTAATAATTTCAAATGATTTTGACATTGTAAAATTAATTATTGTAACCAAACATTTTTTATTGATATTTAAGTAATTAAATACTTTAGCTTTATCCCTTATTAATTGTTTTCATTGTTATATGTGTCTATGATGACTTTCTTAGTACTGTTATTATTGGTTATTTTTTTTCTTCCCCACGGGTTAGTATTAACATCAGTTGTCTCATGTACTAAGGCCTATTGTCCCCCGTATAAAATTGTGCCCTCATATCGACAGTCACGAAACGAAGTTTCGGGAACACAAAAAATCTATAGAGGTGTTAGGCAAGGTTGTGTTCTCTCCCCACTCCTATTCAATTTGTATTCTGAACACATCTTCAGAAAGGCTCTCGAAGAAAGAGATATAGACATCAAGGTGAATGGTGTGTGGATAAATAATATCCGCTATGCAGATGATACAGTCTTAAAAGCAGACAATATAGGTGATTTGCAAGATCTGTTTAGCGTTGTCCAAGAACACAGCCAGAATATGGGTCTTAGAATTAATACTAAGAAAACAAAGTTTCTAGTTATTTCCCGCAAGCTTGAAGAATTCCAGAACGTGCAGCTAACTCATAACAACTTGTCCATAGAAAGGGTGGCAAAATTTAAGTATCTAGGAACATGGTTGTCATAAGAATGGGTCATCTGATATCGAGATCAAATGTTGAATAGAACAAGCTTGCACAGCATTCCTGAAGTTTAAGAATATCCTTACAAGTACAGATTTTGATCTGGACCTTAAAATTAGATTCATGAAATGCTGTGTATGGGCAGTACTTCTATATGGTATGGAGGGGCGGACGTTAAAAGTAAGCACCATGAACAAACTAGAATCCTTCGAGATATGGATATATAGAAGAATCCTTAAAATTCCGTGGACAGCAAAAAAGACGAACGAAGAGATCCTTAGAATGGTAAAAAGAAACCGCGAATTATTGATAACAATTAAACGCAGAAAAACAGCGTATTTGGGTCATATCATACGAAATGAAAGATACCAATTACTTCAGTTAATAATAGAGGGAAAGATAGAAGGTAAGCGTGGTGTCGGCCGAAAGATGTCATGGCTCCGCAATATCAAACAATGGACAGTATTGAATAATGCAGGAGATCTAATACTTACCATAAGAGACAGAGATATGTGGCGTAATGTGATCGCAAACATCCATTAGTTGATATGCAGCAGAAGAAGAAGATCGACAGTCATTTACTTCTAAAAAAGTTCCAGAATGTTGACGATGTTGTTAAACAAGTTAGGTTCCAATTTTGGTTCCCCGAAGTACCTCTCGGCGCGCCGGCAAGAAAAATAGGGAATCTTGCTTGCAGAGGGTTGTAAAAGCTGTAGGATGTTGTATGTCTCTGCCTCTGTTGAATCTTGCCGTGCCTCGATTCGATGTTGATTCTTCGATAGCTAGTGGAGATAGTTCGTAATTCTTTTTTTGCTGGCTTTACCGCCGTAAATTTCTTGATGAATTAAATTAAAACACTTTACTCTTTTTATACTATTGTATTATTGTAAAAATATGTACACTGAGCATACAGTTGAGAACCTCTTGTCTCTTTGAAAAAATTTTACTGGTTGATGGCTTTTAATTTAACTGATTTTATATAATTATATTGTTTGTAACTTTTTTACCACGTGGTGTTTTTAAAAACGAAGCTTGCTTGCTTCTTGGTCGAAGACGATGGACGAACTTTCCTAATGGGTTTGTGACTTTGTATGATTGGTTGCCTATAGCAAAGCGCCTAATCTCAGGAAATCAAATGAATAATTGGTTGCCTATAGCAACCGTTTTTTGGCTGTGATAATGAGGTTTTTAAATAAAGGAATGGATTAAAGAACATTCAACTGTTGCAAAATAACTCAATTTTCAACAGTACCTTTGCCTGAAAAACAAAAGCTCTTGGAAATAGCATAGCCAGTGACAAGTTCTTGTCCTTTTCTCTACAAAATCTACAGAGCAGACTTTTTGCAAGTCTTATAATATGTATTTGTTTATTCATAAAACAGTGTCATGTGCATAGAGGGATGCTGGTCCCTACAGTTATGTACATACATAAAGTCACGCCCCCTTCCCATGGGGGTAGGCAGAGACCACTTCCTTTCACCTGCTACTGCTCTTACACACATCTTTTGCTTCCTCTACTTTCATCAGTGCTCTCATACATGCTCGTTGGTTGTTGGTACTTACAGTTATGTATGGTAGTTAATGTTGGGTTTGGCAAAAAAAGCATGAAAGTAAGACCAATGCTGCAGAGATGAGTAGTCTGAGAAGTATAGCTGATAGATAAAGTGATGTATAGTGCAATAAGAAAACATTGTGGTGTAAAAGAAGATGCAGTAACAAAGAAAGAAATCGGATACGTAGAGAGCATGGATGAAAGACGATTGACGTAACGTGTATGTTCGGGCCGCGCTGTTTACCTGTAAGAATAAATTTAACGTGACACTCATGGTTTTAATTTTAAAGATTAAATATATTTTAATATAATATTATTGACTACAATTTTGATGTCGTACAAGAGTTCAATTATTTACGAGCAACAATAACAGACGACAACACAAATGAAAAAGACGTAGCTGCTCGTATTGCATCGGAAAACAGAGCCTTTTATACACTATCTAAAATTTTTATATCCAAACTACTTACAAGTGAAACTAAGGTAAGGATGTATAAGATCTTAGGACGACCTGTTACAGCATATGGTAGTGAGACATGGATTCTAAAAAAATTAGAAATCGATAAGCTGTTAGTTTTCGAAGGAAAAATATTAAGAGCAATAAAAGGAATATGCAGTACAGTATAACAGGAGAGTGGAGACGCCAAAAAATAACGAGTTGGAAGAACTATACGGCATGGAAAATATAGTAAGGTGGTTCAAGTCCAGACGACTTAGAGGGGCGGAACATGCTCTTAGAAGTGATGACCAAAGGCTTTTGAACATCATATACCATAAAAGGCCAGAGGGAAGAAGATCTATTGGCCGGCCTAGGAGGAGATGGAAGGACGCAGTTACGGAGGATCTAAGCAAAATGGGTATAGCATAATGGAAAGTGGAAGCACATAGACAGAGCTGGAGGGCAATAGTGGATGTGGCATTTCCTTAAATTTTAATGAATACTGCCAAATATCGGGGTGGACTGATTTCTGTGGCCCACTCCGTATATTTATGGGTCAAAGCTATCAATCTTCATTAATCTTCCAGAGACAATAAATGATATACAATTTTTTGGATTACTCCTCTATAAAAATATTCTGCTATCATTAGCCCTTGTGCCAGTAGGACCAACATTAAAGTTGTTAAACGGTTTCAGACAAAAGTAACATTATTGATGCACCACGGTACAAAAATGGTGGACTTTTGCACGGTGATGCTTATTTTGCAACTTATCAAGTATTTTGTGGACCTGCGAATTTTTAAGAAATACTTTTGTACACATCCAGAAAACCAATTGATTTTGGACTTGTACATCTTTCCTTTCGACGAGATTTGATACAATTGTGGCATAAAACACGAAAAAGTTATTCATTTTGCCCTGTTGTCAAATAAAACAGTTGGTCATTAAACTTATTATTTAGAAAAATTTTTGATAGTTCTAACAACCATTCAAACAATGAAACAATTTCACGCAATCATCTCAACATTACACTGAAAATTTTTTGCTCAAGTTGATATCCAATAAAATCAGTTAATTTGTGGTCATCTGATCGAACACAACCAATCAAAACAAAATTATACTGAAAAGAGCCCGTGGGTTCTTTTCACTAAATCATGTCATGTTGCTATGGATACATAACTACATTTCCTTTCAATTCGATTTTGACAATTCAAATATTTCAATATGTCACGATTTGGTTGTGATACTCAAGATAATATTGATGAAATTATAGTATCGAATATACCGAAGAATACTGTTAACAATAAAAATTTTGTGTGGAAAGCGTTCATGGACTTTTGTGATGTAAGAAAATATGAATTAGATGGAAATCGGACGGTGGAAGAATTGGCGTCGATTTTAAAGGATTAGGCTGTGAATATGAGAAGAAAAGATGGTACAGAGTTTAAAGAAGCTACTGTCAAACCATATGGAACATAACAAGTAAGCTTCTACAAGAAAAATATTTTTCTAATTGTACTTTTGATAATTGTACATTCAAATAAATTGTTTCTGCTCTGTATTTATTTCCATAATCAGCAAAAAAATGTCTATCCGAATAACCCTCGAACATTGATGAATGCTCAAAATTTTTATAACATCTATCTCAAGCTTGTTGCTTATAGGCAACAGACCTCCGCCTACGGCGTCGGTCTGTTTCCAAGCAACAAGCTTTCGAAATCTGTTATAAAATTGTTTCGACAATTATCAATGTCCTTGGGTTATTACTACTGATAATTGT
Organism: Agelastica alni; assembly: GCA_950111635.1. Classification (NCBI taxonomy): domain Eukaryota; kingdom Metazoa; phylum Arthropoda; class Insecta; order Coleoptera; family Chrysomelidae; genus Agelastica; species Agelastica alni. Next base: position 17,551,452 of record OX467716.1, read on the forward strand.
ATTAAGTGCAATTATCAATCATTATGACAACACGTTTGAGTTTGACAACTTCATTCCAAATAAATTTTAAAATGACTCGTTTTGTTAATGCGCATGTTCAAAGTATAAATGCGCTAATCAAAGGAAAAATTTCCCAGAAATACAACCTACAAACACAAATAGATTTGTAGATTGTAGGGGGGGTCGTGAAGGATATGCTGTCTCTCAACAGTCACAAATATATTTGAGGAATATTTATGGAATTTTTAAAAGATTGGGCGGTCAAAATGAGAAAGAAAGACGGAACCGAATTTAAAGAAGCAACGGTGAAGGCAATGTGGAACGTTTTGTGCAAACTTTTGCAAGAAAAGTACTGAAATGACTACAATATTATGATTGGCCTGTTTAAAAATATGGTATTTAAATCAACCTGATCTTCTATAGTAGAGAACAGCAACGAATCTAATGTTAAGTAAAATTTTAATAATTGAACTTTTATTAACTGTACTTTTAATAAATAAGTAAATGTTTCGTTGTGTTGAGTTATACATTTTTTTGTCAAAAAATTTTCCGCCGAATATCCTTCTGACATTAACAAATGTCTTATAATTTTATGACAAATTTCTCAAGCTCGTTGCTTGGTAACAGCCGAAGGCTGATAGCTGTTACCAAGGAATGAGCTTTGGATTGTCATAAAATTATCTCGTCCATTATCAATGTCCTAGGGATATTACTACTGATAATAATTTATATCATTTTTTGTAATTTCATATTCTTTTCACGAACTTCCAAGCTTTGGACTTATTACCAGCGGAAGTATTCCCCGAGATATACAGGATCCGTATGGTAAAGAACACTAATTACTACCTATTTTCTCTGAACAGCATAACATGTTTCTTATTTTTGTGGAAACCAGAAGTTAAAAAAAAATATCCAAAAATAATAAAGTGGTTAAATGTTATTTTTTAATAAATCAAATAATTTTTATTAATAATAATAATTTCTAGTATTTTTTAAACAAATTTATTATCTCTCCACAACTTGTAAACATTTACATTTAATTTTAATAATACTTCCGATTCAATTCGTAAATTAATCAGTCAATTATTGGTTTTTCATGTTCGTTGCGTTATTTGCAAAGCCGAAATGAAAATTAATCAAAATCATGCGTTAAGTCATTGGTATGACAGCTGTACATGAAGTTCATGTGCTTCGATTTTCATCATTAGCGTGGTCATTAAATTAATTGACCGTGTTTATCTCCCATATAAATCTAAAATTTGGTCTATTAACTTTGCAATCAAAGGTTGGATCAAGGGCTGCTAATTGTGTAGCGAACAATTTTACTAATACCCGTTAAACTAAATTATTTTATTAAATTAAAGTACTGAAAAATAATTTTATCTAACTGTCTGAAATGAAAAAAAAAACCTAAATAATTATCATTAATATTAATTGTACAAATAAATTGTACTTTATTTTAAATTTAAATTTTGATGTTCAAACTATTTATTAACAGCTAAGTAACCTAAAGAAAAAGATTAAAATCAGTGACGTGCTGTTTGCTCAAAATGAGAATATATATCGGGTAATATTTAGTTTTTTATGAGAATATATTTTTCAATAGGTGATACTCAGTTTTTTATCAAATTGAAGTGTTGTAGCCTACTAAAAGTATTTTTCTAAACCCCAAAAGTTGGGCGCCAATTTGTGTTATCCTACCTAAACTGTTTTTCTAAAATTATGAAAGTGGGGTGCCAATTTTATTTACTAATTCCCCAAATGTTTGGCGAAAATTTTGTGTTACGTTAAAGTTTCCTTTCTAAAGCCAATTGTGTAATGTTGTAAGTTACTTTTAAAAAACTAAATTATTCCAACTTAAGGGCTGCTAATTGTGTAGCGAATAGTTTTACTAGTACCCGTTAAACTAAATTATTTTATCAAATTAAAGTACGGAAAAAGAATTTTAAATAATTTTACCTAACTGTGTGAAATGAAAAAAAACCCAATTTAATTATCATTAATTTTATTTGTACAAATAAAATGTAATGTATTTTAAAATTTAATTTTATTATTATTTATTTATTAACAGCTAAGTAACTTTAAGGAAAAGATTAAAATATTATACTCAGGGTTCCGTGACTCCTTGATTTCTCGATTGAATTAAATTTGAGGTGATGTATAGATTTCTTATCAAATACTACTATAAAATGGATCAGGAAGGTATATAGTTTGCCACGTCTTTTTCGTTCTCTAAAGAGTACTCTGCCAGTGGTCTCTCTACTGCCAAATTATGCCCGAGCTCAGCCGTAGAGGGTAGAAGAAAAAAAATATAAAAGTGTGCCGCGCCACCGACTTAGACGGTTCAAGCTGGAAACCCCTAGGTCTTATAGGCACTAGCAGAGCCACACGATAAACAACTAAGATTATGGTGAACCAAATAAATAAAATTATAGCAAAAATATATTGGATACTTTACTCACACAATAAATTAAAATACACAGCTCAATAACAACATTATAACAAACATAGTCAAAATTAACAGCTATGGTAAATTTTCTTGCTAAAACAAACCTAAAATTTAAAATTTACAACTTTATAAAATAACCAGAACAGAAGTAAGAGTAACAGACTTTACCAAGTTACCAAAAAAAAAAGTAAAACGTATATAAATCAACTCATTAATAACACTAAATCATACGTTTACATAAGGCTGCTAATTTACTCATGTTTTTTACCATTTACATAAAGATTTTCACTGCCAAAACAATCAAGTTTATTTAAAAATATTTTTACAATGGTTGTCCTTTAAAATATCAAAATTGCAGGATATTTACAAATAAGTATGAAGAAAATATATTTTTTTTGCTTGGACATAAAGAATTATTGAGAAGATTATTTTAATCCAAGTTTAGTTTTGGCATATTATCTAATGCAATAAATAGTTTCCAACAATGTACTATATTAATAAACTAAAACAAAACTTAATCGTGGGGTCAAAATAAGTCACGGCGTTATATATTTAAAAATAAATCACTTATAACCTTTGGGTATACGAAATTACAATGTACTATATTAATAAACTAAAACAAAACTTAATCGTGGTGTCAAAATAAGTCACGGCGTTATATATTTAAAAATAAATCACTTATAACCTTTGGGTATACGAATTCACAACTCCTGGCCGGTTTGATTATGGGACGGCACCTGCTAATTAACAATGGCTTCCCTCAAATAAATCCCGCATGCGGATATTTTAACTCGACACCAAAATCCAAAATATCAACAACGAAGGTAAGATAGAATGGTCAAGTTAAAAATTAAGTGGTTTTTCTTCAAAATCCAATTAAGATGGCCCAAATACAGCCAGATATGAAAGAAAATCCGTAGAGGTTCTGCACACGTGTTAATATCACACCGTCCCAAAAACTCTCACCACCACACGACTCCCAAGACTGCCACCAAACGACTGACACCAAAACGACTCTACTTCCCAGGCCGGATATCAAGAAAATAAAATGACACGGAACCCACGTCAACCAACAATATTCGCAAGTCCATGCTCCACATCAAAAATTGCCACAGCCATTAACAATCGAGTCCTATCACAACAAGGTATGCAACACTATTTACAACGAATGATATATTTAAATTACAACAAAATACGGTATGCGACTCTATTTACGAGTACCTGAGGAATACAAAACTATCAGAGACCCAATTAATAATGGAACTGTAGAAGGGAAAAAATAGGCACGTGACAAGTTCTTTAAATAACAACGAAAGAACCACTGAATAAGTGTTTCTGAATAACTGGGAAATAATGATCTTTTTATAGAATATCTCGAAAAGTATAGATTTTCGCATCGTTTGGTTTTCAGATTCGTGTTTAACGCCTCTAAATAATAACTAATTATTTTGATATTAAAATCGTCATCGCCACTGGATTAAAATATAGTAAACAATGAGATGTATCAACTTACCTATGAAAATAAACACTGGGGCTTAAATAGTCCGGTTTTTTACACACTTGGCAATGACGAATCATTTATTCCACTAAATTTCACTGAATTTTTCCAATAATATGCTATATTACCGATAATACACCAAAATCTCGTTTCAACACCTTTGGCAACAGCACCACTAATAATAGCCGGTTTCGTAGTACGTACGGATCTCTGCACGTGTAACCATTCAGATAAGCCGTGCGGCGTTGTCGCTTATTAAGCAACACATTTCTATGATCTAACAGAATGAAATACTTCAATGGTTCAACATTCCATAAAATGGGTTGTATTATTCAGGTTGTTATAATTCATGAAATATTAATAAGAGATAGCATTATGGTCACAATATTGTTGCAAATATAATTAACAAATACTATGGACGATTCAATAACAATCACAAATCTCTTGCCATAACTGGAGAGCAGGCAACATCACAGCACAACACTTGACACGGCCACTCTAATTTTTTTATATTTGTTATTATTTTGTGACTAGAATATTGAGAGCCCGCTTGACGTTTTTTAATAAAACAGTCTGTAATTTCGAAAAAGCCATAATGCCTGCACATTAAATTTTATATAAAAAACTCTTATTTCCCACAGGAAACATTTATTACGGACTAAAAAATAATGTATTTCACCTTAAATACCATTCCAAAATGACGCATAACGTAATAATAATAATTTATGTATTTTTTTGCTATAAATTTTGCCAAAATTAAAAAAAATTTCATCGCTGTAAAGACATGTTTTACAATTTTAAGCCGTTTAAAAATTTTCCGCCGTGCGGTAGAGAACTTCTAAAACTTTTTTTAAAATTGTTATACTGTACTTAATATTTCACGTGGAAAAGTAATTTTAAAGAATTCACCGAAAAATTGTATTCAATGGGGGGTTTTTGTGAAGGCCAATTTATGTTGACTCTCTCTTTACTAGAGCAGGTACTATTTGTCACGTCATTGTCATTTGTCGTTGAGTTATTAAAGTAATGTATAAATTCATTATTAGCAAAATAAACAGTTTTATGATAAAATCCAGAAAAAGGTCGATTTTTGTTTTTAATTTACCATTTTTTAAAACAATAATTTATCATACAGAATAAATAACCTTTGAGTGATGACGTCAGCACCAGTTTGTTCGAATGAAACATCCTTTTTTTTAATTTGCGGATTTCCCATGCCATGCTGATTCCAAAAATGTATTGATTCAAATTGTTACTGGGTGGACAAAAATCCCAAAGTTGTTAATGACAATTTATTATTTACAAAATTATTGGTAAAAACTAAATGTAGGTACACTCTAACAAAAACAAACCAAAAAAAATTTACAGTAAATGTTCAAATTTTTCTCCATTGACCACTAAACAATGACTTAACCTGGTAATAATTGCGTCTTTAACATTTTGTAGCATAGTAGGTGTTACGTTCTGCATTTCCTGCCTGATTCGGGCTTTTATGTAACAAAGATTGTAAGGTCTGTTAGTGTAAACTTTATATTTTAAATAACCCCATAAAAAGTAAGTTTATAGGGGTAAGATCGGGTGATCTAGAGGGCCATTCCACTGTTCTCCTTCTTCCGATCCATCGATCTGGAAATGTTCTATTTTAAACTGACACACAGCTATATCGAAGTGTGGCAGTGCGCCATCCTGTTAAAACAATATTCTGCGGTCTATAATATTAGCAATTTGAATATCAGGGAAAAGCTGGGTCGAATCAGGAATTAATGTATTTTGCAGAAAATCCAAATGGAATTTTCCTGTTAAATTTTTATTTTATCATAAATATATATTCTTTGCGTATGACTTTCTTGCATCCTATTTGGATTTTCATCAGACCAATATCGGGTGTTTTGCCGGTTAACATGTCCGTTCAAATAAAACGTTGCCTTTTCCAAATATAAGACGTTATTAATGAAATTTTAATTATTTAATTTATATCGTTTTGATTTATCATGTATTCGCAGAAAATTCACTTCTGCGATCAGAGTCATTTTCAGCCAACTCATGGATAAGACGTACTTTATAAGGATGGTATTTTGCCTTTTTAAAAATATTTAATACTAGACTTACTGCCAACAAAATTACATCCTGTTGAACATTTGAATTAAGTGTAGGTCCACTTTGCTTCGGTACATCCCTAACGTTTTCAAATTCTCTCCATTTTCTTTCTATTCTGCTTGCCGTAGGTTAAGAGGTACGTTCACGATCAAGGTGCATTACATAAAATAATGTGCATACCTCTTGTTGAGTTCGCATCCCATCGCCAACACCAATGGGCTGTGTTCAATATGCGCTGCTATTAAAAAACATGCTCGTGGGCCGGGTTTCGGTTACAAGTGGGATACGCATGGGTTGTGCGTGGGCTGGGTTCAATTTTCGGCGGGCCTTAAGGTAGTGGGAGTAGACTTGAGAGAAAGCTGCTTTTCCCACGGCCAGTTGTATGTGGCATGCTCCAGAGTAGCCTGGTGATTCTAGCACCCGAAAGAAAAACAAAAAATATTGTTTACAAAGAAATACTGCGGTAGGTGTAGTATTTCGATTTCGTTGTAAAAAGATAATACCCCTGTGTCACTTTCACCAGATCAAAGGCCAAGCTTCGTGTTAAAAAAATATAACAAAATTTCATTTTATTTTTATGTTTATTTAACCTTAAGTCCCTACACTTTAATAAAGATTGTTATATTTTAAGTATACCAATATTTTAACACAATAATTTATATGTTATAATAATTAATAACGTAAAAAATCAATAATATACCTATTAGAACCATTTTCGACTTTTACGCGGACGATGTCGCGGGCAAAAGCTAGTATTTTTATATTTTATATTGTTATATGTTACTGTAAAATTTTACTTTGTAATGGGGTTTATCACGTATAAATAAATAAATAATATTACCCATTTGCAAGGTACAATAAAACGTCTAAAAAACAAAAAAGGTTTACCGTCTCCTTTTGATATTTTTTTCCTGACCCACCATTGTCTTTGGCAGCTCAATAAAACCTAAATGCAGTAATTCAGTTGGAGTGCACACTTGCGATTTCCAACAATTTTAGATGACGACCTAATTTAGAAACTCGGAAGAACTTATCAAGTAGCTGTACATCCTTCTATCTCTTTTGCACACGTTCAGTTCAAACTTTTACAATACTATCTGCCTCGGATTAAATTGGAAATGGCAATAATTGAAGGTTATCGTCAGCGTTGGTCTTGAAACTCTGGTTGAAAATGTTTGAAAAGTAATTCTATTAATAAAACTTCGCTTAAAAATGATCTTTTAAATAAAAAATAAGTCCCAATTATTAAAATGATAATTTAGCAAGTTTATTTAAACAATGGTTGAACCATTGTTTTTCTTTAGTACTCTTGGTGAATCATCTTTACCCCTTAGAGAGAATTCTTTTTAAACAAATGTAAAAAAAATAAATGGAACTGTAAAAAATTGTTACATCCCGTCCAGATTATCCTTAATCCTTTTCAAAACATTTATTATCTACCAATAACATTGTAACGTAAAAAGGCGGCATAACTAAAAAATGCCCGAATTTAATAGAGAGTGTGGTCAGTCGAATCTTCGAACTGACTTGCGACTTTCTGATTTATAATGTATCAAGCAAGTGAACTAATTTTAACTAGGCGCCATAATTTTTTTATTTAAATGTGGATAAAATTTTAAACCTTATAATAAGCTACAAAACATCCTTCCACACAGGGTGTTTAAATAAAAGGTGATTCCGTCTCTAGGATAGGTAGAAAACTAAAAAATAATTGGGGTTTGTTTATTAAAAAATTTTTGTATCGCCATCCGTATTTAAGATAAAGGGCGTTAAAGAACAAAAATTTATACACATTTTGCCGAAACTGCTGGAAACATTGTAATGAAATTTTATACGAATATGTTTTAAAAGCTGATACATCCCATGAATTTGTTTTATATCTGGCTCTCATAGAGGGCGCTAGTTACACGGTTCGTACCAAGTAGTATTGAACATAACTTTTTTAAGGTTAAATTTTTAAACAAAATTTCAAGTGAACTTAAACATCATTAAATTTCAAACCAAAAAGGTACTTTTAGTAAAACTCGATACTGTGTACCGTCTTCGGAATATTTTGATTTGAAAATTATGAAGTAAAAATCGATGCTGGTATAAATTAATGATGTTCTTCTTTCTTATTAATTAGGCTTAAAGCCTGTTTACCTTCATCCTCCAGCCTTATATTTTGTTGCTCCACCGCTTTCGTGGGTGACCCACACTCCTGTGTCCTATAATGCTGGTATTAAGTAATGATAAAGCTATTTATTTATATTTTTTTAAATATATTTTTTTACCGACGAGGCCACCATTACGAGACAAGGTATTTTTAACTCCCATAATGCACACTACTGGTGTGAGAATCCACGAGTCTAAAGGGTATTACATCACCAACACTCATTTAAACTTAATGTTTGGGCAGCAACTTTAGGTAACAAATTAATAGGTTATCACATTCTACCTGGAAATTTAATTGGTGATATATACCTGGATTTTTTAAACAATCACCTAGATATTAGAAGATTTAACGCTAAACCAGCGAAGATCTCTACTATTTATGCACGATGTAGCTCCACCGCACTTTGATAGAAGGTGTCGTAATTGGTTGAGTAACCATTTTCCGAATCGATGGATTGGTAGAGGTGCAGAAGCTCCGATTCATTGGCCTCCTCGGTCATACGATTTTAATCCTTTGGACTACACAGTTTGGTCGTATCTTAAGGAAAAAGTCTATGCTACAGAGGTAAATTCACGTCAAGAATTGGAAGACAGAATTTAACGTCACTTTAATGACCTCATAGATGATCCCCAACCGTTTAGAAGATTAATGGATTCTTTATAAAAAAGGAATTGACTTGTGTATTCGCGAAAACGGAGGACATTTTGAACACTTACTCTAATTGAATTTTATTTTATGTTCTTAGTCTTTATTTTAATTTTTTTTTGTGATTTTTTGTGTAATTAATAACTTTATCATTACTTTATACCAGCATCGGTTATAACTTCATAATTTTCAAATCAAAATATTCCGAAAACGGTAAGCAGTATCGAGTTTTACCAAGAGTACCTTTTTGGTGAAAAATTGAATGATGTTAAGTTTACTTAAAATTTTGATTAATAAATCTAACCTTAAAAAAGTTATGTTCAATACTACTTGTTACGAACCGTGTAACTAGTGCCCTCTATGAGAGTCAGATATAAAAACAAATTTATGGGATGTATCAGCTTTTAAAACATATTCGTATAAAATTTCATTACAATGTTTCCAGTAGTTTTGACAAAATTGTAATAAATGTGTATACATTTTTGCTCTTCAACGCCCTTTATCTAGAATACGGATGGCGCGACGAAAATTTTTTACTGAGCAAACCTCAATTATTTTTTAGTTTTTTACCTATCCCTGTAGATTATTACACCTACCCGCTCATACATCTGCGTTAATTGTCAATGCCTGTCAATAGTTATTTGTTTTTAACCAGCGACAATTAAACAATCTAAGTACTTGAGTTTCTGCTACCAGTATTGAATTGCCTAAAAGTTGTAATACCCATGCTAAAAAATGGAAAAGTTTCTTACTAAAAAAAAGGTAACATATGGTTATTATCTTCTTTATTTATGATTTAGATAACAATACCCTTTCATCAGAGTTAGCAAATGTTTGAGCATATGCTTATACGTACCTAAATTTAGTTATTTAATGGATAAAAATCTAAACTTTTCATTCTCGAGTTAAAATTGGCATTCTGTTTAAAAAATTGCTTATTAAAAGTATTTGTAAAGTTAATTATTTATAAATTACAACTTTTAAATATAATTTTATAAAAAGTTGAACATTATTCGTAAAAGGGTTCTGGCTTCCTTGTAAAGTGATGTTGAAAATAAATTTTTTGCTTAAATTGGCATACAATTCTCTTAATAATTCAACATTTTTATGTGGTAAAATATTTACTGAATGCCCTTTGGGATTAAAAGTATTGTGTTTTCTTCCTAACAAAATTTTACGTTCATAATTTTGTATAGTTTACAAAAACATAAAATTAAATTAATACCGAGCGCCATTTTACTAAAAGAACATACGAGTAATCACAGAGTATTGTACACGAGGATAGTCCTAAAAGTACCTGATCCGATGTATAGATGGCGTTGTTTCATCTCTTTGATTACAAGGGTGGTCTAAAAAGTTTCCGATCCTAACGTGAATTCTTCTTAGTCATATCTTTATTGCTGAAGAGTTGTGATTTCATGTCTATGAGCATTGATGGGTCGATTGTCTCCACTGCTGTCGGTCTTCCGCTACTCTTAAATTTGTCTGCAAGGTTTGCCCTGTAATCTCTTTAATTTGGTCTATCCATCGTGATGGAGATCTTCCTCTTGACCTTTTACCTTCCACTTTGCCCTGCACGATAAGTCTTTCTAGATTGTCTTAATCTCGTCTGGTGATGTGTCTGAAGTAACCGAGAATGCGACGTCGGCGACGTGAATAATCGATCGTTGATTTCTAATTCGCTAAATACTGATACATTGGTCCGGTGTGAAGTCCAGGTTATGCGAAGCATCCTCCGCCAGCACCACATTTTAAATGCATCTATTCGTTGCCTGTCGCTCGACTTTATTGTCCAGGATTCGGAACCATATGAAAATATCGAAAACACTAAGGTGTTAAATAGGGCTCTTTTAGTGTTTCTGGTTATGCAACCGTCTTTCCATATCTTGGATAAGTTTGACATTGCTGTCTTTGCTAATACTATCCGTCTTCTTATTTCTGTTTCGCACCCTCACTTGCTGATTATTAGCGATCCTAAATAGATGAATTCCTCTTCTACTTCAATTCTATTTTGCAGATTTTTTAAATGTATGGTAATACTCCTATTAATGATCATTAGCTTGGTCTTGTCCAAATTTATTTCGAGACCTAGGGCTCGGCTTTCGTTTGCAACCTAATCAAGAACGCTTCTTGATTAGGTTGCAAACGAATCTTCATCTCTTGTTATTAGGGTAGTGTCGTCCGAGTACCTGAGATTATATATCTTTCTACCATTGATTGATACACCTACTTTAAAATTCTCTATGGCTCGTCTCATTATAAATTCACCGTAAGCTTTAAACAGTCTCGGCGATAGGATACATTCTTGACGCACTCCCCTATGTACTTTGAAAATATTTGATGTTTTATTGTCGAGACTAACTATGGCATTGTTATTTCCATATAAGTTGCTAATAAGAGATACGAGATGAAAAGGGACTCCCATTTTTTTCAATACATTCCAAAGACTACTCCATCGTACACAATCAAAAGCCTTCTTGTAATCTATAAAGCATAGGAGCATGGGTGTATTGAACTACCGGGCTTTCTAGATTAATTGGCGAATGTTGAATATTTGTTCCTAGTCCCTCTACCCTTAACGAAGCCTGCCTGTTCTGAAGGGATCTGGCTCTCTAAGTAGATCTGCAGCCGTCTATCTATTATTTTAAGCAGGATTTTGCTGGCATGTGAAATAAGAGATATAGTTTGATAATTTTCACATTTTTTGGTAGATCCCTTTTTGTGAATAGGAATAAATGCAGACGTTGTTCAGTCTTTAGGCCAGTGACCACTTTGCCAGATCTTATTACATATATTATGTAAGATTTTAATTTTCGGGTCTTCTAGTAATTTTATGAATTCAACAGGGACTCCGTCTGTTCCCGAGGATTTATTTAGCTTCAGGTTTTTTATGGCTTCCTTAATTTCAGACATAAGAATGTTGGGCTCCATTTTAAATTGTATATTTTCTTTCTGTTGTTCGACCGTTATTTTTGTTTCTTTGGTGTATAATGTTGGGTTTGACAGAAGAAGCATGAAAATAGGATTAATGCTGCGGAGATGAGTAGTCTGAGAAGTATAGCCGGAGTGACTCGGTTGGATAAGGTAAAGAATAGTGAGATAAGAGAACGCTGTGGTGTAAAAGAAGATGTGGTTACAAAGATAAATAAAGGAATGCTTTGATGGTTTGGACACGTTGAAAGGATGGATGAAGGAAGATTGACGAAACAAATTTATAAGGCGAGTGTGAATGTACAAGTCGGTAGAGGTCGACCTCGGAGAACATATCTTGATCAGATCAACGTTGTTTTCAGGAAAGGCCAGGTCAAGAGTACCAACAGCCGACGAGCATGTATGAGAGCACTGATGAAAGTAGAGGAAGCAAAAGATGTGTGTAAGAACCGTAGCAAGTGGAAGGAAGCTGTCTCTGCCTACCCCCATGGGAAAAAGGCGTGACTTTATGTATGTATGTATGTATGGTGTATAATTCCTCGCAATATTGTCTCAATCGTTCGATCACTTTTTCATCTTTCCCTACGATCTTTCCGTCCTTGTTCTCAATTGTGGAAATCTTTGGTTTGAATCTGCGTGTTATTTTCCTTTACTTTTTGATACAAGTCTCTGGTGTCATGGGTGCGTGAACGTGAATAAAAGCTATGAAATGTGGTTTCGCTTTTTTTGACAAATACTTACCAACATTTTAGCCATTTTGGACGCGCAGTTGTTGTTTGACAATTGTTTAAGCAAGTCAATGTAAGTGTTTTTGTGAAAATAGAAAGAATCGAGTATTATGCTGTCAAAGATGAGTTTGATGCTGTGTACGAGGACTCTGCACCACCGTGAAATTTTGGTTTGATCCACCCAGCGCGTCGGAGACCTTCCTCTTGGTCATTTACCATTGATTTTTTCCTCTACAATAATTTTTTTCAGCCCATTCGTTCTTCTTGCAATGTGTCCAAAATACCGTAGGTATGATTGGTTTATCCTGGTCGATAGCGTCGTGGTAATTTTTAATTTCTTGAGAATTTACACGTTAGTACGGTGTTTTGTGTATGATATTCGCAGCATTCTTCAATTGGCCCACATTTTAAAAGCATCTATAATTCTTCGGTTGGTCATTTTTAAAGTCCAGGTCTCAGAGGCATATGTGGCAATAGAAAAAGAAAAATGTAAAAAAATAAAAATAAATTTAAAGAAAATATGTTTTGTATTTTTGGTAGGTCGGAAACTTTTCAGACCAATCTCGTATCTTGTCGACTTATTTTAAGAGGCAGTTTTTTTGCTCGTTAATTGATGAGTGTTTTTAAACTGAAACTTTTTTAGAATGGCTGTGATTTAAAACTCGATAAAACGAAAAAAATCGACACTAAAAAGAGATAAACATATAAATCTATAGGATTAAGCCTGCGAGAAAATGAGATAATAATTTATACAGCGTTTAAGTAGTTTACATGGGCGTACGATGAAAGATATTTGTTACAAATGTTTTGTGTACATATATTTATTTACAGATTAATAAATAAAGCTATTTTCACAATAAATGTTGCCGTTCTTGCTTTGTTTTTTAAAGTTTTACTTCTACACTTTTTTTTTTATTTCTTAGCTTGTCTTGTACCTATCCAAGACATCTTGATGTTCATGAAGTCCTGGATCTTGTACTTCTTCTTGCTAAGCATATGACTTTATTTTAATTGGTTAAGTCCACATATTTTGTGTATTTAATTGATACTGTATTTAGATAGGTTTAGGATGCTATTAAGTTAATTTATACTACTTATATATTTTTTTAAGCAGAGAGAACGCTTATGCATCTCTTCAGTGGACAGTTTGTCCGTTTTTTTTATATTCCTCTTTATCTTTCTTCTGTTTCTTTTATTCTTATGATGTTTCTGGTATATTCGTATTTTCATTTCCCGGAATCTCTCATGGTTTATATACTGTTCTCTATGATCAGTTTCATCCCTATGCTTCGCCTCAGATTTTCCCTTTCTTCTTGCCACCTTGAGCATTCTAATATTGTGTGGGTCACTGTATCTACCATTTCACAGTACAGAAACACATCATTTTTGGCTTTTCCGATTCGTTGTAGGTATTCTCTATAGGAGCCATGTCCCGTGGGTACCTACGTAAGTTACTAATCAGTCTTCTGTGCTTGCACTTCAGTCATTTCTTTAGGTTTGGTATCAGTCGTTTTGTTCACTGTGCGATGTTGTGTCATCCCATATTTTCTGCCACTTTCTTATAGTGGTAACGGGTGTAAAAGCAGCAACGGTTTTTTATTCAGTTTTGGTATTTTTGGTGATATTTTTTATAAAAATAAATTATTCTACACCTAATTCATACACTTTATAGGGTGAAATAATTTGAGACCCAAAAACTACCCCTCAGCAACTCTTCACTCACTTCAAACAAAAAAAGCTTCCTTTTTGGTTAAATCATTGATACAAGTAGTGCGGGCTGCAAAGAAGAAGAAATATTTGTCAAGGCTTCAACTTTTTTTTCGGACTAGGGCGAACGCCATCACCAGAAATTTCGCGACCAAGATATTCAATTCTAGTTTGTATAAAAAAACACTTTGTAATGTTTAATGCAAACCCAGCTTCTAAGACCTGATTTAAATATGCCAGGCCGTCTATAATCGTCTCAAAAGGTATTAAAATATAGTCCATGTAAACGAGAGCTATGGTATGCTATAAATCCCAGTATTGTTTATTGCCCTTTAAAAAAACAGCAGGAGCGTTTGCCAAATCAAATAGCATACTGCCACGTCTTTTTCGTTCTCTAAAGAGTACTCTGCCAGTGGTCTCTCTACTGCCAAATTATGCCCGAGCTCAGCCGTAGAGGGCCACCGACTTAGACGGTTCAAGCCGGAAACCCCTAGGTCTTATAGGCACTAGCAGAGCCACACGATAAACAACTAAGATTATGGTGAACCAAATAAATAAAATTATAGCAAAAATATATTGGATACTTTACTCACACAATAAATTAAAATACACAGCTCAATAACAAAATTATAACACATATAATCAAAATTAACAGCCAACAATAAATTGAAACTTCAAAATTTACAACTTTATGAGACAACATTAAATCAAAAATCCAAGTTTACGATTCCATAAAATAATTAAAACAAAGGTAAGAATGACAAACCTTATCAGGTTACCAAAAAAAAACGTATACAAGTCAATTTTTTAACAATACTTCATCAACGTTCACGTACGGCTGCTAATTTAATCACGTTTTTTTTTTCTTTTTCCATTTACATAAAGATTTACACTGTTAAAACAATCGAGCTTATTTAAAAGATATTTTTTTTTACGATGGCTGTCCTTCAAAATAGCAATATTGTAGGATATTTACAAATAACTATGAAGAAAACGTTTTTACTTGGACACAAAGAACTATTGAGAATATTACTTTAATCAAAGTTCAGCCTTGGCATATTATCAAATGCAATAAATAGTTTTCAACAGTGTACCATATTAATAAATTAAAACAAAACTTAATCGCGGTGTCAAAAACAAATCACGTCGTTTAAATATTCTAAAATAAATCACTTGTAACCTGTGGGTATACGAATTTACTAATCCTGTGGCCTACTCCTGGGGCCTACTCCTGTGGCCGGATTGATTATGGAACTGTAGCTGCTACTTAACAATGGCTTCCCTACATCAGATCCCGCATGCGGATATTTTAACTCGACACCAAAATCCAAAATATCAACAACAAAGGTAAGATAGAATGGTCAAGTTAAAAATTAAATGGTTTTTCTTCAAAATCCAATTAAGATGGCCCAAATACAGCCAGATATGAAAGAAAAAACCGTAGAGGTTATGCTCACGTGTTAATATCAAATCGTTCCAAAAACTCTTACCCGACTTTGACGATTGACACCAAGCGACCCCCTAAACTACTCACTCCCAGGCCCGCTATCAGAAAAATGACACGGAACACGCGTCAACCAACAATCTTCACAAATCTATGTTCCAAACTCATAATCGCACTCATCCGTGTTGATAGCCAGCCCATCCACACAGAAATGCAAACCAAACAATAATATAGCTGACAACACACGACAATCGAGGCTAAAAATCAAGGCAAAATCTTATAACAAAAACTCCCACTCCATCTCCATCGATTAACAAAAATGTCACAGCCATTAATAACTGAATCCTATCACTACAAGGTATGCAACACTATTTACAACGAGTAATAAATGTAAATTACAACAAAATACGGTAAGCGAAACTATTTACGAGCACCTGAGGAACACCAGACTATCAGAGATCCAATTAATAATGGAACTGTAAAAGGGAAAAAAATAGGCACGTGACAATACGAATGAACTCGAAACGCCCACCTGTCATAACAAAAATTTTGAGCAACTGTTTTTTTCAAAGATTTTTCTACTCTGGAGGGGTAGTTGTTGTATCACAAATTATTTTACCCCATAGAGTGTATTAAGTAGTAGAATGATCCATTTTTATAAAAAACCACCAAAAATAAAAAAAAACCGTTGCTAAAAAAACCGTTGCTGCTTTCACACCTGTGAAGTGGTACCACTTTCTGTATGGTATCATCATCATCATCCAGCCATTATTTTGTCCACTGTTGGACGTAGGCCTCCCGAAACATTGCCCAGTTTCTTCGGTCCTGGGCCGCTTGTATCCAATTTCTCTCCACTCGCTTTAAATCGTCCGTCCACCTAGTTGGTAGCCGCCCTCGATTTCGGTACGCTTTCTCTCTTAGTCTCCATTCGACAATCTTCCTTGTTCATCCTTGCCAAGTGGCCGGCTCAGTTCCATTTTAAGTGGTTTATCCTCGTTACGGCGTTGGTCACGCCGGAATGTTACCTTATTATGCTGTTGGCAATCCGGTCCCTCAATGACACTCCTAATATCGCTCTCTTTATCTTCCTTTGTACTATTTCGATTGTTAAGTAAGCGTCAGTATCTCAGCACCGTAGGTCAGAACCGGGAGAACACACTAGTCATAAACCTTGCGTTTCAGGCATACGGAAATGTCTGGTATACATGTGTTCTTTCTTCTCCCACGAGTTCAATTGGTATGACTCCCGCGACTACCTGTACTGTCTTGGCCTACATAGTGTGATAGGCGCTGATGACCTTAATCGTTGGACTTTTGTCGCTTGTACTTTTCTTTCCTCCTGTACTCATTCCAAATGGGCGCACGATGGACTGTGCGACATTATAAATCATTTATCTTTTCCTGGATCCAGTGTCACTTATATTCGGGGTTATTCTGTTTAAATTTGTAGCTTTTTTTTCAGCTTTTTGTGTAGCCATCTGTAAGTCTTTTTCAAAACTGTAATTTTTGCCTATATTAATGCCCAGATAGACGAGGCTCTTTTTGGGAGTTATTTCGACTCCTCTGCACGTAGAACTGATCCCATCTTTTGCCTTCGCTCCTTTAAGAATGACTGCTTTTGATATTACTAAATGGCTACGTTTGATTTTATCAAGCCGAACAAAATGTGTAACTACTATTTTATATTACAATAATAATGTAATGAACAAATGGAACTAATGACTAAGCAAATAGATTAACCAAAGCTGTTACTTAGTGTTAATAGACATATAATGCTGATAAGCTAATTTTTATGTTTATTTATCGACTACTTTACATTAAAGGATAGTTTAGCAACAACACGTATTAAAACTGTGAGCTATTTTTTATTTAATACATTAAAAGAAGTTTCATCATACTGATGTTACCGTTACTTGATGGAAATTCATATTATCACTATTAAATGCAACACTGTTTCAAATTCCCACAGAATTATATATTCAAACTTGACGATCGTTTCTACACACTGTGTCTGCTTTGGAAGTATAAATTTAACCAAAATTTTTTAAAACTATTTTAAAATAAAGGTAGGTGCAAAATAAGGATTCAAATCATAAACAGTACATTAAACATAACAATGGGGTTTTTTTATTCCCTACAATAACCTAATTGCTATGGTTGAATTCCACAATTGTAAAGACTGAATCATATTGTAGAGCGATTTTATAGGCCAAGCAAATTAGACGTTTACCCTGTACCAAAAATTTGTTGTTAATAGTTGTTGAGTTTTTGAATACCAACAAAAAGAGGAAGATTCAGTATTAGTTAATAAAAAAGTAAGTGGGTTCTAACAAAAACTGTTTAATCTTTTATTTACAACCATTTGTGTAATGCTGTCATTATTAACGTCATTGAAGGTTGGGAAGTGTCACATTACACATCTCTACTTCCCAACCTCACTAACCTCACGACAGGAATGAATCTCTTCCCGCCTCGGTGTGTAATATACTATTACAAATTTACAAAACCTTCTTCTTTTACTCACTCCCCAAAGACTATACGTTCAGGTAGTTTCATAAAAATTAAGAAAATCGCTATCTTTATATATTTTTTAAATAATAATTTATTTGTTTATTATTTACATTCCGAACAGGTCTTATTTTGTTGAAATATTTTTATTTATTTGACTGGTTTATTTTTACACTGTTCACATTTCTTTTAAGCAATTAAGGGTTCCATGCAAAATAAAACGTTGTCAGCGTGTATGATTCAACTTGAAGGTATCTCTATGGTTGTAGTTATATCTTTATCTAACAATAGATAATAGACGAGATCACCAATGACGTCGCAAATTAAAGCAACGTTATTGACTACAGCGCCATTTAACAGGTAGTTTTTGTCTTGGATTTTATAGCTAAGGAAGTTTTATGTTCATGCTGCAAGGGTTTCGTAAAGCAGAGACCGGAATTTTCTTGTATTATTACGGGAAGGCGTTTTTACGTTTAGTTTTTATTGTATATTTTTACATGCAGTACCTCTCGTTGAGACTCATATTTTTGAAGTTTGTAATAAACATTGTTTCTATTTTTTCGTTGATCTTCGATATAATTAAAGGTGTAAATTGCAATAATTTAGCTTCAATTAAATTTGGTGAAAAATAATAAATATGAAATAGTAATAGTAACAATTTAACACCCGAAGAAAAAACCATGATCAGAAATGGGTTCAAAGGACTTGGAGCCAGAGAACAAAATATGAATGTTAGTGAGGTAGTTACATTATGTAGTATTTTGAAAAAAGTTTCCGAAGCAGATTGGCTTGCTAAGAAAAATATTAAATTTTATGAACCAATTTTGAAAATCGAATTACTAAACTTGGCACGATGTGACATCTAATTCGTTCTACAATGCTGAAGATGATTTTTAATAATATAATAATAACCACACGCCTATGACTCGTCGATTTCCTTTCCACTCGGACCCGAAAGGTCTACGTTGAAAATATGAGTCACTCTATACATTTGTGGTATCCTACTATATATAGGTTCAATGACCAATTGTTCATTATGTAATGAATTTTAGTAAGTTTAAGTGTTTTTGTTTGTTAATTTCTAAAATTATTAAATTTCTCACCTTTGTTCTCGATATGTAAAATTTTAAAATCTGGATCAAATTCATGAGATTCTCCCAATAAATGTTTTGCATTGTGTTTTTGTTTTTTTTTAGTTTATGTCATTTCGTGCTAGTTATAAAATATACCATTATACGTAATTGTAATGTTGAAATATGAAATACGGGCAGTTTGAGATTAGGTTGCTATAACAATTACCATTTAACTCAATAATAATTATTCAATGCGCTAAAGAAATAAATTGTAGATTGCCATGCAATTTTCGGGATGTTTTAAAATTTATAATTCGGATCCAAGCTCGATACCAATGTTTAAGTTTTCCTTAAAATTTCAAGCAAATCGAAGTTTTGAGAAAAAAGTAAAAATCGATCTGCTTTGGATGGCGGGATTATAACCAAATCAAAGCAATGAACGAAAAGTAGGGTAAATATTAACAGAATACATCTACACGATAAATATCAGCTGTTCGATCCTCACTATAATGCTGTTCACAGTTCGTTTACGGTCCAATCTCGGTTTGATAAAATATTATCAATAAAAAAATATATGCGTGCATTTATACTGTTCGTAACAGTCCTGTTTCGCTCAAATTCCATTCCAATCACGATCAGTCTCAAAGAATATTTTGTTTGAGCGAGATCGAACTTATTATTAATTATTTACGAGCCAAATACATCCGACTTTGATTATTGACGATTTAAGACTAAATCGAGAACTGAATCAGATTGTATAATGTGAACATAATACGACTTTACCAGACCGAAATCGGATCGAGAACGAACTATGAACGGAATTATAGTGAGGATCGGCACTTAGTTTACTCGGCATAGTCGGCAAATTGTATGCAGAGATATTGATTGAAAAAGTGACGAATTAAACTGGGAAGGATGATATGGGATGTGCAAGCAGGATTTAGAAGAGAAAGAAGATGTATGAATCAGATCTATTCATTACTAGGTATAGTCGAAAAATTCTTGGCTAGAAGTCAAAAGGTCTATTGCGTTTTTATAGACTTGGAAAACAGGTCAAGAGTACCACATTGCATGATTGTTATAGTTTCAGCTTGAAAAAATGTAGCATATTCGCCCAGAGAGATCGACTCGTCGATCCCATTCTGGTGACTATAGATTTCAGCCCCAGTCCCGGCGCTCGTCTTCGAGCCATCTGGTAACCAGATGTCACCATTGAGTAGCTGAGATACCAATTTTTGGAAAGTGATAAAAAAATTGACTATTTTTAAATTGCAAAAATTCTCCAGCGGTCCGATTTGGGCGTATCGAGCTTAAATTTTAAGGATCACCTTCTATTCTGACCTACTTTCGAAAAAAAAAATGGTCGAAAAGTAATGGTTCTGCCCATATATCGCACTCCTAGAAGAATACTGACACAACTCAAAAAAGACGAATAAAGAATAAACACATTTTTTATTTATTTTTTTTAATTGTGAGGTACCTATTGCGATAAGAATATTGATATTTGAGTATAATGATTATTATAATACAAATGTGACGTTATTTCTCTTCGTACATATTCGCTCCGAGCGAAGTCACGGTAGGGGAAGCCAGAGTCGACACCACCGCACGCAGTGGGCACTTAGGCAATAAAGGATGGATATTTTTAATGTCAACAGCAAAAACACAAGAGCTTTTTTTTTATCGGATAAATTTCTTTTCGTAACGAAATAAATTTATCCTAAAAAGAAATTTCTCGAGTGTTTTTTGGCAAGATAAATTAACGACCGAATGTATGAATGAATAACAACAATAATTATCTTTATTGATACAATTAAATTATTTAAATGAACAGTTATTAAATACACAATTCTTATAAATTGTTTGATTTGGTGTACTAATTTCAAAATTTTCTTCTCTGGTATTCACACATGTAGAATATTCATTTTGATTTTTCTCATTCGAGGCTCGTAAAAAACTAATAAGATTTTCGTGATGTTCGGGATCAATTTGGAGATAGGGTTTAATAGAAGATGATGATGAGTGCCCCGTTATCTTTATAAGTTGTTGGTCACTTACTCCTGCTTTGGCTAACTGGGAAACTGTACTAGCACGGTTCGAATGATTGGTAATTTTTGAAAATATTGTATTGTATTTAAATCTTCCTGTTGAAGTTTCATCTTGATTTTTTTCTTCTTTAAAATGGTGAATTTTACAGTTTGCAGCTTCTCCCCCCCTCCAAGCTAAAACTCCATAAATTGTCTCCATATTGATGCTTTAGTATTTTTTGTGGATTGCGGGATTGCTTTTTCTATATTTTTTGTTATTTGTTGAATCGAAACTTTCCCAAAACGACTCGTGTTGTAATAATTCAGTATCAATTACAATTATCAACAATACCTAAATAACTGACAGGGCAGACATTAAAGTAACGTAAGCTTAAGAGGAACAGGCATTTTTATCGGTGATAAAAAACGATGCCCCTTTTTTATCGCTGTCAAACTGACAAAACAGTCATCTTTAAATGACACATTTTATACAGGAGTTATTTTATCAGTGTTAAAAAATAAACGTAAGACTATTAATTTTGTTATAATTCTTAAAAAATGGGTAAAAACAGCAACCACAGTTGCTGTGTAGTGAATTGTAAATATACGAGCGCAAAAAATGAATGTAAATTTTATAAATTTCCAACTGCAAAAGGGAAAATAAACCAAAGAAATAAATGAATAGTGGCAGTGAGACGGCAGAAGTATGTAGTACCATAACCATAATTTTTATAAGATTTAGCTGTTAAAATTTGCTTCAAAGGAGAATTTGAGATCAATTCGGAAATCTGGACTTCCTATGGTTCTTGCAGCTCTTTGTATTTGCAGAAACATATTTTCCAAATATTCTCCTATTGAATATTTTTTTTTGCAAATTGCCGAGGACTGGGTTTGCCCCATTGTTGCTCGATACTAGTTTTAGATGCGCTTTCTTTATTATTAATGAAGTATATCAATGCGGTATTTTTTACTTTTAATATAAACGCAATTGCAGCTCATCAGTGACACATCGAGCTTAATTTATCTAAAATAAAAAATTAAGCTATATCAATTATTTGATCTTTAAAATTTTTATTTAAAGAATAAATTATTTAATTGTTATTTATATTTAAAGTAGTGCTTGTCGAATAATTCGTGACTTTATCAAATAACTTTTGTTATTTCGACGATGTTCTTTAACATCTCGGACGTGTTCTGCAAGCACGAGATTTTTACCTTTGATGATAGTCTAAGGTTTAAATTCGATCGTATGAATAATTGTTTGGAATCCTGTCTTTATAATTATTGCCAATATTATTTAAAGCCCGATCGGCTGTGGTTATAACCTATTTTGTCTTTTATAGTAAACGCTACAGCTTTTATACTGTCTTTAAATTATTAATTATACTTACGATTTATGGGTAATTTTTGCATAAAAAAGTAACAGGATTGAAGATTAATTGTCACTTGGTTTGACATGCAAAAAAATTTGTTGTAATAATAAAAACTAATTTTTATTGCAAACCCCCATTCATTTATATATTTAAAAACTTTCTCTTAGCGTCCTTTAGTTCACAGATATCATGGCGCTGCAGTCACGCACGGAGCGAATTGATTCAGGTGTAATTTTTGTGGGCTTTAGTCAAAATCAGTGTTTTTCGACTTGTGTCAGTATTCTTCTAGGAGTGCGATATATGACATACCGGATGATTAAAAGTTATTTATTTTTTTCAAATTCGTAAATATTATCTTTTTTGTTGTTGAAATACATCTAAATCCACTCCTGCATTCCTTGTTGTTATTTAAGTTGCACCGACAGAAAAGCTGTGTTTCCAAAGCAAATCCAATAATGAATCACTTGTTAATATTGTTGACGATGTGTGTGTTTGTATGTAAAAGTTGGAGTGTATATTATGCGGGGAGAAACAGGGATAAATGGAAACATGGAAGATAACTTATTGTTTGCTTTGTTATTATTATCTCAGTGTTTTATAACTCGGGACAGAGAAGGTGGATAAAAGAAAATTGACGAAACAGATTCGTAAGCCGAGTGTGAATAGGCAAGTCGGTAGAGGTCGACTTTTGCGAACATATCTCGATCAGATCGACATTGTTTTGAAAAAAGGCTAGGTCAACCATTAACCGAAGAGTATGTATGAGAGCGCTGATGAGAGGAAAAAAAGCAAAAGATGTCTGTAAGACTTGTAGCAAAGGAAGTGGTCTCTGCTTACGCCCACGGGAAAAAGGTGTAACTTTGTGTATGTATGTAATATTTATTATAATCACATTGTTCTGGCTTTTTGATAAATAAAAAATAAAATTAAGTTGATACCGGATTTTCCATAAAACTCACACACAGAACCTTTTTACTTGAGCCCATATGTGTTCTATACGGTTAAGTTCAGGAAGTCGCAGTACAAACATATTCCGCATTTTCCCATTTTTGGATAACTATGTTTGGGTGTACCCACAACCGCCACTCTTTTTCACCATATCGTTGTGAAACGGTATTTTTGTCTCCAAAAGTCACTCAATTATTTTTGCCTTAATCCAAGAAGTTGTAGAAAATGTTTTCCTTGAATGGTAATAAGCTTTTTTTAAAACAATTACGAAGCCCGTTGGAATAAGCCCTATCATTTGTTCAAAGTATTTTTTAAAAACAAACATTTGCATTCATATCTATGGGGTAGTCATCGGTGTGAACCGACTGAAATGTTATTAAATCAACAAAAGCCGGCTGTGCTACCGATATTTTTTTTTGTAAACTTAAGGTCTACTGTAAGACTCTCTGACTGATGTCAGGTCTATTTACCAAAAACTCCACCCCTATTTAGGTCCGTCTGGGTATTGCCTCCGGTGACACTTAGGCCTGTTGGCCCATTGTATCTTGCCTATGTTTTATATCATTGTACCCAATCCAGTACTTTTGTCCCTTGTACAAGTTCTGAACTGGGTGGGAGTAATATAGTTCTGGGTCGCAGGATGGCTGCCTAAAAATTTCCTGTTTTTTGCGGTCCAGTGCCCCGCAGCAGCAAAGTATTTGTTTTACTGTTTCCGGATCTTTGCCGCACAATCTGCAGGTCAGGTCTCCATAATACAGTCCCATTTTGTTAAGCTGCTTCTTTACTGGTGCGTAACCGGTGTGCTACCGATATGGAAGTCGATTTCATTTTCCAGACGGAGCTTTCATTCCCGTAGACAGACCATCCAAAAAGGCTTGGTGAGAAGATGTTATTTTGCCAGACCTTTCCCACTTCGTTTAGCCATGCTTCGTATAAATAGTACACTTTCCTATTTTTATTGCTGTTTACTTTTGCAATAAAATAAACCCTTACTTGAAAAAACCAATTCACTAAGTGTAAAATTTATTAATGGTTAGATGCAGGCAAGTAGGTACGCCCAAAACGGTCTCTTGACAGTTATTTATTTTTCTCTATCAATACCAAATAGACTATAGATGACGACTTGTGTATTATTAACTTCCCAGTGGAAGTTATAATAATGGGTCCGATTTTGCGAATCCCGAATTTTGACATATTTTCAGATTTCAAGGTCCCCAGAGTCAAATACAATAGTTTTTAAGTGGACGTCTGTGTGTGTATGTACGTATGTTCATATATTCGTATGTTTGTATGTTCGTATGTGCGTTCGGAATTATTTTACGTCTCGATGATCTCGAGGAAAAAAAAATGATATCGACGTGGGACTAACTGCATTCGACGCATAATTACGCAACTTAGAACTGATTAGATTTTCAGCAAAATGGGTCAAGCTGTTTTTATGGAGAGTAAAAAAACTGAAAAAAAAATGGTAAACTACCTGAATTTTGCAATTTATAAATTATACTATTTTTAATACAGAATCTTTTGAATAATATGATTATTGAATGTTAGGAATATTTGTATAAAAAATATAATGACAATATTTCATAAAAAGAGATAGATTTAAAAACAAAAATAGGAATTGGAGAATTTTAAACTTGTGTCAGTATTAAGAGAATAAAAGACGCTATACCAGTGAAAAATTATTATTATTATTAATCAAGCATTGTTTATAACAACTAAATATTGTTACTAACAAATGATAATTAATTATAACAATTAAAAACAAAATTTAAATTGTAATAAACAATTTAAAATCGTATGTTTTAATAATTTTAATCATAATAATTATAAAAACAAAACATATGGTATTTTTTCATCCTCTCCACTGGGAAGTTAGTCGTGTGGACCTCTCGGGTCGCACCCAGACCACTGATGTTAGTAAATTTTAAATAAGTATGCTATTTGTAGACTAATTTTATTATTTTGATATTAAAATATTTTATTATGTTTTTGAAAATAGGGAACTTACGATATGGTAAAGTGAGAAAAAGTTTGTTTGGTAAAGCGAACGTTTGCAACATTTTTTTACTAGTTTTTCGAGCAGTAAATAAAATATCAAAAGGTTCCTCTGACTTTTTTCTTTTCAAATAACAACACAGTTATATTTAAGATAAGAATGTTGCCTAGACGTTCGAGGCGATCTTTTTAATAAGTTTTTAATGTGTTTTAGTGAATTTCGTCAGTTAACTGATTTAATTTTTTATATGTTAAATTTTGCAATGAATTAAAACTTGAATAGATGATGAAGAGACATTTTTAATGATGTATCACAAGCCTAATTATGATTTTATTCCATTTGGCTGTTACACACTTTATGTAACGGTGTAATTCAGAAGGTTTATGCGCTATTTAGTCATAAAGGAAAACTTTTAGCTAATTAAAATACAAAAAATATCTTTATCCAAACATAATTCATTTGAAGTTGTTGATGCCAGTGGTTGCGGTATTGTAACTTGTTAAAAACATTATTGGTATACCTAAAATCATTTTAGCTTGTTAAAATTGTTTGAAGTAAAGCATTGTTGGGTATATTTTGTTTAAGCTTTATCAAGAAAATAAATGTTCGTGGATAATAAGCAAAATTGTTTTTGGGAAGTTGTATAACCACCCTTAAAAAATATTGTATATTGAACACTTTAAAATGTGTGATAACTTTGATTAGGCACGAGCAGATATTAGAGATAAATTTTAATAAAAGGCACTTTTACAACGTCCCCCATTTTATCACAACACCAGCGCCACTTTAAACGCCGATTTAAACCGAATTAGTTATCGATGGCGTATCCTAAATACTTTATAAAGGTTACCGAATATTTTCCAGTCAGAAAATATATTGAAGATTAAAATAAATTAAAGAAAATGTAAATGAATTATTTTAAGATTATCAAGGGCTGCTCTTTTCACCAGTTACAGAGTAATAAAAAATTATTGGTATCAAATATTTGTATAACAATTTTACAAATTCTGGTTTTATTTAACAAAAACTATCGGTTTACATTATCGGGATATTGTGTGAATTGACCAAAAATATATTCAATATATAAAATAATTGTAACTTGGTAAAAAATGGGTTGGTAGTGAATGTTGGGTTTGGCAGAAGAAGCATGAAAATAGGATTAATGCTGCGGAGATGAGTAGTCTATAAAGTAAAAAATAGTGAGATAAGATAACGCTGTGGTGTAAAAGAGGATGTTGTTACAAAGATAGATATCGGAATGCTTAGTTGGTTTGGACACGTAGAGAGAATGGATGAAGGAAGATTGACGAATCAAATTTATAAGGTGAATGTGAATGGACAAGTCGGTAGAGGTTGACCTCGGCGGACATATCTCGATCAGATCAACATTGTTTTGAAGAAAGGCCAGGTCAAGAGTACCAACAACCGACGAGCATGTATGAGAGCACTGATAAAAGTAGAGGAAGCAAAGGATGTGTGTAATAACCGTAGCAGGGGGAAGGAAGTGGTCTCTACCTACCCCTACGGGAAAAATGCGTGACTATACTTATGTATATATTTATTTATCAAGGAAGAGTACCTGATCATTTTCTTAAGTACATGTTTGTCCATTTTGTAATCTAATTTGTGTGATCTTTTCATCTACCTCATAAACTTGCAACTTCAGTCTTACAAAAACCGCAGAAATATTAAAACTTTATGTATATAAAACTTTATGAATCTAGTTTATATTTGTTCGGTCCATTCTTTTTAAGTACTTTAATAATCTTACAAACTTTTCTTCTTACTTTTGGTCGATAAAGCTGATATCATATCTCCAAAGAAAACTTATACTACAACTTACATAAAAATGATGTAAAAGTAAGGTTAATAGATAATATATGTTACTTAAATTATTTTTGGAACCGTAAAAACTTTGGTAAATGCTTGACGTTTTGATGGACTCGTAAAACCATGGATATTTTTTTTATAAAATTATTTTACAACTTTCGGTATTGAAAAGTTCTATGTGTCGTTTAGTAATTTCGGATGATATACTTAAATTTATAGGCGTTAGGGAAAATCTACAAGACTGAGTTATAGCTATTTGTATTACTAGGAAGCAAAAAGCACTTTTTTTCCTTATCATTCATATGATTTTTCCTCCTACCCATTTATTGAACCTTTTTTCATACCATTTTTGTAGTAGAAAGATTAATTGTTGTTCCTTAATATTAAGTGGCGTATTTAAAATTTCAAAATTACTTGAATCACTCTTCATTTTTTAAAAATTCAATTAAGTTACGACTTTACCCTATAAAAGTATTTCGGATTATTGCTAGAAACTCGATAACCAGGATTTAACTGTACATTTAAGAAGTACGAAAGTAAATTGCTCCAATATTTTTAAACAAATTTCTTTGGTAACGAATTTGATTTTATAAGGGACTTCTTTTTGTTTGTTAGTACGGTTAACTTTGCTACCAAATCTGTTCTTAATGACTCTATTTATCGTAAACAATAAGAGAGATAGGTAAGTAATCCAAAAAATTTCACTAATTAATTAAGCTATTGAGCTTTAATTTGGCTTGTTAATTCTTTTTTGTTAGATTTCTAGAAAAATAATTAGTAATCCTGGGTTATCATTAAAGTGGGTACCAACATTTTTGCTAAAGGTGGAAAAAAAAGAATTTGGCAGGACGATAACATAAAGTCTATAAAACATACCGACGGTGAAGAAAAAAGGATACACATTATTGTGCATGCAGGTGGAAAGCATGGTTTTGTTGATGGGGCGGATTTTTTATTTTCGTCCAAATCAAAATCGGCTGATTATCTTGACAATATAGATACATAAACCATCTGTCATTGTATTAGATAATAGCATTCGGAAATTTTAAAGAAGCAATCAACAAGCTCCTGGACGGTACAAAAATTAATAGAATGGTTAACGAACGAAAATATTTGATTTCCACTATATTGCTTTAAGCCGGAATTATTATCGACAGCACGAAAAAAAAAATTTACAAAGTGGATCAAATTATACTCAGTTATGGACATCATGTGCTAAGACTTACGCCTTATCATTGCCAATTTAATTTCATTGATTATACTCGGGAAATATGCAAAACTTATTATGACAATCACATTGGATCTAATGGTTACAGTGATAAGGCTGTTTTGAAAACCGCATCGAAGCAGTTAATCATGTTATTATTTACAATCCGAATGAGGATAGCGACGACAGTAATTCCGATTATAATGACTATAAATCTGATGCCTAATAATACCGTAAATACTACATGATTAAACATATTTATTATATTTGTGCCGATAATTTATTTTTGTTGCATTCCTTTTTAACATAATTAAATATGTGCCTATTTCTACCCAAAACACTCATCGATAGCTACATCTACTCTTTCTGTTTACAATAAAATAAAAAAAAATAAAACGTTTAAACAAAAGCATAATAATAAAAAAACAATTTTCGGGTTTAAATCTTATTGAAATTTACTAATTTACCTCTCAATACAGTGCGCCAGTTAAGTCAATGCCTCGGTGACTAATCAGATACCGTCGTATATTGATGAAATGAGCTACAACAGTGTTCACTGTCAGTGAGCCACAGCATACTATAATAGTTTCGTTCTTAAGTCAAAAAACATATCTAAGAATCCTAAATTTAAAATCGTCGTGTTTACTGTCAGTGAGCCACAGCATACTACGATTTTCGTATTTGAACTCAAAAAACACATCCAAGAAGAAGAGTTGAAATTTTTATTTAAAAACCTAACGTTGTCATGTTTAATTTTTAGCAGAATACAGGTTATACAAGATGTTCTAAAAATTACGGAAACAATTTGAATTTTATAGATTCACAAGTATCATCATTTACAACATACTTAAAATAAAGGGAAGAAAAAGTACTTTTCCTCCCTAGGGAAAAAAAGTATGATTTTTTTCTTTTATGCGAGGAAGAAAAGTGTGCACTTTTTATAGGGGTAGCAGGAAAAACATATTTGCAAGAACTCATCCTAACTAACAATAAAAATGTCTATGGCTGATTGCGAGAAAAATCACTTCGTGGACTGAGGACGTATCAAATAAAGAGATTAGTTCGAGTATGACGCTACAACCGCTTCAATTTCGAGTCTCTCTTACCCCGTGAGCGGATGGCCTTAGTCCTAGATATATGCTCATTAAAAATGTCTAAGAAACATGACTATTATTCCACAACAAAAACAATTTCGTAAAGTTGTTCATTACAAATGAAGTGGTACCATAAAAATTAATTTGTTTATAAGGGCAAAAGTAATTATCATCATCAATGGTACTACAGCTCTAGCTGAGCCTCGACCTTCCTTAGCCTTATTCGCCAGTCGGTTCTGTCCATTGCCAACCGCTGCCAGTTTGTCGCGCCAAACTTTCTGGCATCCTCATCTACGCCAAAAAAATATTAAGTGTTGCTTGCAGATGTTGCGAAGGATTTTAAAGATTTCTCTGTCCTTAAAAAAACACATGTTGTTATTTTACACGCCATGACGCTATTCAGTTCAATCTATTTGGACTTGATTTTAATTGATTCACATTTAGGAAAGTATCATTAAAAAATATTGAAAGTTAGATGATCTATATGCGACAGTGTAAAAATTGTTGCATAACTGTTACAGTCCAAGCCCCATTGTACTCGTATAATCATTTAGAGTTTGGTCGCTAAATTAACATTAAATAATGGTGATAGATTAAACAGAATTGGTGCATTTTTTGTGGGTTATCCGTAATCTAGCTTCTGTACAAAGCGTTTGCTTTTCGCTATTTTTTTGTATTGGCTATGTGCACGATGACTACTAGCGCCGCAGACGGGCAACAAAATACTATTAGACGCCTTTTCTGTCATTGCATCTTACCGCGAATTTATAAAATAATCAATTATTAAATCATTTAGCTGTGTGTGAGAAGTATAAAAGGTTTACAATTAAAAGTAAGTGAAAAATATTTATTTTCAATATATACATATATATATATATATATTAATAGAAATGTGTCACACATATAAAAAGGGGTGCGTGGTAACCCACGCATCAGCAGTGAAACTTTTTAGGTTTTAAGGTTGTCGTGGGGTACAAGTCAAATCAAAAAGTTGTTGCTCAATTTTTATTTTGATAAAATGTTATTTCTGCGTAAAAGTTCATTAAGAAAGCAAAGGGAGAAGTTTATGTTAATAATAATCTTAACTTCACATCTATTACACAAAAATAATATTTTTTATTTAATTTTCTGCATCATAAATTTCCAAGAAGATACAATGGGTTTATGATAAGAAAAATAAGATATAAAACAACACGAATAAAACGAACTTAATACATAACTGATAGAAGCCACTATGTTTGTTTGTAAAACACTTTAGGTTAGAGTCTAAAATGTACTACCAGTCCTGCTAATATGGCGTCATGTACAGTTTGTTACAGCGTAAGTGCTACTATACCAAAAATACGCCACGTGCGTTCGTTCGCAGCAGCGAATATTTCCAATACTTTTCCCCACGCGCGCCCCAAGGCTCTATACGCACGACTAGAGAACAGGTTGCCCCGCCCACTTCCGTTCGGTTTTTCACCGTTACGCAAGTTTGGGCAATTTTTCGATTTACTCCCAGCGCCGAGCGCACCTAAATAAGTTTTGCTTCAATAATTACTGTTTTACATCGGTAGCATAACCCAAAACCATGACATCAGTGATATTGCAGACCGGGTTTGAAAGTATCAAACACTCTTTTTTCGAGGTTATAGCTCCGCGTTGGGCATCTAAAGAATTTTATTTTACTTAAATCTTTATTAACACAACAATCAGAAACACAACAACAATTTCCAGATTGCTTAGTTTTGCCCATATTTCCTTTATAATTGTTACTTTAATCAAACTGTTAATTTTTTCCGCTTTTAATTAACACTAATCACTATATACAAAAAATTAGAGTTCAAATGTTCCAGTAGTGCTTACTACGAATGCTCGCATCGATATTATTTCTAACTCCGCCCCTTGCACATAGCCTATAGACGCTGCTAGCGTGCGTCGATTTCATGATTTTTTAAGACGTTTTGTCTTCCGTTTTTATATTGTTTCAAGCAGGTAAGATTAAAGCTCAACGCAAATTTAGTCGCGATTGAATTAGCCGAGAGTTTAGACGTACTTTAAGCTACATCCAAGCATCACACAAAATCCAAATCTGAACAATCATTTGTACGTGAATTTATGACCACTTCAGGACTGAAACTGCTTGGGTACCCTCCTTACAGGTTAGACCTTGCAACCGGCGACTTTGCTCTGTTCCCCCCTGTGAAAATAAGCTGAGAGGGATTAGGACCTTTAAGGGCTTGGAACAACGAGTGCACCATACTCCCTAGCGAGACGTGACAGATGTGGTTTAAGGATTGGTTTCGAAGGATGGAAGGATTTATTGCCTGTGGTGGATATTATTTTGAAAAAATTAGGTAAATAGAGCTGTATTGCAAAACTTTTCCAGTTCCCATTGTACATACATACATATAGTCATGCCTTTTTCCCGTAGGGGTAGGCAGAGACTACTTCCTTCCACTTGATATGGTTCTTACACACATTTTTCGCTTTTACTACTTTCATCAGTGCTCTCATACTTGCTAGTCGGTTGTTGTTACTCTTCTGTTTTCGGTTTTCAAAACAATGTCTGTCTTATCGAGATATGTTCGCCGAGGTCGACCTCTACCGACTTGCCCATTCACACTCGCCTTATAAATCTGTTTCAGCAATCTAACTTTATCTATCTTCTCTACGTGTCCAAACCATCTAAGTATTTCTTTATCTATCTTTGTAACCACATCTTCTTTTACATCACAGCGTTCCCTTATCCCACTATTCTTCACTATATCTAACCGAGTCATTCCGGCTATACGTCTTAGACTACTTATTTTTGCAACATTAATCTTATTTTCATGTTTCTTCTGCCACACCCAATATTAATTACCATACACCACACCATACACCACACACTTCAATACCAACATCCACAATTCCTTTTTTGAATGTCCTCCACAATTCTTCATCCTCACATGCTTTATCTAATCTGTCAAATTGTTGTTTTATTGCTTTTGTTTTTTTTATCAATAATGGTATTAATGAATAGTATTTACATAAAAATAAAAACTAAAATGAATTTCTGAAAGCTCAACAAAAAACGATTTTCATTAACTAAGGGATCAAATATTTCACCCTTTTGTGCCTAATAATCTGTCATACATATATCTTCCCATATTTCTGAGCGTAATGTTTGCATAAAAGTAAATTCTCATTTTCCTAAATTCATTTAAATTTTAGGCACTTTTATCATAATAGCCTTTTTTAAAAACAAAATGGTTAGAGGTCAGATCAGGGGACCTAGCGGGTCTTTTAAATGTACCAATTGTAGTAATAAAACTATCAAAAAGGTCTCATTTAGAAAGCGGCAGCTGATCCTGAATTACGAGGGCGGTTTGATAAGTCAGTGACTTTTTGAATAAAATTTTTTTCCACAAATAAGCATTTTATTTTTTTACATAATCACCTTCCAGCTCGATACATTTAGTCCACCGTTTTTCTAATTTTTTTATTCCCTCCAAATAATAGGTTTTTTCAAAGCTCTCAAAATACGCGTTTGTTTCGGTAATGACTTCTTCATTCGACTCAAATCTCTTACCGCGCAGCCATTTCTTTAGGTTTGGAAACAGAAAATAGTCACAGGGGGCTAAATCTGGACAATATGCTGGATGGGGTAGCAGTTCGTGGATTTTGGCCATCGTGACTAGACAAGTGTGCACACGTGCATTGTCTTGATGGAACAGCACTTTCTTCTTCTTAGCCAAATGCGGCCAGTTTTGCTTTAAATCAACGTTGAATCTGTTCAAACGCTTTGAATAATATTCGCCGGTGATCGTTTTATCTTTCTTGAGGTAATCGATGTGAATGACACCGCGAACATCCCAAAAAACTGTGGCCATGACCTTGTTGGCTGACAGACTCTGTTTCGCCTTCTTTGGACCACGTTCACCCCGAGCAACCCACTCTTTCGATTGTTCCTTGGTCTCTGGCGTGTTGTGATGGATCCATGTTTCATCCACAGTAACAAAACGACGCAAAAATTTATCCGGATTACGGCTGAACATCGCTAAACTCTCTTTTGAAGTGGTCACACGATTGCGCTTATGGTCGAGTGTGAGCAATCGCGGCACCCATCTCGCAGAGAGTTTTTTCATGTCCAAATATTGGTGTAAAATATGATGTACCCGTTCAGTTGAGATACCTACAGCATGAGCCAACTCACGCACTTTCATTCTCCGATCATCCAATATCATTTCATGGATTTTATCGACGATTTCCGGCGTGATCACTTCTGGACGTTCTGGACGTTCGTCGTCACTATTGCTGGTACGAACACAAGGGAACTCTGTAAACCACTTCTTAACCATTGAAATTGATGTTGCCGAGTCTCCGTAGTATTTATCAAGTCTTTCCTTAGTTGCAGTGATGGATTTTGTACGTAATAAGTAATGCTTAATCAGCACACGAAATTCACTTCTTTCCATTTTCGTAAAAATTCACGAGGTTGTCTGCTTTGAACGGCTATCAAACACCAACTGCACGACGTAGCTTGCTCAAAATTATAAAGTTGTCCACTGATAGATTATAGTTGACGGCAGAACTGTTGCATTTGGAGTAACTGCGCGGGAAATTAAAAAAGTCACTGACTTATCAAACTGCCCTCGTATAACATGAACAACCGCCAAATCTTTTTTAAATTAACAAGAATACCAAACTAAATATTTATTAATTGATTATCATTATTAAAAGGGATCCTGGTGAAATTACTTTTTTAAATTGCCAACCTTTCCGCTGCTAATTACAATAACTGCTGTAACAGTTGGTTTAAATTAATGTAGAAATGTAATAATCTTTGCGGAAAATACAATGAAACACATTAAGACAACCCTTGTCATCTGCTTTAATTATTGAAGTATTTGAAAGAGAATTTAAATTTGAAGTGAATACTTTGTATAAATTATAATTATTGTATTCATCTCAAAGAACCATGTATATGTTGTTATTATTTGTTGTAAAATTTTTTTAATAATTTTAAAATTGTTTGTCAATATTCCTCACGTTTAGGGTGTAGGATGTTCCTTACGTTCGTTATATAGAATAGAATTGTACAATAGCAATAAATCTGATTGGTTGACCCTTTACAGACGGAATGTCGTTAAAAGGGGTACATAATTAACACGTGTATGTGTTAATTTATATTGGTATTGACCATACGTCTTATATGCTTACCTTTTTTAATGTTTATGTAAAATATAACGGTTTTTAATGCAACATAGCAGACCTATTTTATACAAAAGCAACTTTTCAAACTAGGAATAAAAGAAATAAGAAATAATTACAAAATCTAAAATACATATATACAAATATCTAAAGAACTTATTAATACTGATTTTACTTTTACACAAAGCTTAGGTAAAATACAAAAGAATTATTGTTACCATTCTTATTTAAATCTGGCGAGGTAAATACCTCTGTTTCTAGTTAAAATTTCAGAGAATAGGTCTGATGAAAAATAAAAATCAAAGGATACTTTTGTTTACACTGCTGCGGAAATATTTTTCTTACAAATAGTTTCATTGTTTAATAGACTGTGGTAATTACTTTTATTTGTAAGTAGGTAAAGTTTTACCTTTATAGTATAAACATAAAAAAAGTTAATTAAAAAAATTGAAGAAGCGAATGTTAAAACGAGTTTTGCTTCAAAGAGAAAATTTACAACTGAGAGTCAAATATGCAGTTTAATTTTTGCAAATTACAGAATAACTTACTTGTCTGTAGACCACTATTTAATTTGATCAACGAGGTTTTCTCCAATGGCCATCATTTCAAACTTCTTTCTCAGAAGGACGATACTCCTGCATCAAATGTGGATTAATCGTTTTCCAATACCGATGAATCTGACGATGTATATGAACGTTTGTAACAAATGTAGCTTCATCTTTTTATCATAATTTCACAAAATCATAGTCAAAAAGTTCCTGAACAAAATTAACTTTGTAGGGATGTCACTGTTTGTGAATGACTAGAATCGGAGAGCTAGAGAACTGTTTGATGTTAAATAAAAAATTACTGTTTCAGGATGCAAAAAAAGGACCACTAGACTACTCTGAAACGCGAGAGCGGTTGAAAGGTTAAACAATTCGGGAATAAAAAAAATTGTCGAATATTTGTCCGCAATGTCAAAATTTCTTCTAAAACAGTTAGAGCTGGATTAAACAGTAGGAGACCAGCCACTGCACCCTTGCTTACTACAAAGAACAGAGTTGCTAGGTTACGTGTTGGTCTGTGGATAATTGGAAAAAAGTTTTATTCACAGATGAATTTGGGGTTAGCCTTAAACATCTAGATGGTCGTGAATAAATCTTGCGAAGACCAGGAGAACGGTTTGCTCCTTGCAATATCTGCAATGATTTCATTCGACGGTGGCTCTGTTATGTTCTGGGGTGGTGTATGCTTTGACGCTCACACAGAATTAGTTTCTGTCCGTACGAGATCCATGATTAATACCTCATATTGCTGGGAAGGTACTCGATTATCTTAATTAAGTTGGTATACCAGTTATGCAGTGGCCACAAAAAATGCCCGGATCTGAATATGATCGAGCATTAATGGAATCACCTTAAGAAACATGTTAAACGTCAAATATCTGCACTTAAAAACCTTAACGAACTTGAAAATGCAGTTATCATAGCATGGAAACAAATTTCCCAAGATTTCATCCAAAATTTAATTAGTAGCATGACTAGAAGCATAAGTGCTGTATTTCGAAGAGGAGAAGGCAACACACGCTACTAGTATTGCACTTACACCATTAACTTTGCTACTAGCGTCCTATTTACACTATTATTTATAATTTTTAACAATATTATTTTTGTTATTAAGTATTACGTATTGCGCTTTTGTAGACTTGATAAAGGCCTATGCCGAAGTGGTATTTTAATACGAGCACTAAAATTACTTTGCAAGGATTTCACTGCTTGTGTCAGGATAAACGGAGCTTGCACGGACTGGTTTAACATCGAAAAAGGTGTAAGACAGGGATGTGTGGCTGCGCCATCGCTTTTTAACTTATACATAGACGATTGTTTAAAAGATTTGAAAAAGAGTGCGTATGGATTAAAAATAAATGATTTGATTGTCAAATGCCTTCTTTACGCCGATGATCAAGTCATATTCGGGTCATCTGAAGAGGAGTTGCAGGCGATGGTTAATGTTATGCATGATGCCCTGAAAATCAAAGGGATAAAAACAAATGTAAGCAAAACGAAAGCAATGGTTTTTAAAAGAAAAGAAAGCAGAAAGCATGACAAATTGTAAAGTTTCAATTGAGGGAAAAAGAGTGGACAAGTAAATGAATTTGTGTACTTGGGTTTAAAATTTACGAAAGATGGAAAGTATAACAGTGTCATTGAGTGAAGGGTGTTGGCAGGAAAACAAATAAATGGGGCACTGCATTAAGGTGTGTTGGTTCCCACACTTATGTATGGTAGTGAATGTTGAGTTTGGCAAAAGAAGCATAAAAATAGGATTAATGCTGAGGAGATCGGTAGGCTGAGAGGTATAGCCGGAGTGACTAGGTTGGATAAAGTAAAGAATAGTGAGATAAGAGAACGCTGTGGTGTAAAAGAAGATGTAGTTACAAAGATAGACAAAGGAGTGTTTAGATGGTTTGGATACGTAGAAAAGATGGATAAAGGAAGATTAAAGAAACAACTTTATAAGGCGAGTGTGAATGGACAAGTCGGTAGAGGTCGACCTCGGCGAACATATCTCGATCAGATTAACATTGTTTTGAAGAAAGATTGTTTTGAAGAAAGGCCAGGTCAAAAATACCAACAACCGACGAGTATGTATGAGAGCACTGATGAAAGTAGAGGAAGCAAAAGATGTGTGTAAGAACCGTAGCAAGTTGAAGGAAATGGTCTCTGCCTACTTCTACGGGAAAAAGTCGTGACTGTATGTATGTATGTATGTATGTATGGAGATATTCCTCGAGGATATGGTGAGCTTATATCACATGGCTAAAAGAAGATTGAAGAAACATTTAACAATAACATGTACGTAATGAGATCTCATAACATACACGTGCGTTTTGATAAGAAAACTTAAATTTCTTGGTTTATTAAAATTTTTTAGTTAATTGAAAAACATAAAATCTTATAGCATTAAGGTAATACATTTTGGATTAAAAGAGTAATGACCCTATATGTTGGTAAAGAGTAGCAACAACCGACGAGCATGTACGAGAGTGCTGATGAAAGTAAAAGAACCAAAATATGTGTAAGAACCGTAGCGGAAGTGAAAGGAAGTGGTCTCTGCCTACCCCTACGGGAAAAAGGCGTGACTATATGTATGTATTAAGAATAATTTTGATTTCAATCTTATAAAAAAAATTTGAACCTTATTCACCTTTAAAGTAATTAGATCATTTTTACTCAAAATTAACCAAAAACTACTTATTAATACAATCTCGTTTTCTTTATTTGAACACGTTTTATTATGTGGGTTATCAACTTGGTAAATCCAACGCTAACATTGTTGAAAAAATCCGTTAGTGAAGGAAACCTTTCTGGAAGTGTACGCGAAACCCATTTTGATGAGTTACTTTAAACAGCCTCGAGGTTAGAGAACGATATAGTTGAACTTTTGCAGTATATCCCCAATATTTTATAAAGCGTTAGCTCTGTGGATTATTAAACAAGTTCAGAGCGTTATTAAATGTGTCAAACATATAAAACTGTTTGCATATTTCTTTCAGTACAATAATAAAGTTTCAGTTTGGAGCATGCAGGACTTTATATTTGTAATAAAGGAACATGCACCAAATCTAAATTTAAGGAGAAAATAATGAAAAAAATTTAAAATTATTTTTGTTCTCTAGATCTTTTTAGTTACGAAATTTTGTAATAAATGCATCTAAATAATGTTTTACGAGGGCGGTTCAAATATGATCGAGACAAATACTCTTACACGTTTATTTACTATTGAAAAAATTTACAAAAATTCACAGTTTTTTCAAACATATGGTAGTCGCAGGGTGATAAATCCGGTCTGAAGGGGGGTGTTCCACTACCTTCCACCCTAATTCCGATATTGTATCGAGCTTGAGACGCGCGGTATGAGGATGCGCGTTATCCTGGAGAAGAATCGCACTTCGTGGTTCATCGGTAACAGTACTTTTACGGCACGGTCCTTTAATGTATTATTTCCCGTGTTTGTTTCCTGGTCTTTTAGTCGCCTTTTACGACAGGCAGACCATACCTGGGATCTATTCTATTTTCCCCGTATCCCCAGGGGAAGCGGTTTTTGGTTAAAAATAGGCACATATTTAATTATGTTAAAAAGGAATGCAACAAAAATGAATTATCGGTACCAATTAAATAAATATTATGTTTAAGCATGTAGTACTTACGGTATTATCAAGCATCAGAGTTATAGTCATCATAATTGAAATCACTGTCGTCGCTATCCTCATTCGGATTGTAAATAATAACAGGATTAACTGCTTCAATGCGGTTTTCACGAACTCACCATTCCTCTATTGAAATTTCACATTTTTCTCAAATTTCAGGAGTGGCAGTATTAAGTGCTCGTTGCCAGGTTTTTAAAACAGCCTTATCACTGTAACCATTATATCCAATGTGATTGTCATAATAAGTTTTGCATATTTCGCAAATATACTCAGTGGGATGAAATTGGCAATTATAAAGCAGAAGTTTTAGCACACGAGTCCATAACCGAGTATATGTAATTTGATCCACTTTGTAAATTTTTTATCTTTCGTGCCTTTTAGCTATCTATAATAATTACGGCTTGAAGCACTGTTGTGAAAATGAAATATTTTTGTTCATTAACCATTTTTTTATTTTCTGTACGGTCCAGGAGTTTGTTGGTTGCTTATTTAAAATTTCCGAATGGTGCAGAGCATTATCTAATACAATGACAGATGTTTCATGTAACGAGTTATCTAGTTTATCTTTTAACCATTTCACAAACATCTCTATATCTATATTGTCATAATAATCGGCTGATTTGAATTTTGACGAAAATAAAAGATCCGCCTTATGAAAACCATGCTTTTCAACTGCATGCACAATAATGTGTCTTTTTCCTTTATCGTCGGTGTGTTTTATAGACTTTATGTTATCGTCCGGCCAAATTCTTTTTGTTCTACCTTTAACAAAAATCCAAATTTCGTTCAGATAAACAAATGAAGAGCATTCTTGTTTACAGTAAGTATATTTTTTAAAAAATTGGTACCATACGATTTTAATGTCGGTACCCACTACAATGATAACCCATGATTACCAATAAATTTTTTAGAAATCTAACAAAAATGATTGACAAGCCAAATTAAAGCTTAATAGCTTAGTTTATTAGAGAATTTTGGATTACTTACCTACCTCTCCTATTATGTACAATAAATAGTCATTAAGAACAGATTTGGTTGCAAAATTAACCGTGCTAATAAACAAACAAGGAGAAACTTATAGTATAAAATTCGTTACCTACGAAATTTGTTTAAAAATATAAGGGAAATTTATTTTCGTACTTCTTAAATGTACAGTTGAATACTGGTTATCGAGTTTCTAACGATAATCCTAAACCACCGTATATTTGTGAAATATGCTATATTCGTCAACAGTTGTGTGTTTTTGACGTTTGATTCTACTTTGACTGACAAGTCTAACAGTTTTATTAGATTTATAAATTAACCATCTTAAATTTTTACAGTAAATTTTTTTATTAAAAAATCTTACGAACAAAAATTATTTAAAATGTTTTTCATTATTTCCGCCTTATTTTAACCTTATAAAATTTTGGTAGTCTTTTTTTGTCAATAAATATACTTTTTCGTTGCAATATTTTAAAATTGCGTTATTTTGTTGCAGGTTATCTACTTTTCAAGGATTTTTGTGAAAACGTTTCGGATGATTCTGTTCCGCAACTTCGATTTTATGAAGAGGTAAGTAATTTAAATTATATAACACGTGGATATTGCGTGGCAATCGGAATAGGTACTAACTAAAAGTTTTTAATGAACAATCAGGATTGACACATTGGATGATATAAACCGGTGAGACTCGGCGAATTATCAACAGCTTCAAGTCGAAAGCAAATAAGTATACAGTAAAATTGTAATTGTTGGTGTATGATGTTTAATTTAATTGTATCATTGTTTTAATTGATTGAGTATAATTATTCGTCGTTAAATAAATGTTTTTTTTTAATTACTCTAAAATATGTCGTTAAAAGGTTCGAGTACCACCACGTGCATGTGTTAATTAATGGTGATGTTAAGCAGACGTGTTATATGCTTGCCTTTAAAAGTAATAAATAGCTTGATTTTTATTAATCATTTGTTATTTCTATTATTATTTTTATGTACTAGTGCCAATTGTTTAAACCAACGCTGTAGTACGTTGTGAATTTAGTTAAACAAGACTGACCATGCGACGATAAGGAAAAGGTAAAAAGTACATCGATATCGATTTTGTCGACCGGCAATAATGAGGTTTTAATTTGTAAAAGTACCTTGGGAAAAAAATTATTGTGTGAACTTCGTGTGTCTGATACACATCGTTTACAAATTTTTATTAATAAAATACGTGAGATTGTATAATTGACTGGTGTATCGATTTGGAAAATTATTACCTCTTGTTGTACGGTGGTGCAGTACTTGATTGAGTGTGTGCCTAAACAAATCTGTCTCAAAACTGCAGTCGTGGTGAGTAACCTGATTTTTTCATAAATTTTATAATCCATATTACCTTAGTATATCATTTTGTGGTAAGGAATTAGATGTACCTTCTCTCTCTCTCTCCACATAATTTATTTCTTCGGCCCTTTTTTTTTATTGGTTAGTTTTTGGGTTTTGTTTTGATCTTTTATCCGTTTTGGGGTAAAATGGATTGGCACCCAAAGTGCACTAACCCAGCCTGAGATGGGCTGAGGCAAGGAAATTCTGTTGAGTTGTTTTGGATATTTTTTATTTTTAGGAATCGTTCGCGAAAGTTTTTTTTTTTTTTTATGTTCTGGTTCCCACGAAAAGGGATATCCTGTAATGTTCAGAGAACATCGTGGGAACCAAAGGAAAGAAGGTAGGAGTTGGTGTTCTTCTTAAATTTCTGGAGGTTGTATGCATCGGGGAACACCTCCCTAGGCAATGAGTTCCAAAGCCTCGCAATTCGTTGGATGAATGAGTCTTTGGAAAGTGATGTTCTGCAGGTCTCCAAAGTGACCACGAAGGGGTGTGAAGACTGAACTTGACGGGTTAATCTCGAAGAGACTGCCAAAGGAGGAACGATTGTTGATATTTCAGAAGAGCATCGCCCATGAAAATATCTATAAAATAGAGACAAATCGCCAACTTTTCTACGGTGTTCCAGACAAGTGAGCGAGTTTGTAAGCGAGGCATCACCGACGAGACGAATTGCCCTTTTTTGGACAGAATCCAGTAGCTTTAGGATATGTTTAGGTGCTGCACTCCAAATATGGGAACAGTACTCCAGTACAGGTCGGATCTGCGCCTTATAGATCATAAGCAGCTGACTGGAGTTGAAATAGCTCTTGGCACGAAACAAAAAACCAAGTTTTTGGGATGCACTTTTGGCAATGGACCTCACGTGATTTTCTCAGGAAAGGTTATTGCTAAAAGTAATACCAAGCATCGATATGGATGACTTCAGTGATATGGTTACTCCTGACAAAGTTATGTTAGGCACAGTGAGATCGGCTTTTCTAGAGAAAAGACATGCTTGTGTTGTAGGTAAAAAGTACATCGATATCGATTTTGTCGACCGGCAATAATGAGGTTTTAATTTATAAAAGTACCTTGGGAAAAAAATTATTGTGCGAACTTCGTGTGTCTGATACACATCGTTTACAAATTTTTATTAATAACATACGTGAGATTGTATAATTGACTGGTGTATCGATTTGGAAAATTATTACCTCTTGTTGTACGGTGGTGCAGTACTTGATTGAGTGTGTGCCTAAACAAATCTGTCTCAAAACTGCAGTCGTGGTGAGTAACCTGATTTTTTCATAAATTTTATAATCCATATTACCTTAGTATATCATTTTGTGGTAAGGAATTAGATGTACCTTCTCTCTCTCTCTCCACATAATTTATTTCTTCGGCCCTTTTTTTTTATTGGTTAGTTTTTGGGTTTTGTTTTGATCTTTTATCCGTTTTGGGGTAAAATGGATTGGCACCCAAAGTGCACTAACCCAGCCTGAGATGGGCTGAGGCAAGGAAATTCTGTTGAGTTGTTCTGGATATTTTTTATTTTTAGGAATCGTTCGCGAAAGTTTTTTTTTTTTTTTTATGTTCTGGTTCCCACGAAAAGGGATATCCTGTAATGTTCAGAGAACATCGTGGGAACCAAAGGAAAGAAGGTAGGAGTTGGTGTTCTTCTTAAATTTCTGGAGGTTGTATGCATCGGGGAACACCTCCCTAGGCAATGAGTTCCAAAGCCTCGCAATTCGTTGGATGAATGAGTCTTTGGAAAGTGATGTTCTGCAGGTCTCCAAAGTGACCACGAAGGGGTGTGAAGACTGAACTTGACGGGTTAATCTCGAAGAGACTGCCAAAGGAGGAACGATTGTTGATATTTCAGAAGAGCATCGCCCATGAAAATATCTATAAAATAGAGACAAATCGCCAACTTTTCTACGGTGTTCCAGACAAGTGAGCGAGTTTGTAAGCGAGGCATCACCGACGAGACGAATTGCCCTTTTTTGGACAGAATCCAGTAGCTTTAGGATATGTTTAGGTGCTGCACTCCAAATATGGGAACAGTACTCCAGTACAGGTCGGATCTGCGCCTTATAGATCATAAGCAGCTGACTGGAGTTGAAATAGCTCTTGGCACGAAACAAAAAACCAAGTTTTTGGGATGCACTTTTGGCAATGGACCTCACGTGATTTTCTCAGGAAAGGTTATTGCTAAAAGTAATACCAAGCATCGATATGGATGACTTCAGTGATATGGTTACTCCTGACAAAGTTATGTTAGGCACAGTGAGATCGGCTTTTCTAGAGAAAAGACATGCTTGTGTTGTAGGTAAAAAGTACATCGATATCGATTTTGTCGACCGGCAATAATGAGGTTTTAATTTATAAAAGTACCTTGGGAAAAAAATTATTGTGCGAACTTCGTGTGTCTGATACACATCGTTTACAAATTTTTATTAATAACATACGTGAGATTGTATAATTGACTGGTGTATCGATTTGGAAAATTATTACCTCTTGTTGTACGGTGGTGCAGTACTTGATTGAGT
This sequence comes from Agelastica alni, assembly GCA_950111635.1. Classification (NCBI taxonomy): domain Eukaryota; kingdom Metazoa; phylum Arthropoda; class Insecta; order Coleoptera; family Chrysomelidae; genus Agelastica; species Agelastica alni. The sequence goes on from OX467716.1 coordinate 17,595,412, forward strand.
GTGTGCCTAAACAAATCTGTCTCAAAACTGCAGTCGTGGTGAGTAACCTGATTTTTTCATAAATTTTATAATCCATATTACCTTAGTATATCATTTTGTGGTAAGGAATTAGATGTACCTTCTCTCTCTCTCTCCACATAATTTATTTCTTCGGCCCTTTTTTTTTATTGGTTAGTTTTTGGGTTTTGTTTTGATCTTTTATCCGTTTTGGGGTAAAATGGATTGGCACCCAAAGTGCACTAACCCAGCCTGAGATGGGCTGAGGCAAGGAAATTCTGTTGAGTTGTTCTGGATATTTTTTATTTTTAGGAATCGTTCGCGAAAGTGTAGTATTAATTAGTTTTTCTGCTACTCCGCCGTGGGCAAACTATTAATACTGTCACATGGCGCCCTAAATATTCGTTTCTTATTTGTCAAAAGTAATAAATTTTTAAGGGTCTACTTAGATTTTAACAATGTGTCTTATGTGATAAATAACACTTTTAAGGAATGGTTTTTAAAAGAGAAAAAAGATGACAAACTGCGAGGTGCTGATTGAAGAAGAAATAGTAAAACAAGTGAATGAAATTGTATACTTGGGTTCAAAGTTTACGAGAGACGAAAACTATGCATAACTTTCAAAAAAGACACGTCTGGTTGTGCCTAGAGGAGTGCTGGTCCCTACTAGGGTTTATGATTTCTCGAGCTTTTTAATTTCTCGGGTCTCGAGAATTCTCGAGGCTAATTTCTCGAGGTTTCTCGGGTTGTCGAGAAATTTACATTTACGTACGTTTTTTCTTATTATTTGGTTCCAATAACGTCAACAAATTCAGTGGTTTTCCTCTCAAAAGTATCAAATTAATTATAAAACTTTTATTGATTATATTCAAAAACATTAGTCTTATAAATAAGCTAATTAACTTTTTTAAAAAATATACGGAAATAATATTATTTAGACTCATAATTATAATAACAGCACCATTTTTAGCTGGCTATTTAGAACTTATAAAAAAAAGTAGCTTCTATTAAACTAAACAAAAAATCAACATGAAAGAAAACGTTATCTTAATTTATAATTAAATTACTGTTTTTTGCAAAATGTGTCAAAAATAGCTAAATGGATGGCATGATTTACACATAGAACCATTTCATAGGGGCTGTCTATGCCAAATTTTTTTATTACGTTTGGCCCATCGCTTTTTACGGCAACAACATCACTCTCAAATATCACTCCAAAATATTTTAAGCGTTCCGCCACTATTTGTCTTATTTCAACGGCCCCACATTTACCGGGTATATAGACTAACCCCAAATTATAATGTGTTGTTTCTGTAGTATGACAAATAACACTAAAATAGCGTTTGTTACGTATGCTTGTCCACTCGTCAACTCTCACACTTAGCCTTAGCCTTAGTCTGAAAGTTCTTTTATCATTTCTTTTTCCTTATCCTCATAGTATTTTAGTATTAGATTCATAACATCATTAACATACATGGGCAGTTTATATCTGAATGAATTCACTTTTTGTGATTCCATTTATGGTGAAGCCGCCTTTTGCAGCCAGCCTCGCCAATATTTCACCCAATGATTTTATCACTGGAATGTTGAAGTTTAGTTTCTGTTGCTGTATACCTTCATACGCAGTCCTGCTTTTTTTTGGTGTACTTACACCTGAATTTGTAGCTGCTTCAGATTCGGATTCTTCTTGGGTCCCGCATTTAGTAATATTGATTTTATGCACATGTCTCACCAACCCGCTAGTATTTGAACCTTTGCAAGCAATGGTTTTTGGGCACTTAAGGCATTGCGCATTTGCAGATTCCTTATTTTTTCTTTTTTATTTCCATACTTTTGATGCTTCCATCTTTACTGTTATAGTGACGTTTCGGTAAAATCTACAACAAACGCAATTCAAATTAATAATAAGCCCTTGAAGTAAACTGTGATACATACGACACAACTGGCAATATTCGTCTTACAAATTTAAAATGACACATTAATAAATTTCAAATAACTCACATATCAGAATAATTAAAAATTTATCACGTAATCTGTGAAACACTCACTACGTAAACTATACTTGGCTAGAGTCGAAACACGAATGAACGTGTAAAAACGACGCCGCAGAGCGCTTGCAGCAAGATCAAAGGGTGCCGCTGCGCTTTGGCCCGTGCCGCCATGCAACACAACAAATGTCGATTTAATTTCTATATAGGTACATGATTTCTCGAGCTTGATTTCCCGGAAACAAAGCCCAACGATTTTCCGGGAATTCTCGGCTCGAGAATTCCCGGAAATAAACCCTAGTCCCTACACTTATGTATAGTATGTTTGGCAGAAGCATGAAAGATTAATGATGCGGAGATAAGTGGTCTAAGAAGTATAGCCGGAGTAATTCGGTTAGATAAAGTAAAGAATAGTGAGAAAAGGGAACGCTGTGGTGTAAAAGAAGATGTGGTTACAAAATAAACAAAGAAATGCTTAGATGGTTTGAACACGCAGAGAGGATGGATGAAGGAAGATTAACGAAACAGATTTATAAGGAAAGGTCAAGAGTACCAACAACCAACGAGCATGTATGAGAGCACTGATAAATGTAGAAAAAGCGAAAGATATGTGCAAGAACCATAGCAAGTGGTCTTCACCTACCCCTATGGAAAAAAGGCGTAACTATATGTATGTATGTACGTGTGTGTTTTTTTGCAATCTGTTACAAATTTTAACAATAAGCAAATAGTTTGTTTATAAATTTGTCATGTAGGAAAAGTGTCCTGTGACAATTTCCTATAATTTATAACTGAAAACAAAAGTTAAAAAGTAAGTTTAAAATTTGACAGTACATAACACTTCACTATAAAAATCTATATTTAAAATCCCACGGCATTTAACGCCTGTGTCTTCGTATCTATGCGTTAGGTTTCGAGCTAATCTGTTTGGATGCTTATTTAAACGAATGTTGTACTTATCGTAGTAGTTCGTTATTTCCGATTTCACAGAGTTCATCTGCAGGTCTCTCGCTATTATGTAGTTTGGAACAAACCATGAAGCGTTGGTTATCAGTCTAAGAACCTTTGATTGGAAACGTTCTAAAATTTCTATGTTGGAGAGTGATGCCGTTCCACTCAGCCGGATCCCGTAACTCCATATTGGTTTTAGGATGGCTTTAAAAATTAGAAGCTTATTTTTCAAGTTTAGTTTTGATTTTCTTCTAATTAGCCAGTAGAGCTACCTTAGTTTTAAACCCAGCTACTTACGTTTTAAGAATATATGTTTTCTCCACGTGAGTTTGCAAAATTTTCCTCGTTTATTTTACTTTCATCAGCGCTTTCGTACGTGCCCCTCGATTGTTGGTAATTTAGACCTGGTCTTTCTTCAAACGAATTTCGATCTGATCATGATACGCTAGCCTACGCCTACGCTGCCCATTCACACAAACCTTATAATTCTGTTTCTTCAATTTTCTTTTAGCCATGTGATACAAGATCACCATATCCTCGAGGAATATCTCCAAAAACTAAGAAAAGAGGCTAAAACATTAAAATAAATAAACAAAATTTACTTAAATATTACATTTATTTTAAGAAAAGATATATGTCCTTCGGCTCAGCTAAACCACTTACAAATCTAAGTAGCAAATTGAACTGGAAGGAACATATCAAGAAGAAAAAAAACAAATGTACCTAAGAAGTAAAGAGATTTACTATGGGATTGCGCCAATAAATCAAACACAGCATCCTTACAAGGGAGCCAGTCTAAAATACTAATTTCCATTGTCAATATCCCATGGTATGTAGGTATCATGTGAGGTATGCATAGGTCGCCTCTCCACTGCGACCTTTAGTAGGTCTATTGTGGCTCACCCCTAGAGGTTACAGTTGTTCATGGTTGTATGGGGTGAAATTTTCTTGAAATTGGTAGGTTCTAGGTTGGTATAACCAAATATGTTGAGCCTTATTCTTCCCAGGCCGGGGCATGAACAAAGTATATGTTCAGCAGTTTCGTCTTTCACGCAGCAAAACAGACCGTCCGTTTGTTGATTCAGACATATCCGTGCGAGGTGGTAGCTTGGACGACAGTGTCTTGTAAGCAGTTCCGTTAAAATTCGCAGGTCATTCCTGCTCCAAACTAGGATCTGCTTAGTTCTGTTTTTCGATGGTTTAGGTAAGAATGCTTTCGAATGAGTCAACCCTGGTTTATCGGACCAGTACAAAAGTATTTTCCTCTCCGACTGTTCCGAAATAATTGTTTTGGCGGCACTTGTAGTGACTCAAAGACCGATTTTGGTCCAGTGAACGCAGATTTAGCCCCCTGTTTTGCATGAGTGTCAGCTTCTTCGTTTTCCTCCAACCCCTGGTGCCCAGGTACCGACAGCAGGATCACTTTGTTGTTCGCACTAAGGTACTCCAGAAATTCAATGCAATTCCATATAAGTTTAGAATTTATTTTGTTGTAGCCCAGTGCTTCTAAAGCAGCCTGGCTGTCGGATATTATAATAATGTTTCTGTTTGCTAGAGGTCTGTTACCTCTACTGACTTGTCCATTTACACTCGCCTTAAAATTTGTTTTGTCAATCCTCCTTCATCCATCCGTTTTACGTGTCCAAACCATCTAAGCATTCCTTTATCTATCTTTGTAACCACATCTTCTTTTACACCACAGCGTTCTCTTATCTCACTATTTTTTACTATATCCAACCATTATCTGGAGAAATTTGAGATAATCCATGACAGACAGTATGGATTTCGACAACTTCGGTCTACTGGAGATTTGCTGGCTTATGTCACTCAGCTCTGGACAAACACGATTGAAAAGTTTGGTGAATCCCGTGCAATAGCCTTGGATATATCTAAAGCCTTTGACCGCGCTTGGCACCAGGCATTGTTAAGTAAATTATCTGCCTACGGTCTCCCAACCAAACTGCGCCAATGGCTCTTGAGCTTCATGCAAGATCGCTCCTTACATGTGGCAGTTGACGGTATTTCTTCTGATGCGTTTAAAACTAATGCCGGGGTCCCCCAGGGTTCCATCCTGTCCCCCAACTTATTTCTTTTACACATCAACGACCTCTTGAAAACCACCACGAACCCGATTTACAGTTTCGCAGACAATAGCACACTTGTCTCAACTTTTACATCCTATCGATCACTTTCGGTGAATGATACAAATAGAGTCAGGCAGGAACAGGTTGATTCCATCAATAGAGCTCTTCAAGCAATCGTCCAGTGGGGAATTAACAATCTTGTTCAGTTCAACGCCCAAAAAACTCAAAGTGCCACGTTTTCCAAGAAAGTGCATTCCTTAAATCATCCCATCACAATGTCCGGAAATACCCTTGAACCAAGTCCCTCCATCTCCAAGGCATTCTCTTCGTCTTCTAGATTCCATTAAAAAAAGAGCCATTCGCTTGATAAACAGTTCAACTTTCACAGATACCCTTCACCCTCTAGAACATAGAAGAAGAGTTGCAGACCAGTCATTGCTCTACAGATATTTCCATGTCAGATGCTTCAGAGAAATAAAAACTCTTGTACCACCATTGGCCACATTCGGCCGAAGAACTCGGCACGCTGATCAGTCTCACCCATTTACTCTCAAGATTGACACTACAAGGACCAATCTTCATCAAGAATCCTTCTTTTACAGGGATACTACGGAATAGAATAAGCTTCCAAAATCAGTTTTTCCAGAGAACTATGACCTGCAACTTTTTAAAAAGCGTGTCCACAATCATTTTCTTTCTATAATCCCTTTCCCTTCTAATAGTCGCAGTGCGTGCCGTCCGCGGCCCACACGATAGGTCTACCCTTTTTGCGACTATTTTCTTAAAAAAAAAAGTCATCCGGCTATACTTCTCAGACTACTCATCTCCGCAGCATTAATCCTATTTTTATGCTTTTTTTGCCAAACCCAACATTTACTACCATATATAAGTATAGAAACCAACACTTCTCCATGCACATCCAGACGTGCCTTTTTGACACTTTCTGGCTGTTCATAAAGCTATGCTATGCCCCATTCATTTGTTTTCCTGCCAACACCTTTTGTTCAATGTCACTGTCATACTTTACACCTCTTGTTAACTTTGAACCCAAGTATACAAACTCATTTACTTGTTCCACTCTTTCTCCCTTAATCAGAACTTCACAGTTTGTCATGCTTTCTTCTCTTTTAAAAACCATTACTTTTGTTTTGCATACATTTTTTTTTATCCCTTTAATTTTCAGAGCATTATGCATAACATTAACCATTGCCTGCAACTCCTCTTCAGATGACGCAAATATGAAGGCATTTGACAATCAAATCATTTATTTTTAATCCATATGCACTCTTTTTCAAATCTTTTAAACAATCGTCTATGTATAGGTTAAAAAGCCATGGCGAAGCCACACATCCCTGTCTCACTCCTTTTTCAATGTTATACTAGTCCGTGTAAGCTCAGTTTATCCTGACAAAAGCAGTGGAATCCTTAAAAAGTGATTTCAGTGCTCGAAATAAACTACCGCTCACCCCATACATAGACAATGTCGACCAAAATTCACTCCTTATATGTCATAGGCCTTTTTCAAGACTATAATAGCGCAGTAGACCTTCTGACTTTTAGCCTAGAATTTTTCGATTATACCTCGTAATGAAAATATCCGATCCATAAATCTCCTTCCTTTTCTAAGTCATGCTAGCACATCCCATATTAACTTTTCAGTTTTATTCGTCACTCTTTTAATTAATATATTTTTTCTTGTAGTGCAATAAAATCTTATTTAATAAATCAATTAGATATTTACAAAACTTTATACTTTTACTTAAACTTTTTAAGCAATATTTTCAAAACTTTAACACTTTCTAATTGACTGACTAACTGCAGCCCTCCGATTTTAAATACATCCAACCAATATTCCTGGAAATATTTACGACTCACGAATGACATTTCTAGATACATCGCGGGCCTCCAATTACCGCCTACGGCTATTAATCATTCGCTAAAATGTTGGGCGATTTTTATAATGAACTCGCCGTTGTTTCAAAGCAAATAATGGGTACAGGGGCGTATTTGTTGACCTAAATCCGTAACAAAATTCAAAAATCATAAATAACTCATTTTCTTAAAGCAGACGTTTTGTTTTTGGACAATTTTTTGCCCGAGAGTAATATTATTTTTATTCCATTTTTGTTATCAGAATTAAAGCAATTATCGATGTTAATTATCAAATTTCAATATCATTATTATTATTACACTATTGGTATTATTACCTAATTTTTTTAAATATTTTTTTTTCTTATACTTAGAAACTTTAGGAACCCCTGGATTAAGTTAATATTTCGTTTATTTTATGCAATTAAAATTATCACCTGCAACGATAAACGTAAGTTCTATCTTGCAATAAAATGTTTACCAATACTTTATGTTAGTTTCCATAAATCATTTTGTACTACATAAGTACACTATCTATCCTATAAATCTACATCCCATTATCGCTATTAACAGGATTAATATCTTTCTCGTGATGTAGACAAAACATAAAAAGCGACAACATCCAATTATTGCTAATGCAGGAATTCTGATAGCTTAATAAACACCATTAATACCACGTTTTCGGAAATGACAATTTTAGAAATTCATAAAACGTTTTTTTATTGTTTAAAAATTAATTGAACCATTGTGACACAGTTTAAAGAATACTATTTGTTACATAATTGTCGATGATTGTAAGTTTAACTTTTGATTAGTTCAAAGATGTATACAGGGACAGTCAAAACTATTGAAACATCAAGTAAGCGCAGGTTGTGCCTTCAGACTGAGCCAGACAATAAATCTTAAAGCAGGAAATCGAATTGGACATTTGAAGATTTTGGAAAAAAAATTTCTAGAATCAATGTCTAAGTCGATAGATATTATGCCAGTTTGAAGTGGCCATAAACAACCACTTAGTTTGCACAGAGAACAGACTAGAAAGGGATGCTTTAGTGTGATATACTGATGGATCCAAGATGGATGAAAGGGTTGAAGTAGGCGTTACAGGGCCGAATTTTAGGCACTTAAAATCCCTTGGTGATACCCCAACCATCTTTTAAGCAGAATTACATGCCATAGAGATATGTGTTAGAAGTGCATCGAAAGGAACACCCGAAGAACAGATATCTATATTTTATCAAATAGCCATGCAGCACTAAAAGCTTTGAAGTCATACACTTGTTAGTTTAAGCTGACTTGAAACTGTAAACAACCTCTGAGACAACTGGCAGCAAACAATCAGGTTACTCTGATGAGGGTTCCAGGTCATAAGGGAGAAGGCAACGAGAAAGCATACTGCCTTGCCAAGGAAGGGGCAGATACATTATTTTCCGGCCGAGAACTCTTCTGTGAACTCTCCAAAGCCCACTTAAAAGAAGAGGTTTGACGATGGGAAACAGATAAAATGAAATTTCACTGGTATAAAGTGCCAGGACAAAGACAATTGAAAAGGCTGGTAAGCCTTTTGCCAAGAAAACAGCTTCTCGAGTTCGACAAGAAAAACTTGAAACTGTTGACGGGACTCCTCACTGAACACTGCCCTCCGGGGTATCACCTGAAAATATGGGCAAAACAGAGAGTGATAGTTGGCGTTAGTGCGAGAACTTCGCTGAAACTGCAGAACATTTGCTTTGCTAATGCCCAGCGCCTTTCTGCAATAGGCTCCAGTTTCTGGAAGGGGCCTTCCTAAAGCCCTCTTATGTTAAGAACCTTGCCCCCAGGAAACTGATAACTTTGTACGAAGTATCGGAATCCCGGGCCTCGAATATATTAAGGGTTATGCACAAAAGATCTGATAGGTCGAAGTGTTTAATAGGCAGTAGAGCCTTCACGACCCCCCCTTTAATCCAAAATCTACAAGCGCAGGTTATTTGCAGAAAATATAAAGATTGGATTAAATTTTAAATATTATTAAAAGAGAGTGAGAGTTGTCATTTTTGTTTTATTTTTTGCTAATAATTTTACAATATTTTAATGAATTATCCAAATTGGTACAGAGGCAATAAACAAATTTTTTTTTATATTTTGATAAAACGGGCGCCACTTGAGATATTTCTGATAATGATAATGAATCGTAACTTTTTTGGATGAAACTTTTTAATAATTTTGATTAAAAAATATGTAAATATAATTTGTATGTAATATTGTTATGCTTGTTTAAACATGATTTTAAACGTTTTAGAGAAAAATCCAATTAAACAGTTTAGAAAGAAATTTCAATTTAAAAACATTTGACAATCTCTTTTTATTGGATTAATAAATCGGAATAATGAACAAAACAACTTAAACGAACAAATCAAATTAAATGTTCTGCGTGGCTTCCCTCTACTTTTATTTTTTCTAATTATTTTAATAAAGGACTTTCTGTCCCCTTATAAATTTTTTTTTTGTTTGTTTTTTTCCCCAGTGCTCATCTAGTGAATGAATTTCATTGGCATAAACTTATAAGTTCCCAAAAATAAATATTATCCATTGGTTTAAACGACTTCTTGGTATGTATTCAAAATCACTTCTGTTGCCATTCATAGTTGAGGAAATGTGTTACCAAGATGATTTTTAACTGCTAATGGATCTATTGGAATCAAATGGCGAAAGTCAGAATAAACAATAATCTTGCGACTGAACCATTTGGTGTCTTGAAGGGTGTTCGGCAGGGATGTATTTTGTCGTCTCTACTTTTCAACATAAACGACGAAAAGATATTTCAGTTAGCATTGGAAGGTGAATCGACGGGAATAAAAATCAACGGCAGGCCCCTAAATAACTTAAGAAACGTCGACGATACAGTCGTCATAGCAAGTACGGCCGAATAGCTGCAAAATCTGATTAACAAAATAAATATCCATAAAAAAGGATACATACATACATAAAGTCACGCCTTTTTCCCATAGGGGTAGGCAGAGACCACTTCCTTCCACTTGGTACGGTTCTTACACACATCTTTTGCTTCCTCTACTTTCATCAGTGCTCACATACATGCTCGTTGGTTGTTGGTACTCTTGATCTGGCCTTTCTTCAAAACAATGTTGATCTGATCAATATATGTTCTCCGAGGTCGACCTCTCCCGACTTATCCATTTACACTCGCCTTATAAATTTGTTTTGTCAATCTTTCTTCATCTATCCTTTCTACGTGTCCAAACCATCCAAGCATCCCTTTATCTATCTTTGTAACCACATCTTCTTTTACACTACAGCGTTCTCTTATCTCACTATTCTTTACTTTATCCAACTAAGTCACTTCGGCTATACTTTTTAGACTACTCATCTCTGCAGCATTAATCCTATTTTCATGCTTCTTCTGCCAAACCCAACATTTACTACCATACATAAGTGTAGGAACCAACACACCTCTGTGCACAGCCAGACGTGCCTTATTTGACACTTTCTGGCTATTAATAAAGCTATTCAGTGCCCCATTCATTTGTTTTCTCGCCAACACCCTTCGCTCAATGTCACTGTCATAATTTTCATCTCTCGTAAACTTTGAACCCAAGTACACAAATTTATTTACTTGTTCCACTCTTTCTCCATCAATCAAAACTCCACAGTTTGTCATGCTTTCTTCTCTTTCAAAAACCATTACTTTCGTTTTGCTTACATTTATTTTCATCCCTTTGATTTTCAAAAGGATACGGGTTAAATATTAATATACTGAATGCAAAAGTCATAAGGATTGGTAGACAGACCGCGGATCCCCGCATCTTGATTGACGGAGAGACAATCGAGGAGGTTTCGAGGTTCAGGTATCTGGGTGCTATCAATAATTGTGCTATCAATAATTGTGATGAAGAAATTAAAACCAGAGTAGGTATGGCCAAAACAACATTTTTGAACCTAAAGAGCATGTTGCTGCATAGAGACTTGCCCTTGGATTTGCGACTTAGAGTAGTTAAATGTTGGCCCGTGCTACTGTATGGCGCTGAGACGTGGTCTGTTAAAGCAGGATCAATAAATCGCATAAAAGCTTTGGAAATATGGACACTTCGCAGGCTGTTAGGAATATCGTGGGCCGAACACACCTCAAATAAAGAAGTACTTAGAAAAGCAGGTACTAACAGGCAACTCATGAACATCTTGAAACATAGGAAAATTTCCTTTTTGGGTCATATACTTCGTGGTGAACGGTATTCTATCCTGAAACCAATACTCCAAGGAAAAATTAAAGGACGCCGTGGACCTAATAGGAAGCAGCACTTCTGGTTGCGTAACATCAGAGACTGAAGTGGAATAGCAGAGACGCAGCATCACTGTTTCGTCAAGCTGAGAAAAACACCCTTATTCTGTCGAGATAAGAAGAATGGATAATGAGATAGAGCTTTATATCCTGCATAAACCACATTTTTTTTAAATCTAGTGGTAGATAATTTAAAATGACACTAAGAGTATTTTTGCAAAACAATAAATAAATATGAATATCCATTTAAATTTCTGGTATTCGGTCGCCTATAATTCCACTCCAAACATTTAATTTAAATTCATGCTCATTATTTGCATGCGGATTTTATATTTCCCAGTAATGACTGTTTTCCCAATTGAAAACCACTCGTCTGGTAAAAGTTACCTCATACATAAGTAAAATATTCATAATAACATTTCGGTTTCGATTGAGGGAGAAAGAGTGGAAGAAGTTAATGAATTTTTGTACTTGGGTTCAAAATTTACTAGAGATGAAAATCTTTATGAATAGCCAGAAAGTGTCAAAAAAGGCACGTCTGGCGGTGCATAGAGGTGTGTTGGTTCCTACACTTATGTATGGTAGTGAATGTTGGGTTTGGCAGGAGAAGCATGAAAATAGGATTAATGCTGCGGAGATGAGTAGTCTGAGAAGTATAGCCGGAGTGACTCGGCTGGATAAAGTTAAGAATAGTGAGATAAGGCGAGTGTAAATGGGCAAATCGGTAGAGGTCGACCTCGGAGAACATATCTCGATCAGATCAACATTGTTTTGAAGAAAGGCCAGGTCAAGAGTACCAACAACCGAAGAGCATGTATGAGAGCACTGATGATAGTAGAGGAAGCAAAAGATGTGTGTACGAACCGTAGCAAGTGAAAGGAAGAGATCTTTGCCTACCCCTATGGGAAAAGGCGTGACTTTATGTATGTATGTATGTTAGAGCTATTCTTGTTCAGAATAATGTAAACGTCGTGGAAGATCTTTTGGAAGCAAATTTTGAACAGGAGTAAAGTGATAAGAATAAAAGTTCTATTTTTTTAGACACACATACAGTCACGCTTTTTTTCCGTAAGGGTGGGCAGAGATCACTTCCTTCCACTTGCTACGGTTCTTATACACATATTTTGGTTCTTTTACTTTCACCAGCAATCTCGTACATGCTCGTCGGTTGTTTTATTCCAAAATATATTTCGCTAATGCTAAAAGATTTTTTGTTTTTCAATTGACTAAAAAATTTTATTAAACCAAGAAATTTAAGTTTTCTTATCAAAACGCACGTGTGGGTTATAAGATCTCATTACATGTATGTTATTGTTAAATGTCACTTTCAAGGAATGTCGACAGTGCGATTTTTGACGTTTACTGACATGGGCGTAGAAAAAAAATCTTCTTCTTCTTTAAGCCTTTTTTCGTCCACTGCTGGACATAGGCCTCCTCTAGGTTATGCCAAATCTTTTTATTCTGTGCAATCTGTATCCAATTTTTACCGGCTGTTTCTCTTATGTCATCTGGCCATCTGTTCTGACCATCTTTTTGATGTTAGGTCGCAATCGTATGAGTCTGCTTACCCACTGTTCCTGTTTCTCGCGGTGTGTCCGGCCCATCTTTATTTCTGTTTTGCAATGCTGTCTATGATGTCTATGACATTTGTGCGACGTCTAATTTCTTTGTTTCTTATTTTATCCTTGAGGCTTATGCTAAGCATTGGCCGTTCCATAGCTCTCTGTGTTGTTTTGAGCTTGGTTGCGTTTCTTTGAGTTGGTGCCAACGTCTTTGTTCCGTACGTCAGTACCGGCAGAATACAAGCTTTCCATACCCTTCTCTTTAAATTAATTGGTGTTTTTTATTTCGGCGCATGTAAATCGCACAGCTACGACACGACTTCTGTAGAAGCTGTCATAATGAGGAAAAGAAGAAAACAATGGTACATCTTCTTTGTCACTGCCCTGTTCTAAGCAGAAAATGGCTTTCTATACTAGGGCAACCGAACTTTGATGACTTATCTGATCTTTACTCAGTAAGCATTAAAGACCTTACACTTTTTATTAAAAAATTCAACTGGTTCTCACGTTAGAGGGGGAAGGCACCGTCGTCAATCACGGTATCACAACGGGCCAAAAGGCCTAAGTGGGTTCACTCCAAACCGTCGTTTTAACCTAACCTAACCTAACCTAAGGCTGACTTTGCTGGGCTTAGTTTCTTTTGAGCCTGAGCAACTTGGACAGTTACCTGTCAGTGGCGGCTACCTGTTCCTATTCTGAAGGAAGACAGGTATAATAGATTACTAATTGCTATCACGGGATACACAATGTACGTCGTCCTAGTGCCGTTGGCGGAATTCGGTAAAAAACACCCCTCTAGTTTATTATTATTATTAAAATTATAATATTTTTCTGTCGACGAAGGGTGGAACGTACGTTCTTGTCTTTTTTGAAGTCTGATCTTCCGAAGGTACGATGAATAACGCAAACAGTTTCACACTTAAATTAAACGTTTAAAGGGTCTGGAGACATTATGAGTTTTCACACCGTTACTCGAGTTTTGTGATCCCATTTTCTCGGCGTTTAAAATACAATACATTCCTACTGCAATTGGGGAGTCACGCGCATAAAGTATTGAATATTTAAATAGCGCGGTCGAAACAGTCATTGTTCGTTTTTTATTGATCATGAGCACAGTTCAATTATGGATTAGTTGTGAAAGCTACTGTTCTTCTATTAATATTATGCTAGTATTAAATTCTTTACACCTTAACCTAAAAAGGAATATTTCATGATGTGCTGATGATAATTAATATTCGTGAGGATAATGTAATAGTATTAAGAAAGAAAAATTAAAGGTTGGTATGGATTTAAAGTATTGTTCTCTCTTTAATTATTTTTCCACATTGACAAGTCAATGTGGATGGATTTGATTAAAATATAAATAATTCTAAAATTTACATTTTTATTTCATTTCAACTTTATTTTGGTGCTTAGATTGTTCGATCGTTATCTATTTCCGGTTGTAGAGTCATTCTCAACAACTTTAAGTGAATATTTGAATTTTCCGAAACTCGTTTGTATTCTCTACGAGTTCAACGCGTTCCACTACTTTTGATATTTACATTTTAAATCAATAATATCAATATCTTTTCCGTTTATATTTTTCAACCATTTACTTTTACAGTCGTGATCATAATTTTTCATTATTTTTTTTACCAAACTGGCTTTTATTCGCCATAACGTTCGCTTGGTCTGTAGTCTTTGATTGGAAATAATAGGATATAAAAATGAAATGAAAAATATTGCTTTTGGGAGTAAGTTGATCATTTATAGATTGGTTTCTTTTACACTTGTATAACATTTGTCCTTGTAGACCATAGGTAATATTATAGTTTCTTAATAAGATAAGTTAATAAATTGGGTAGAATTTAAAAAAAAAAAATCATATCTTTAAGTTTCATGCTATTTCCCAAGATACAACATTTTTTTTTAATTGAAATTACAATTATTACGAGCTGCATATAATTCACAAAATATATGTATATATTGAGATGATATAATATTGAAGTAAGAAAATTTAAAACAAATTACATGGAAATAACCACTATTACATTGAAAGAGCTCTGATCGAGAATCTCAAGAGATCCATTAGAAAGGTTTTTAGACAAAGATAAATAGAGACATGAAATATTAACTGTTTAATATCAGTCTATGTATTAATTTAATATAATAGCTGTAAATTTTATGTATCTTTGTAAGAATAATGTTAATTTGGGTGATTTAATAATTTTATAGCATCAGAAAACTTGCTTGTCGAAAGGTAATATTGTAGAAAGGATATTTTCTTTAATTTGACCTCTACAGAGACAGGAAGTATAACAAAATAATCCAGGTGGTCTCTCTTATCTGAAAATAGCAATATCGGTTAATATTAAGAAAAACATATTTTGAAAGAAATTAATAATTATGAGATACCTGTATAGTATAAGTATTTGAAAATGACTACCAATACAAAGGATCTTCTAAAACTTTGGTAATTTATAGAGAATTGTCATTGCCAACATAGAATTAACAATATTTATTTAATAAAATATGTAAAGATTATAACATAGTTTATCGAGTAATCATAATAATTTGATTTCTATTTAATTTAAACTTATAATGTAAACTACAAAAGTGTTAAATTTTACCTTATTAAGAAGATTTTGTAGTTTGAAATTAATTACCAAAAAATCCAATGATTTAATTGGTTTTCATAATTTGAATTCATAGCCTTCTGAGATTTTAAGATTCATATAAATATGTTAGCATCAAGGAGATCGGGGTCAGTCCTAGGAATTCCATGGCCCAAATAGTGTAATTCTTGTGTTTTCTTAACAAAAAGGACAGCCATTGTTTGCTAAAAAATTAATTAATTTGTCATCAGAAAGGAGACGGCCATTTTTGAAATCGCCATATTTGAAAATTTATAACAATGCAGTTATAGTTAAAATTAATAAACTCTACATTTTAAACAACAGTGTTAGTGAGCAGACTTACCTTTGATATGAAGATATGGAGTAATTTGACAAAGGTGACATTTTTAAACTTAAGTGAGAAAGAATTCCTGTTTCTCAAGACCCATCTAGTTATCGTTGAATGACACTTACACATCACGGATCGTTAATATTGACATATTTGACAAATATTCAAGCGTTGCCACATCTTGTGATACACAAGACAGACCTTTTTTAAGCGTTGCCACATTTTTTTAATTTCCGTAAAATTTTTGTAGTAACAACTTTAAGTAAAATTCATCTGTTTGAAAAACGTATTAATTAAAAATAAAAAGAAATGTAATTTTAAAGTAAAGATTTAATTAAGTATAAATTGTAATTTGTAAATTTAAATAGTGTAAAAGTGTATGCGCGGTTGCATAATTTTAGTTTATTTATTTGTATACCTTTTAATACTTTCCATGTTTATTTTATTTTGTTAAAATTTTAATATTAATAAACCTTGTAGTGTTAAGCTTGAGAGTAAATGGGTGAGACTGATCAGCGTGCCGAGTTCTTCGGCCGAATGTGGCCAATGGTGGTACAAGAGTTTTTATCTCTCTGGAGCATCTGCCATGGAAATATATGTAGAGCAATGACTGGTCTGCAACTCTTCTTCTATGTTCTAGAGGGTGAAGGGTATCTGTGAGAGTTGAGCTGTTTATCAAGCGAATGGCTCTTTTCTGAATGGAATCTAGAAGACGAAGAGATGCCTTGGTGCTGAACCCCAAATGTGCGAGCAATACTCCAGTAGAGGTCGGATTTGAGCCTTGTACGTCGTCAACAGTTGATCAGGAGTAAAAAACTTTCTGGCTTTCCACAGAAAACCTAGCCTCTGGCTTGCCGACTTTGCGATGTTAGCAACATGGTCATGCCAAGACATATTATTGGATACCGTGACTTCCAAAATCGAGATGGAGGGACTTGGTTCAAGGGTATTTCCGGTTGTTCATTTTCATTTTCCAGTTGATCATTTCATGTCAAAAGTCCTTCTTAAATTGAACCGACACTCGGAATAAAGGGATCTCAGCTCTGGATAGTAATAATAGTTATAATAATAAAAAAAAATTATATAATAATAATAATTTTTTTTTTGTTTTTTTTTATATAAAAAAACAAATGGCGCTTAAGGTACATTAATTTTTATTTATTTATTTTAAAAGTAACGAAATCATATTTTTAGAAACCATTTATTTTACAACAATATTAATTTTTCTTTACATCGGTACAATTTTTAGAGTCGATATAGAAACATTCTGGTATTCTATATTGATGTTGTATTCGATATAAAATATTTCGTTACTATATATATATATATATATATATATATATATATATATTGTGTATGTGTGTGGAAGACTTTCTTTGACCTTTTTAGTATATATTTATTTAAATTTTTTTTTGGTTTTACCTTATTTTTGTAATATGAATACAAAAAGACGGTTTAAGTTGGTATTACCATCATTTATTGACGTTTCGGATTACTCAGCCTTTTTCAAAATATATTAACAATTCCACAGATGAAAGCCACCAGGTAGCAGTTAATGTTATATTTTAACAAAATAAACTAAATAAAGCATTAAGACACGAACAGTACATAAGTATGATTGCATTGCTATACCGTTCTAGTTTGATACATAAATTTTCTTTTTGTAGTCTAAGATGTTAAAAAGAAGTATTGTAAAACCTGTTTCGTATATTTTATTGAATAACCTTGTTATTAATTTAATATTGTCTTCATTGATTAACTTGATTGCTTCCATCGGTAATCCATCTGGCCCTCATGCCTTTCTATTTTTGGTGATTGAGATGGCATGTATGACTTCCGATTTTAATATTTTGGGTCCTTCTTTGTTTTCTACGTTTAACAACACCTCATCTCTTTTACTGGTGAATGACTTAGTAATGTAATCTTTCCATGTAGTCCTTATATCTTTTTCGTTTAGTATTAACTCGTTTTTTTGGTTTATTAATGATATTGAGATTTTTTTTGTATGTTTTAGTGACTTCTTTGATTTTTCGATGCACATTAAGATCGTCGTTTGCTCCTAGTAACTTATATATTTCACAAAGTTCTTTTTATTCCAGTCTTTTTTTGCTATTTTAATTTTTTTCCGTATTAATTTCTGGTAAGATCTTCGTTATTATCCTCGTTATGTGGTGCTGACCATGTGTAGAGTTTCCGATTGGGCAATCTGAACCAGGTGGTTGTAATAATCATTTTGTTGTTTTGGCCAAATTCATATAACCGATCCCCTATCTGGTTAGAATTACCCAAAACATAATCTCCGACCAAATCACCACGCCTGCCGTGCCCGATTTTGGCATTGAAATCCCCCAGAATAATAGTAATTTGATGGTTCTTTAATGACCGTAAAACTTGATTAATGCTATTTTAAAGCTTTTCTACTTTATAGTCATATTTTTGGTCAGATGTGGGGGCATATATTTGCAGTATATTTATGTTGAGAGGATTTCCTCGTAGCTGCAATAGCATGAAGCCATCCAAGATTGGTGTAAAGTTGGTAACATACTCTTGGTATTTATTGCTGACAGCAATTCCTACTCCGTTGGGATGATTAGGTCCTTCACTACCCGAGTAGTATAAGGTGTATTCTTCTTTTTTGCACATTCCGGATCCTGGTTATCTCAGTTCGCTGATGCCCATTATGTCCGTCCCAAGTCTGGTCATGTCTTGTATTAGATTATCCAATTTTCCAGCTTAAAATAGGCTTTTCATATTCCAGGTGCTCACTCTTAGTTTGGAATTGGTTATGATCATCTTATCTGAACAGGGGTTTCGCTTGGTAACGACCTGAGAAGCCCTGTTTTGTACGTTTCTTCTCCTGTCGGATCTTGATTTCTGAATTTCATAATCAGTAAGGTCATCACCATAGATTATTGCCATTGTGATTTTACCAGGACTGCCTAACTAGGCCTTTAATGCATTGATTGTCCTCTGCCTTCTGCATCTCCGTGCCGTTGAGCTATATTTTAGCTTCGTCCGCCTTTAGGAAGAATTTCTCCTTACTAGGACAAGAAAGTGCCCTTTCTTTTGTTAGCTTGTTGACCCGAAGGTTGTTGGTTAACAAGAGTGGATAACTTATACCGGTAATCACTCGGTCGACAGAGCCTCGTTTGTTAGTACATTTAAATTTTTTTTTGCGTAAATGAGACCTCATCGATAAAACGGATACATGTTAAAAAATTGGGATTGAGGGCTGTCCTTTTTTGTAATGTTTGACAAAAATACACTCTAACCGGTAGATCGCCTGCAAGAGCTCTTGGACTGGTCTGTAATGATAAGGATGTATCTGCTGCTCCTTAAGTATCCTTCAAGTACTTGAAAAAGACGTATTTGTTTGTCTTGCCATATTCCTTACGCTAACTGTTGAATCTTGATCAACTAAATTTAAAATAATATTTTCTGTATTAATGGTTCTTGATGTGCTTGTCCTACCAGAATATATTTTTTTTGGTATCGAGTTTTACCAAGAGTATCTTTTTGGTGTGAAATTGAATGATGTTTAAGTTCACTTGAAATTTGGATTAATAAATTTAACTTTAAAAAAGTTATGTTTAATACTACTTGTTACGAACCGTGTAACTAGCGCCCTCTATGAGAGCCCGATATAAAAACAAATTCATAGGATCTATCAGATTTTAAAACATATTCGTATAAAATTTCATTACAATGCTTTCAGTAGTAAATGTGTATACATGTTTTTTCTTCTACGCCCTTTATCTGGAATACGGCTGGCGTTACGAAAAATTTTTACTAAGCAAACACCAATTATTTTTCAGTTTTCTACCTATCCTAGAGATAGGGTCACCTTTTTTTTGAAACACCCTGTATTTATAGTATTGGCACATCCCAAGAGCTGTATTACGTTTATCAAAACGAGTTTAATGACTTGCTTATAGATTAGCAGCTTGTTATGGACTGTCAATTTTTAATTACCACCAAGTAGCCAGCACATTTTTTTATATTTTAATCTCAGCTTTTTAATTTTTTTTTGACATGTACCTTTAATCGAAACCTAACGTCATTCCCAGGTATTTCGCTGTATGGGAATATGGAACGTTATTTCCATTTATTTCTAGTACTATTTTGTTTTTGGTGAATTTGTTTGTGAAGTTAATAGGTGTTGATTTGGTTTTGGTTTTATTTGCCATTTTGTTGTCCAACTGTTCACGTTGTTTACTGCTATCTGTAGTTTATGCGTAGCCTGTTCCTCAGTTTTGCTAACCGCCAGTATCGCCGTATGTTTCGCGAATGTTGCCATTGTCGTGTCGTCTGTAAGTGTGATGTCGTATGTGTATAATAGGTAGAAGTTTACTCTACCTTGCGGTACTTCAGTTTGTATCTATTTCAGTTCTGAATAGCTTTGTTCCTGTCTTACCAAAAAGACCCGGCTTAAGAGGTATAATTGTATTAGTTCGCAATGCTCTTTTGGTAGTGTTTTGTTGAGTTTTATTAGCAGCCCTTGATGCCAGAGTACTGTACTATTATTTTTTTGCTATGTAACAGGAAAATAGGACAACATAAGCTCGAAAATGAAAGAATGGGACTGGCTCCACGCTGAGAAACTATTGAACCTACATCTTTTCTCTATCTGTCACAGAATTATGAAATCAACTCAAACCTGATTTTTTTTTCATAAGCTACGTATATCCCATATTTTCCATCCCTCAGCACTCCTTTTCCATTTACACTCGTGTCTTTTCTTACTCGGTGGCGTTAACAATGCACCGAACTTGGTATCATACTATAGCATCCGTATACAAAGCAAATGTTATTATAAAAGTAAATGCGCTTGGTCATTTGTACACCGCCCCTCGCCACGCACCTAGCCTGGTATCAGAGCATCGTATTCCGAAATCAACATTTGCACAATGGTAGCTTCTCTTACAATTCTAATAAATTGTACAATTATCTTCCCAGTAATTACAGGGACTATACTATATTCAACTGAAACGCCTTTTAAATGGGACATTTTAGAGTTTTATGGTTCAGTTAACGTTTTAGTACCTAATATTTAATAATTTATATTAGAGCTTATATTTTATGACAAAGTATTTATTAATTTGGTACAGAGTAGACTATGAAAAATTTATCGGAATTAGTTTTTCCAATAAAATCAAATCCATAACAAAATAAATGTTTACCGTGCTACATAATTCTTTTTTTTATTAATTAATTACATATTTTTATTTTCATATTGTTTAAGCTTATTTGGTAAAATTTTTTTATTTATTTTTAATAAAAAACTTTCTGGGTAATTAATTGTTTATAAAAATCAGTTTTTTGTTTTCTTTTTAAAGAATATGTCAAAAGGAAAATTTTTTGCAAGGCAAATCCTTTGATTGATTACTAAGGTTCATTTTTTCAGACATCCCCTACCAAATTAAAATGTCAATTGATGTTTTTTTTAAGCATTTCGCGTTTTTCTGATCATAATTTAACATTGATAAATTTTCAAGGAATCTTCGACGTGAAAATTAATACCGGTATTGCGTTTGTATTACGTGTTAAAAACGATACAACTGGGAAATGAAGAACATAAATTAGGGCTTATGACATTTATAAATCGAGGCCAAGTTCTTTTCACATAAGTGCCTTCTTTTCTACGTGAGCAAAACAAAACTTGATCTGGAAACTCGCAAGGTTTGTAATTTATATTCTTAGTTTGAAAAATTGCAAATAATATTAAAAAAATGTTGTTCTAAAAGTAGTATTTAAACAAAGGTCTGTAATTTTGGATTTGTCATAATAAAAAAAATTTAAATTAATTAATTAATGTTTTTTATTATAAAGCAGTAGCAAACTTTAGGTGTCGTATTATACAGGGTATTTCAAGGTATTTATAAATTTTTATTAATAGACCAAAATTATTATTATTGTTATCTATGAATTGGGAAGTATTAGGCCCGATCCTCACTATAATGCCGTTTACAGTTTGTTCTAGGTCCAATCTCGGTTTGATAAAATATTATCAAGTAAAAAATATATGTAAGCATTTATAATATGCGTAACAGCCAAATACATCCGACTTTGATTATTGACGATTTAAGACTAAATCGAGAACTGAATCAGATTGTATAATGTGAACATAATACGACTTTACCAGACCGAAATCGGATCAAGAACGAACTATGAACGGCATTATAGTGAGGATCGGCACTTAGTTTACTCGGCATAGTCGGCAAACTGTATGCAAAGATATTGATTGAAAGAGTGACGAATAAAACTAAGAAGTATGATATGGAATGTGCAAGCAGGATTTAGAAGAGAAAGGAGATGTATGAATCAGGTCTATTCATTACTAGGTATAGTCGAAAAATTCTTGGCTAGAGGTCAAAAGGTCTGTTGCGTTTTTATAGACTTGGAAAACAGGTCAAGAGTACCAACAACCGACGAGCAAGTATGAGAGCACTAATAAAAATAGAGGAAGCAAAAGATGTGTGTAAGAACCGTATCAAGTGGGAGAAAGTGGTCTTTGCCTACCCCTATGGGAAAAAGGCGTGACTTTATGTATGTATGTAGACTTGGAAAAGGCTTATGAGAGAGTAATGAGGAGTGAATTGTGGTCGACATTATCTAAGTATGGGGTGAGCGGTAGTTTAATACAAGCACTGGAATTACTTTACGAGGAATTCACTGCTTGTGTCAGGATAAACGTAGCTTACACGGACTGGTTTAACATTGAAAAAGGTGTGAGACAGGGATGTGTGGCTTCACAATGGCTGTTTAACTTATACATAGACGATTTTTTAATGGATTTAAATTTAAAAAAAAGTGCGTATAGATTGAAAATGAATATTTTGATCGTCAAATGCCTTCTTTACGCTGATGATCAAGTCATATTACCGTTATCTGAAGAGGAGTTGCAGGCGATGGTTAATTTTATGCATAATGCCCTAAAAATCGAAGGGATGAAAATAAATGTAAGCAAAACAAAAGTAATGGTTTTTGTAAGAGAAGAAAGCATGACAAACTGTGAAGTTCTGATTGAGGGAGAAAGAGTGGAACAAGTAAATGAGTTTGTATACCTGATGTTACGAGAGATGGAAAGTATGACAGTAACATTGAGCAAAGAGTTTTGGCAGGAAAACAAATTAATGGGACACTGCATAGCTTTATGAACACCCAGAAAGTATCAAAAAAGGCACGTCTGGCTGTGCATAGAGGAGTGTTGGTTCCTACACTTATGTATGGTAGTGAATGTTGGGTTTGGCAAAAGAAGCATGAAAATAGGATGAATGCTGCGGAGATGAGTAGTTTGAGAAGTATAGCCGGAGTGACTCGGTTGGATAAAGTAAAAAATAGTGAGATAATAGAACGCTGTGGTGTAAAAGTAGATGTGGTTACAAAGATATATAAAGGAATGCTTAAATGGTTTGGACACGTAGAAAGGATGGTTAAAGGAAGAATAACGAAACAA
This sequence comes from Agelastica alni, assembly GCA_950111635.1. NCBI lineage: Eukaryota > Metazoa > Arthropoda > Insecta > Coleoptera > Chrysomelidae > Agelastica > Agelastica alni. The sequence continues at coordinate 17,618,541 of OX467716.1, forward strand.
ATTTATAAGGCGAGTGTGAATGGTCAAGTCGGTAGAGGCGCATAGCGGCATTTCAGTTTTAGTAAAGTTAGTTTTTCAAATATTTTTAGATATTAAAAAAAATTGATAGATCCGCGAACTGATCTACCTGTTTCCTCGAATTAAATTTAATCGAGAAGTCAAGATCACATCCCTGAGATAGAGTCTGTAGTTTATTTTTGTTTAATCATTTTTAATATCGACTACTCTTTCCTAAAAGAAAGTAGTAGAGTTACTTTTTCATTTTATATTTTCCCTAGTAACTTTAAAATTATTTTTTATTTGTTTAACCGCAATATTTACCTAACCTATGGTATTTGACACAAGCAAATACCAGCTCCGATATAATTTTAAATTAAAAGTAGAGCGACCAAATTAAACCTCTTCCCCATTACCGTTTTCGCGTTAGTTGTGTTGGTATACTGAAAGCAAAAAAAGGAAAAATTCTATCGCTGCACAATAAAAAATTCATCATACTTGAAAGACGTCATATTTGCTCAATTTCGCATAGCCGGGCTGATAAACATTGCGCCTTTTTAATTTTTAATGGGCGCCGATGTAGTAGGTATACGAGTATATGGAGAGGGAGCAACCCTAATGATCACAAAAGTATCCTTTTATATATTTTTTTATTTACCATTAATTCCAATACACTTTCTGATATCTGTGGGCACGGCAAAAACCTGGTCAAAAATATTTTTCATGTTTTTTACAGTTAAAACTACTGCTGTCGACTTTTAACTTACTTTGTAATACCCTTAAATTTAGTCACTTCAGAAAAATATTTCTTGCAATATACCATGTGGAAATACATACATAAACAATCAGAGACAGTTTTAAAACGTATACGTATATTAAATTAAAAAAAAAGCTGTTTCACAATAATTCAATCATCGAAGTCAGATTCAGATTTATCGTTTGAATTCTCTTCGTGATATCTGCTTTCGGTTCGTGCATTTTTCGCTCCAGTGATTAGAATACTTATAGTTTTTGCACAAAACGGCTTACTTTTCTTACGTGATTGTTGTCTACTGTTGCTTAACAATGGGTTAGACGTAAGTCTATTCAATACGTCCTATTGCATTTCACTCTATCATTTTTTCGGGAGACGTTCTGCCTGAAGTGCTTATTGCGAGCTTTAGCAGCCTCTTTAGAAAGCTGTTTAGTTGCACCATGCAATAGGATTTTATGTACAGTGGGCGACATTGGATACCAACCATACAGCTGCACGTACAGAGTAGCAGTTTCGAATGTATAGGTTTAGAATTTGTTTGCGTCAATTGCATGATCACTTGAAATTGTTTCCAGAATCACCTAGGACCCCTCTTTATTTTCTTCGGCACTTTGACCTATTTGTGTAAATATATATATATATATATATATATATATATATATATATATATATATATATATATATATATATATATATATTTTTTTTTTTTTTTTATGAAAATAGTCGCAAAAAGGGTAGACCTATCGTGTGGGCCGCGGACGGCCCGTACTACGACTATTAGAAGGGGAAGGGATTATAGAAAGGAAATGATTGTGGGCACGCTTTTTAAAAAGTTGCAGGTCATAGTTCTCTGGAAAAACTGATTTTGGAAGCTTATTTCATTCCGTAGCAGCTATCAAGCTATCTTGATTCAAAGAATGCATTGAAAAAATAACAATTATTTGAAAAAGCCAATAACTGAAAAACTATTTAGGTTGGGTATAGGGAACCCAATATAAAATGAAAGATAATAGAATTTTATATTGTTCAGACCAAAAAAATACAGGGTATTCTATTTGAAATAACAAAGTTATCTTTGTCCGAAATTATAAAAAAGTGACAATGATTTTTGAACATTCTGTATAATATTGAGAAACGGGTTTCATCGAAATCAATAGCCCAAAACCTCTTTTATGCTTGGCCAGAATTCAAAGGGATGATTTTTATACATTTTAATGTTATTTAGTTTCCAATTGTACCTAGCATTTTTATAAAAAAATTATTAACTCGAGAACGGTTACAGTTAGCTACAAAGTTCCTTTTATGAAATCGTATTATTTTTTTCTGAACTATTTAAAAGTGTAACGAAATATAGGGTGTTCCATTTGAAAAAACACAACTTTGATATGTCACAATTTTTTAGCCACCCTGTAGACTCCAAAATAATTTACTTTTGCAGCCTTAATCAATATACATATAATAAAATGGGGAAATTCCCGAAAATATTATTGGTTTGGTTTACAGGGACCGTGTCGTATGGGGTGCCCCACCCTGTATATATATAAATATATATATATATATATATATATATATATATATATATATATATATATATATATATATATATATATATATATATATATATATATATATATTTATATATATACATATTTATATATATACATGTAGTCATTTGGGTAAATTATGTATCAAAAAACAACTACTCCCCCGGCTATATGCCGCGACAGTCATTGAATTAGATCTGAGTCATAATCGTGTATAATACACCATTTCGGGTAACAATATGCAGATGCTTGTTAAGTAAGAGAAGGAACTATTAGATTTCCCAATCCGAAGTGACCACCTATGGACCGGTTTCGGGTGTTTCCCCTCATCAGCATAGGGCAGGTCTTACTCGACTGGACACATCAACCAATTCGACTCCTACTAAGTATACATGAAGTGCTACGCGGAAAGCGCCAGTCACGACAACTATACTTTTTAACAAGCACCACCCGGTGAATAGCTTCTGCAAAGAAGTATTGTAATCTGCAAAATTTATAGAAATCTATATTATAGTTTTCTATAAATTATGCATATATATATATATATATATATATATATATATATATATATATATATATATATATGAAATGTTCAGAAATGCTTTCGCGGTCAGAAAAATGAATACTAGGTTTTCTGGATAAACCGCGTTCAGAAAACCTAGTATTCATATATATATATATATATATATATATATATATATATATATATATATATATATATATATATATATATATATATATAATCAACGTTAATTTTGGATTATAAAAAATGCTTCTTTTTTTATGGCACACATATTTTTTTTACCCTGTACCATTCTTTAGTAGATTTAGAAAAAAATTTCTTAACATTTCCCCATACCTAAGTTAAACATTTTCCGAGATTTTTTTACTTTTATTATTCGTATCTAGCCATTGTTACTAATTTTAGCAATAAAAAATAAACGTTATCTGACGAATTTACCTTTTAAACAATGACAACTGTACTTTTGACAATTATATTCATGGCGCTCTAAGATGGTAAAAGTTATTTTATAAGATAATGAAAAATAAAAACCAAAAAATCTCGGAAAATGTTTGTCTTAGGTATAGAAAAATGTTAAGAATATTTTTCTATATCTACTATAAAATTGTACAGGGTGAAAAAAAAGTGTATAATTTAAAAAATAATTAGTTTTTAGCATTTTTTATAATCGAAAAATAACGTTGATTTTATTTCACCCTGTAAAACAAAATTCAAAATATTTTTCTGTGATAACATTGAGCTATCAGTAATAAATGTAGATAGTAAAAATTGACCAATTATAATTTATCACGAAATAAAAAGAGTTTCTAAATAACAGTAAAACGTCAATTTTTTTACTATTTATTATTTCAAAAACCAATAAATTTAGGTATAGTACCTCGTTATAAAAAGTTATTTATATTTAAGTAGGCAATTCAAAAAGTTAGAAATATTCGGGTTGTTTAATTTAAAACAGCGAAGTTGACGTCAACATCCGGTACATCCGAAAGTCGAGCATATTTTCATTTGATAGACCAATGCCGAAAACCCCTTATTACAAATTTTCAGATTTCTTTCCTGACTAGTTTTGCCATAACGTCTAATGTGCCATCGAGAAAAATCACCCTGTATTAAATTAGATTGTTTAGTGCGATCGCCAAGTCAATCTATTTATTTAAAACATAAAAGATTTTCAATATTAATATGGTCACTATAAGATGTTGTTGGATTAGCTTATTACGTAATACCTTAAGATATATGGACCCTGAAGTAGTGACTGAATAAATTAACCGACTTGGTATTACATGGACCTCACTAAGTTGCGAGACTTGGTGTTTTTTACGAGTTTTGCTTTTGATGGCATAAAAATATTCGGTAACCGTTAGAAAATATTTAGGTTACGCCACTTGTTATTCGGTATATCACTAGCACTAAGAGTAGCGCTGCTGTCGTGAAGAAGTAGGGATGTTTCAATTGTGCCTTTCATTCTTAATTCATTTATACTATTATAAAAATGAAGTAGCTTTATCGTACCAGTCCCAGGACTTTATTGTCAAACCTCGTATATGAAAATAAGAATATTAAAATAAACACAAACGATCTTAGATACCGCTCCGGTCAAGAATATGATGCTTGGTTCAAAATTACTGCAGTGTTTATTTCTTTACGAGTCAGGGTAAACTTTTTAAATTTTCATGTTCCATTAAGGTACAAAATACCTTCAAAAGAGTCTCATCTTTCGTAAACCCTAAAGCTTTTTTGTAATGCAAGACTTTTTTCCGGAGTTTTTAATTATGTTTTGTTTCTATTAATATTTTAAAAATATTCAAAGTGACCCATTTCCTTTTTTTTAACCGACTTCAAAAAAAAAGGAGTTTCTCGATTCGACTGTATTTTTTTATGTTTGTTACCTCAGAACTTTCGACTGGGTGAACCGATTTTGATGATCCTTTTTTTATTTAAAAGCTGGTGCTTTTCGTGCTTTTCGGAAAGTCACTGACATAACTATGAACACCAAACTACGCCTGTTACGAGCGCTTGTCTTTCCCATTGCCACTTACGCTGCAGAAACTTGGACCATCAAAAAGTCGGACTCACAACGTATATTGGCTTTCAAAATGTGGGTCTATCGCAAAATGCTACGCATACCCTGGACAGCACACCGCACAAACATCTCAGTATTAACATAACTCAACATCACCACTAGGCTTACCACAATTATTAACCAAAGCATTCTGAGATATTTTGGACATATAACAAGACGAAGAGAAGGTATGGAGAGACTAGTAGTTGAGGGCAAAGTTGAAGGAAAAAGAGCTCGAGGAAGATCTCCTCTGCGATGGGCAGATCAAACAAAGAAAATCACCGGTTACTCTCTCTTCGAAGCAGCACAACACGCACAAGAAAGAGAAGAATGGACAACAACAATAAAACGAATACCATAACGTCTCTACATCCTTACGAAGGATAAAGGACAGAGGAGGAGGAGGCTTTTTGTGTGGTCTCATTTTAATTTGGTTCAGTTTTGACAATGGCATCCATGAAAAAACCATATTAGTCTTTAAAGTCGGTTTTTTTTACGTTTTTGCGTACGGTTTATGTCCCCTTAAATCTTTAAAAATTAAAACCCGCCTTGTTCATATAGCGCCAACATTTTAAAAATACACACACACACACATGTATTTTAGACCAAGAGCCATTGACCAATTGTCATTTCAAAAGTCTTGAATATATACTACTCAATGTTTAATATCTGCTCGACAATAGAAGCCACTGGCAGCTTTCGATGGCCAGGGTAAATAACCCTAAAATATTAAAAAGGGGCGGGAAAAAAGAATTATTTTAGTTAAAGTATCAGTCATGAAATTTATGCAGATTATTTTCTAAAGTATACTGAATGTATAAAAAATTCGCCAGAACATTTTCGTCCCTCCTAATTGTTGACAGAACGCTATAAATATTTATAGAAAATAGTGTTATTAATTTATTAATAATAGTGGTATTCGACAAGGAGATTCCCTTAGCCCCTTATTGTTCAACATCGTTATAGACGAAATAATAAAAAGCACTTGTAACCTGAAAGGGTATAAAATGGAAAACAATAACGTCAAAATCCTATGCTATGCCGATGATGCTGTTCTGATTGCAGAAAACGAAGATGACCTACAGAGATTACTATTCAAATTCAGCACAACGGCAAAAAGTCTAAAAATGAAGATATTTGCAGCAAATACGAATTGCACGACAACTTCAAAAACACCTATCAGATGCAAACTGGTTGTGGATGATAAAATTATACAACAGGAGATGAAATTTAAATACCTAGGCATAGAAATATCAGGATATGGTGACATCGAGGCGAAGGTAAAAATCCAAGTGGCAAAAGCAGCACGAACCTCAGCTCACCTGAACGATACAATCCTCCGAAACAAATTTATCGGAATTGAGACCAAATCCCGAATCTACAAGGCGGTCATCCGACTTATATTAACATACACAGCGGAAACTAGACCAGATGCATTAAAAAAAAAGAAAAAGAGAATATTAGAAACCACCGAAATGAAAATAGTGCGCAGGATCGCTGGAAAAACACTTTTTGACAGGGAGAGAAGCAAGGACATTAGAAGAACATGTAAAATAGACAATGTAAATGAATGGTTACTGAGAGTCCGTCTTTTTCGACTTTGTCTATCGCGACAGTGTGTTGGTCACAATTGGGGGACTGTCGGCGCGGCGAACAAAAAAAAACTCACGCAAATTCTTGACGAGGTGTCTAGTAGTTCCGAAATAATAAAAATTGTTCGGGCTCTATCCTTGTGAAGTTCCACCCCCACTATCAAAAATTCGAAAAATTTTTTAGAGTTCCGAGTTCTATTTCAATAGTTCTAGAGTTCCTGATAGGTATTAGGAATAGTTCTGACCTTTAAAGAGTAAGGAATCAATTTTTCAAAATGGGAGACAACTTCACGCTCCTTCGCACTTTTGAAAAAGTGAATTTTTTTTGGAATTCTGGGTAGATTTAGCATAGTTCTAGAGTTCCTGATGCTTTTCGAAAATAGTTCCGGCAAATTTAACCACAAAAAAAACCCATCTCCTCACTTTTTTTAAATCAATTTTTCTTTCAGCTATTTTGTTTGCTTTAAAATTTTTTTCGAAAAATCCAAAAAATCAGAATTTTAAAAGTGTAATAAAATATAAGGTCCAGGAGTTCTAAATAAAAAGTTCTGATTCTTTCCCAAAGAGTTCTACTAAAAAGTTACACAACATTTTTCGATGAAATCAAAATCCAAAATTCTACGAGGCTTAAAGTTACCAAAAAATTTTGATTTTCAAATTTTGAAAGTTGCACTTCCACTATTAAAAATTCAAATTTTTTTTAGAGTTTTGAGTTCTATTTTAATAGTTCTAGAATTCCTAGAAGGTATTAGGAATAGTTCGGACCTTGAAAGGGTAAAAAAATCAATTTTCAAAATGGGGAGCCAACTTCACGCTCCTCTGCACTTTTAAAAAAGTGAATTTTTTTTCGGAGTTTTGGGTAGATTTAGTATAGTTTAAGAGTTTCTGATGCTTTTCTGGCAAATTTAACGCCAAAAAAAATTTTGAAAAAAAAAACCCGTCTCCCCACTTTTTCAAATATCAATTTTCTTCCAGCAATTTTGTTTGCTCCAAAGATTTTTAAAGTTCTACAAACAAAAAATTTCGAAACATTCAAAATCCAAGAAATCACAGCAGTTTTAAAGTGTAATATAATAGGAATTTTTTTATCATAAGTTCCCGGAGTTCTGATGAAAGTTCTGTTTCTTTCCCAAAAAGTTTTATTAAAAAGTCCTACAACATTTTTCGATGAAATAAAAATCCAAAATTGGACGAGGCTTTATAATTACCAACAAATTTTGATTTTCAAATTTTGAAAGTTGCAGGAGTTCTGGTGAGAGTTCTGTTCCTTCCCCAAATAGTTCTACCAAAAATTTATACAACATTTTTCAATGAAATCAAAATCCAAAATTTTACGAGGCTTTAAAGTTACAACAAAATTTTGATATTCAAAATTTTGAAAGTTGCAGAAGTTCTGATGAGAGTTTTGTTTCCTCCCCAAAGAGTTCTACCAAAAAGTCCTAAATTATTATTTGATGAAATCAAAATCCAAAATTCTACGAGGCTTTAAAGTTAAGTAACTTTACATCGAAAAATGTTGTATAACTTTTTGGTAGAACTCGTTGGGGAAAAAAAAGAACTCTCTGCAACTTTTAAAATTTTAAAAATCAATATTTTTTGGTAAATTTAAAGCCTCGTAGAATTTTGGATTTTGATTTCATCGAAAAATGTTGTATAACTTTTTGGTAGAATTTTTTGGGGTGAACAGAACTTTCATCAGAACTTCTGCACTTTTTAAAATTTTGAAAATTAAAATTTTTTGGTAACTTTAAAGCCTCGTAAAATTTTGGAGTTTGATTTTATCGAAAAATAATGTGGGACTTTTTGGTAAAACTCTTTTGGGAAGGAACAGAATTCTCATCAAAACTCCTGCAACGTTCAAAATTTTGATAATCAATATTTTTTGGTAATTATAAAGCCTCGTACAATTTTGGATTTTTATTTAATCGAAAAATGTTGTAGGACTTTTTGATATAACTTTTTGGGGAAGGAACAGAACTTTCATCAGAACTCCGGGAACTTGTAATAAAAAAATTCCTATTATATTACACTTTAAAAATGCTAATATTTTTTGGATTTTGAATGTTTCGAAATTTTTTGTTTGTAGAACTTTGGATTTCTTTGAAGCAAACAAAATGGCTGGAAGAAAATTGATTTTTGAAAAAGTGGGGAGACGGGTTTTTTTTCAAATTTTTTTTTTTGGCGTTAAATTTGCCGGAAAAGCAACAGGAACTCTTGAACTATGCTAAATTCACTTTTTCAAAAGTGCGAAGGAGTGTGAAGTTGGCTCCCCATTTTGAAAAATTGATTTTTTTAATTTTTTTACCCTTTAAGGGGTCAGAACTATTCCTATTACCTATCAGGAATTCTAGAACTATTGAAATAGACCTCGGAACTCTAAAAAAAATTTCGAATTTTTAATAGTGGGGGTGAAACTTCACAGGGATTCGAGCTCTCTCTAGAAGGCCTTTAGGAGTAATGTAAAGATAGCGGCCGCGGAAGTCAGTTTTAAAAGTGTTTATGAGTTATAAAATTTAAATAGTTGTAAAAGTTGTAGTTAGTTGAATATCTAAGTCAATAACTAAGTGATTTGTAAAAGTAAAATTTATTGTATAAAAGTATTGGAATAAAAATTGTTTTGTTACTGTATCGAGAGTTTAAAATCATCGAACCCAAGAAAGAAGTAATTTCGTAACAATAGTTTTATTTTTGTTATTTCATTAGTCTTAAAATTTTAACATAATACGGAAAACATATTATTAAATTCCAGAAATTAATTTCATCACTTACTATCTGTCAGAGTGAAAAACGTTTCCGTGCGAGTGCGAGCGAGACAGTTAAATGCATATTGGGCCTCATTGAAGACGGATTGTAAATTATATGAAATGCAACAATTTCTTGTTAAAGTTTAACAGTTTAACTTATAAAAAATGTATATTGCGGTAAAATTACCTGTCCTTGTGACAGAGGTATTTTTTAAGTAACAACGAAGGTCACTATGAAATATCAACAATGATGATGATAGATAAAGAGGAATACAACGACAAAGATGAATAAAAAATGATAATTATTCATGTTGTACATAAATACCTTTTTTTGATATAAAAAAAATTATCCGCTGAATTTTTTATGTTTACACTTGTATTTATTTTAGTGTCCATTTGAGCTCTCTTTTCAACTCACAGATATAAATTTAACTGTCTCACTCGCACTCGCACGTGAACGTTTTTCCCTCTGGCAGATAGTAAGTGATGAAATTGGTTTCTGGCATTCAATAATATGTTTTCTGTACATATTTTCTGTATTTTGTTAAAATTTAAGGACTAATGAAGTAACAAAAATAAAATTATTTTCTTTTAGGAAATAATCTGCATGAATTTCATGACTGATACTTTAACTAAAATTATTCTCTTTTCCTGTTCTCTTTAAAATTTTAGGGTAATTTACACTGGCCATTGGGGGCTGCCAGAATTGGCTTCTATTGTCGAGCAGATATTAAACATTGAGTCAGTAAATTTTCAAGACTTTTGAAATGACAACTGAAAATTGGTCACTGGCTCTTCCTCCATTTGATAAGGTTTTATTTTTTGCAGCTTACAGTTCACATTTATTGTTACTTTAAACCTACACTACTATTTAAAAACATTTTATTGTTATTCAAAATTTTAAATAGGAATACATATTTGGGAGAAATGTATGAATCAAAATAATTAAATAATATTTCTTAGCGCACCGTCTCCTTTCAAAAGGTAGCGATCCAAATGGCTATTTTCGCCTTGGATATTTAGCGTTGATAAGCAACCTAACCATCTCCTCAGATTTTTCAGCCATGAGTTTTTGCGTCTTCCGATTGATCTTTTCCGATGTATTTTTCATTTGGTGACAAGTCTCAGTAACTTATATCTTTTGCTTTTAATTTGGTGTCACAGGTATTGTGCCTTTCTTGTTTGGATAGTAAGTAGCAATTCTTTTCTGGTTGTGCAGCATAAATCTGTATATTCTAACCTACTCTTTTTTAGAAAGACTAAGACATGCACTCAAATTCATGAAAAATAATAAATGTGTAGGTCCAGATGGAATACCAAGTGAGTTGCTCAACTTAATTAAAGACAAAAACAAAAATATTTTGGTGAAGTTATTTAACACAATCTACTATACAGGAAAGCCTCAGGGCCGGATGAATTACCTGCCGAAATAATCAAACTGATAGAATGGGAACATACAAATATTCTGCTGGACTTATTTAACACCATATATAATACAGGAATCATACCAGATGAATGGCTCATATCAATCTTTGTAGTCATCCCCAAAAGTTCCAATGCTAAACAATGTGCAGGTAATCGGACAATAAGCCTCATGAGCTATTCCTTGAAAGCATTCCTGAATATAATACATAACAGAATTGGAACAAGATATCAGCGAGACGCAGTTTGGTTTTAAGAGCAACTGCCTCAAAAGTTGCGATAGCAATGATGATTGCCAAACTCCGCCGTGCGGAGATGGCACTTGAAGAAGTTTATATTAAAAATGATGAGCTAAAAAAAGCTATAGACTTTTTCTCAGAAATGTAATCTTGATTTCTAAATTAAATTCAATTCGAGTAAATAGGTTGGTCAGTTCGCGGATCTATCGTTTTTTTTCTGGACTAATTACACTCGAACTGAAATTCTTTAAAAATATTTAATATGCCATTTATGCGTCAAGAAATTTTCTTTTTAAATAAATTATAAAAATATACTTGACACTAAGTAAACTTTTAACAAATTTAACATTATCTGTACATTTTAACACCGGAAGTAACTAGTTAGACGAGCTCCAATGTTGTTGTCACCTTTTTTTTGTAGATGAAAAGACTGACTATTCCTTATGAAAGGCAAAAAAATTAAGAGGCCTATAACTTTACTTCTGCCCATCAAAAAAAATGCCGGCAACTGGGCCAGAGATAACAAACAAAAGGCTGAGTTGTTTGCCAAACATCTTGCAGACATTTTCTTACCTAATGAATATCTCGAGGATAATATTTTGCCAGAAACTGACCAGGAGAAACCACCAGGAGATGTTACATCCTACAGGCCTATTTCCCTACTTCCGATTATCTCTAAACTCTTCGAAAAGTTGCTTTTCAAGAGACTAAAACCATTAATAGAAAACAGCAATATAATTCCTGACCATTAGTTCGGTTTTAGACAGAATCACTTAACCATTGATCAGGTGCATCGCATTACTGATGTAATTGAGCAAGCTTTTGAAGAAAAACAGGTCTGTTCAGCAGTCTTCCTAGATGTTTCGCAGGCCTTCGACAAGGTGTGGCATGCAGGTCCAGTGCATAAACTTCATAGAATACTACCGAAACAATACGTAGAGCTTTTGACATCATATATCACAGATTCTTCAGAATTAAACAGAAAGATGCGTATTCCAGCTTAAAATAAATAAATGCGGGTGTACCTTAAGGTAGTGTGGTAGGCCCTATTCTCTATTTATTATACACTAGCGACATTTCACAACTGGAAGATGTAAAAATTGCCACATTTGCAGACGATACAGCACTCCGATCAAGATCAGGACGTGTCCTGTATAAAATTACAATCAGCTACTAATGCAATACTTGAATGGACTAAACAATGGAAAGTCAAGCTTAACGAAAACAAATCGATCCGTGTCAAATTTACCAACAAAAGACTAGTCCTATATCAGTGACAACTAAGTAGTAACAATGCTTAGTATCTTGGCATGACTCTTGACACTAAGCTCATATGGAAAGCGCATGTAAAAAAAGAAAAGAACCGAACTTGGACTTAAGTAGAGACAACATTATTGGCTTATTGTAAAGAATTCCAAGTTGTCATTGCACAATAACAAACTTATCTACAATCAAATTCTAAAACCAGTGTGGCTTTATGGTATCGAGCTATGGGGTTGTGCCAAAGATAGCAATATAAAGATTATTTAAATATTTCAAAACAAAGTAACATGACAAACGCCCCTTGGTATGTACGCAACAGTGACCTACTTAAAACTTCGGTATCCCAATGGTTAAGGATAAAATTAAAAGGTCTGCTGGTAAACATGAAGCCAGGCTGCACCTCCATGAAAATGTAGAAGCCCTTCAGCTGCTGGACAATCAGCATCTAGTTCGAAGGCTGAAGGGGACCAAGGCATTCGAACTCGTGTAAAGCTGTGTTTTTAAAAGCAGAGTATAGTGCGCGAGTTTGTGTACATGTTACAACAACCTATAGGACATCGCTGGAAGTAATTTAGTAGTATATAAGTATTTAGTTTTAAGATTTTACCAGGCTTAAATTAATGGTTGATCAATAGTGATCAGTTTTAATACCTCAAACGCCGAACAGCGTCATAAACAAAACAAAAAAAAAGGCTTTTTTTCTGAATAAATAAAAAAAATTAACAGTTTAATTAAAATGAAAATAAAAAAAATAATAGTCGAAAACAATTCGACTGCAATAAAAAATATAACATAATTACGGTCCTTATATTATGTATTTTATTTCTTGATATATCACTCGTTGATAGGCCGCTCGTTGGTATATTACTCGTACCTGAACCTCTTGTTACTATACCCCTCCTTGATAACTTTATATGAAAAAAAAACAAACAAGAAAATGTATTGAATTACTGAATATAAAGGCTTTCCATTTTTTACAATAAACAATTGAGTAAAAAAAATTAAAAAAGATATAACACCTCCCAGAAGTCTGAACAATAATAAAGCCTTTTCATTGACAGGACTCACAAACTGAATCAAAATAATCTTAAATATACAGAGTGGACCAAAAGTCTGGAACGGACAATTATCTCGTAAATTGCTAGTCCGAATTGTACAAAGTTTGGGATAAGCCTATTTAGAGATACAAATATTCCAGAATTGACATTTGCAATGTTGTCAGATTGGAATCTCCTCTTCAATACGAGTTCAGCCTTATGTAACACTCATGATTTTATGTACTCTAAAAGGTCTAAACAATCATGGAGAAATGTAGTAGACGCATTGCCAAACTTCTGTTTTATTTATTTAAGACCTTTTAGACTACATAAAATCATAAGTGACACATGTGGCTAAACTCGCATTAAAGAGAAAAATCCAATATTGACATGAATATACAGGGTGATGTATTTAAAAAACCAAAGTGACTTATAATATCAGAGAAACGGCAAATCTGACAACATTGTAAATATTAAATCTGGAATCTTCGTATCTCAAAATAGGCTATCCAAAATTTTGTACAATTCTTCTTCTTCTTCGTTGTGCCGTATCCGCTTAGCGAACGTTGGCTATCATCATAGCAATCGAGACCTTGTTAACGGCCGCTCGGAAGAGTTCACTAGACGTTTTGCCGTACCACTGTCGTAGGTTTTTTAACCACGATACTCTTTGCCTCCCTGGTCCTCTCCTACTGTTCACCTTACCCTGGATAATGAGTTTGAGTAATGCATATTTCTCATTTCGCATGTTGTGTCCCAGATATGTAAGTTTTCTTACTTTAATTGTCTTCTTAAAACTTCATTATTTGTCACATGGTCTGTCCAGCTAATTTTAAGGATTCTCCCAAACACCCACATTTCAAATGCTTTAATTTCTTTGCTAGTAGCTTCCGAGAGTGTCCATGCCTCTACGCCGTACAGTAATACTGAGAATACATAGCATCTAACTATTCTTATGCGCAGATGTAAACTTAAAGTATTGCATGAGAGCACATCTTTCATTTTTAGAAAAATTGTTCTTGCTTTTTCTATTCGTTGTTTAATCTCTTAGCTGTGGTCCCATTGATCATTTACTAAGCATCCAAGGTAAGTGAGGCTTTCCACTCTTTCCAATGCCACATCGTTCGCATACAGTCTTATAATTTTGTTGGCGTCCATACTATTCTTGGTAATTACCATAAATTTCGCTTTATTGATATTATTAAGGCTTATTCCATACTCATTTCCCACATCAATGACTTTATTTAGCAGTTGTTGTGAATCCTCAAGGGAGTCAGCTATAAGGACGGTATCATCGACATACCTCAGAGTTTTAATCAGATATCCATTGATGTTTATTCCAATCGGCATGTCATCAAGTACTTCACTGAAAATTTCCTCAGAGTAAATATTGAATAACAGTGGCGATAACACGCACCCTTGCCTTACTCCCTTTCGAATGTTTACCTCTTCTGTCAGTTGCTCTTCCACTCTTACCGATGCTCTTTGTCCATAATAAAGATTTTGTATAACTCCAATATCTGCTTTATCTATGCCTGTTGATCTAAGGATGTTAATAAGTTTGTCATGTTTCACCTCATCAAAAGCCTTGTTAAAGTCTATAAAGCATGCATACACATCGGCATTGGCATCTCTACATCGCTGTATTAGAATTTGAAGAGCAAAAAGTGCTTCACGTGTTCCCATACCATTCCTAAATCCAAATTGCACAGCTTCAATTTGAGCTTCGAGGTTTCTGTATATTCTTTTATGTATTATCTTCAGGAACAGTTTCAAGACGTGGCTCATAAGGCATAATAGTCTTCGCATTTTGTTAAATTTAATTTTTTAGGCAACGTGACGAATATAGATTTTAGCCAATCTTAAGGTATTGTACCGGACTGATAAATTTTGTTGAACAGTGTCAACAGACTCTTCAATCCAACTTCCCCAAACAGTGTCAACACTTGAGCTGGTACCTCATCAGGTCCACATGCTCTTCCCTTCTTTAGTTTATTGATAGCTTTGTCCACTTCTTCTTGCAGTATAGGTGGCCCAAAAGCATTCGAGATGTATTCACCCGAGGGAGTTCTATTGTCGTTAAAAAGTTGTTCTATGTATGTATTCCATGTCTGTAATTTTTCTTCTATACTTTGCATAACCTTCCCATTGTTATCATATAAGATGTTAATGTTATTTCTGCGGCCAATTCCCAGACTCATTTTTATTTTCTTGTGCATTGCAAAAGTGTCGTGTTTTTTATCCATTTCTTCAATTTCAGTACATTCCTCACTAAACCATTTTTCTTTAGCCTTTTTTATCTCTTTTCGAATTTCTTTCTGTTTTTCTTTATATTTTGTTTGGTTTCTGTTTTTTAATTGGCGTTTTTCTTCCATCAATTCGGACTAGCGATTTACGAGATAATTGTCCGTTTCCAGACTTTTGGACATAAATTCAGCAAATACAATTTTAGGAAAACTTACAATAAATCAAAAAAACTCACCAGTTATATTTGCCACTTAACTGCACAGGAGGTATTAAATCGAAATTATATCTATCATCAACGAAATATTCTCTTTTGACCTACAAACACGGATTTTTATACATCAGCGCTAATCGCATATTCGTTTATCAGACTAGTAAAAACTAAACAAATAAAGCAGTACTACTAAATAATTACCAGAGTTGGCCTGATGATTTTGAAAAGGGAAAAATTTCTGTTACAATATGTACATCTCGAAAGCTTTCAATCAATTCTATGTATTTGGATCGAAAGTCCAGCTTTCGTAGCATCCGTACAGCAAAACGAGAAAAATTTAGCACCTAATCATGCGCACCCTTAGTTCAAGGCTGAGGTCTAGTCTAGTGAACATTGTTTTCATGTTTTAATTATTGGTTGTTAATTGAGATCACCAAATATATAAATGATATGCCATTAGTTCAATGTGTCTATACTGTTACTTTAATTGTTTAATTGTGGTATCACTGTGCAGTACAACAGTGAGTAATTAAAATGTTAATATTTTTATATTAAAAAATTAATTACAAAAACAAAGAAATTATTTTTATTAAATATTATTTAACCACTGCTGACAGCAAGCAGCTGTTTTAAATTTTTCACTTTAAAAATTCATACAAACAGCCAAATTTGGTTTCGTAAAAGTAAAAAAAAGCATTATTCCAAAAAAACCGACTTAAGTACAGGGTATTCTATTTAAAAAAAATACAAGTTTATACTGCTTTGCTTTTTTGGGACACCCTATGTAGTTCTAAATATTTTTAAGTCAAGCATATGGCGTAAATGGCATAAAGTTTTTTTTACTTTTTTAATCTACTAGACAAGAATTTACTCCATGCAATCGTTGACTCACACTGTACAAAGGATAACTCATGTAGGTACCCCTTTTTAAAAGATTTGAAAGATAGTGCATATGGATTAAGAATGAATGATTTGATCGTTAAATGCCTCCTTTACGCCGATGATCAGGTCATATAAGCATCATTTCAGAAGGTGGAGATCGACATAGGTGAGCATATTTCGATTAGAGCGAAAGAAAGGTCAGGTCAGGAGTGCCAGCAAACGACGAGTATGTATGACAGCGATGATAAAAGTAAAAGAAGCCAAAGACATGTGTAAGAACCGTCGCTAGTGAAAAAAAATGGTCTTTGCCTACCCCTACGGGAAAAAGGCGTTATTATGTATGTACAAGGATAGTTCACGAATTGTTGTCATTAACATAGTGCCAATTAGCATCAGAGCATCAGTTCGTGTATGTTAAATATTATTTTTTTTTCCATTGACATGTGCGTGATTTTATAAAAATGGACAAAATTGAAATAAGAGGTGCGATAAAGTACCTCTATAAAAAGGGGTCATCAGCACAAGAAATTTATAAGGACACGGTATTAGGTGACTCTGCCCTTTCGTACCAGGTAATTAAGAACTGGTCACAAGATTTCAAACTAGGAAGAGAATCCTGTCTATATGCACAAAGTGCAGGAGCCCCCAAAACTGTGGTGACCAAAGAAAATGTGAATTTAGTCCATGACATGGTATTAAATGACAGAAGAATTACAGTCAAGGCTGTAGCATAGACCTGTTGGGTCCTGACGTATAAGCCAGGTTGCAGTGATGACATGTTTGGAGATCATTAACAGGGATCCCGATTAATTTAAGCGAAAATTTCTTGCGGTCGACGAAACATGGGTCATTACTTTGATCCAGAATCCAAAAAACAAAGCATATAATGGCGGCATAATAGGGGTTACCCTCCCTCTTTAGAATTTTGTGTTGTCTCATCAACTGGTAAAATCGTGGCTGCAGTTTTTTGGGATTTCGCAGGTGTTATTATCATGGATCATTTACCGCGTGGGCGCACCATAACAGGTGAATATTATGCGAATTTAATACCAAAAGTACGCGAAACGATCAGAGAACAAAGAAGAGGAAAATTGAGTCGAGATGTGCTCTTCCACAAGGACAACGCTCCAGCCCACAAAGATGTCCTGAAATTTTTGAACAACGCCCTTATTCTCCAGATCTGGCCCCAGCGACTACCATCTATTTCCAAAATTAAAAAAAATGTCTTCGTAAAATCTATTTTGCTGATGATAACGAAGTGATATAGGCAGTAGATGAATATGTGAAGACTCTTTTTTTTGTGTTTGAAACACTTCAACACCGATATACCAGGTGTATAAACGTTGCAGGTGACTGTTGAAAAATTTAATTAGTTTTATTTTTCTTATGTGACAATTATGGAAAAAAATTTAAAATGTTAACGATCTTTTTCAGTTTTTTTTATGCAAAGTTATTATTTTATCTTAGTTGTATGAACATCATAACTACCATTATGAACTAATTGATAAAAATGGGTTAACTACCTTAAATTAAATAAATTTTAAATATAAAAATTCAGCTTCCGTATGTTTGTGTCCGCAAAGTAGTCTTAATTTTTCAAACACTGTTGCATTTTAATAGAAAAGTGTTTTTATATAGGTACTTTTTATTTTGAAATTTTCACGGAAACGAGAACTTCCAAGGTTTTGCGAGGTTTGGATAAAAATAAAAGTATTAAAACTAATTTCTCATGCTAAACATCCATAAAAGGTAGTATTTCAAAGAATATAGAAAATTAAAAAACTTAATAGGATTAAAAATTAAATTGTTTTAATCCTTTGGTTTTTCTGGGATATTTGACAAATGACTAAAACGTAGGTATTTTACTCCTCAACATTTCTATGTTTTGTTCTCCCCTGTATTCAGTTTAGATATTTGATGGCTCCTATGTAAGTTTTAAGCAATGCACGATATAAAATTTAATGACAAGTGCAGACTTGCTTTAACTCACAGTTTATTATTATAATTAATATCATTATTATCTGCGGCAAAATACTAAGTTTTCTTTATACCCGTAGCAAATATTAAGAAAAGCTCAAATTCAGAACAGCGCCGTATACTTTTAGTGTTATTAAAAATAGTTTGCCACAAGAGATTAATAAAACTCTCCAAATTTTTCACTCAGCTCAGCTAATGAAGACAAAGAGGACGACGCCTGGCGTCCTTTTGATCTTCATTTCGTGTTATAATATTGGGGAATTTAAAAAAATTAATGCAAACAATATGGTTATGGATATATGATAAAACGTTATTTTACACGAAAAAAACTCGTAATGCGTCTAAAAAAGGAAATACAATGTCTTTATTTTTTAATATTTTATAATATTTGAATTTTTATCTATATCGGCACTCATAACTTTATGTCGAATGATAGTTTGGGTGACTGCAGAGGATCATATGCTACGGCGTTACCTTACCACATGCCAATATGATGCAGAGCAATAACGATTAATCAGCAAGACAATCATCGATATCGGTGATATCATGGCTAATGGTACTTGGTTCGGCGAAAATCAAATTATTTGCTTGAGACTGGACAAAGAAACATGATTGATAGACAATATTTTTCGTTCATGTTTTAGTAGGAAAATACATATACAGGGTGTTCCGATATTTGAACGACAACGCTTTACAGTTAATGGCACTTGACAAATGATGAACATTGAGATTAGAAAATAGATCCTTCAAATACGTAGTTTATGAGATACAGCTAGTGAAGGGTAGAAAAATACAATAATATTTTCCTAATATCTCATAAACTGTTTGACATGTTTCTTTTAAATTTTGCATCCAGCTTTCTGTTTAAAGACTTAAAAGTTTAACGAAAATAAGTCTTCAAATACTTTATTCAGTGACGTACTGGAAGTGGGAGCGGTATCTTTGACCCCCCTATTAATTATGACACTGACTTAATCACTTTTTTTATTTTGTTTACATCTACGTTTAATTTTGTTACAAAAAGTTATGCTAAAATCACTACTTCTCGAATTATTTGGATTTCAAAGAGAAGCTGCAATACGTTTTTATTATGTCTATTTGTCTACTGAAATGATTAAACCCAATAAATTTAATGCATCTTTGCTCCTTATGAATAACTTATGATAAGTTGAAATTGAAACAGAAAATTCCAATTTTAAAAAAGTAATCAAAGTTTTTACAAAGATTTTATTCAAGCATAGGTATATACCATAGACCTATTATCAGAGGAGTCGGAACTATTTACTTTTAAACACGATCATACATCCTTATTTTCTGGTCGACTGTATCATCTTGATCATATTTAGATGTCTATAATGGTTAACTACCAAGACAGCCAGGCTGCTTTAAAAGCACTGAGCTTCAACAAGATAAATTCTAAACTTGTATGGAATTGCATCGAATCCCTAGAGTACTTTGGTGCGAACAACAGGGTGATCCTACTGTGGGTACCTGGGCACCAGGGGGTGGAGGAAAACGAAAAAGCCGGCACCCTTGCAAAACAGGGGGCCGAATCTGCGTTCACTGGACCAGAACCGGTTTTTGGAGTCACCACAAATGCCGCCAAAACAATTATTTCGGACTGGGCGTAGAGGAAAATACTTACGTACTGGTCCGATATACCAGGGTTAACTTACTCGTAGGCGTTTCTACCTAAACCCTCGAGAAACACAACTAAGCAGATCCTAGAATGGAGCAGAAATGACCTGCTTACAGGACGGTGTCGTCTAAGATACCACCTCAGAAAGATAGGTTTAAACCAACAAACGGACTGTCGGTTTTGCTGCGTGGAAGACGAAACTGCTGAACATATACTTTGTTCATGCCCCGGCCTGGGAAGAATAAGGTTCAACATATTTGGTTACACCAACCTAGAACCTACCGATTTTAAAAAAATCTCACCCCATACAATAATGAACTTCGTAAGAAGGGCTGGATTGTGCGGTGAACTGTAGCCTCTTGGGGTGAGCCACAATAGACCTACTAAGGGTCGAGGTGGAGGGCCGACCACGCCCCACTCACATGGTACCTAACCTAACCCTAACCTAACTACCAAGTATTTACACCAAAGCATACAGCAATACCCTGTTGCACTAATTTTTAGCGTTATTAAAACTTTTAACTGCTAAATTCTATTAAAAATAAACTTTTTTGCCACACAGTCGAGGTACATGGAGGCCGTTTTCGTCGGACATTTATCATCCGTAAAGAGTAGCAATGCTCGTTTTTGTTTGTTTTATATTTACAGGTTTTCCACCTACCAAATATTGCTCAACGCGCCTAAAGACGTTTTTGCTTTAATTTATTTCATTTGGTTTATTAAACCCAAATTGATTTTGGTCATTCTAGTAATACAATAGTTAATGATAATTTACTAATTAATTTATATTTTTGTACAACTATCTTTCCAGAATCTTAAATGCAAATTCTATGGTTTAGAGTTTAATACCCTATTTTTTTAATAGTTTAAAAACACCCTGAATATTTTTAACGTAGTTTTGCTCTGCTAATGGTTTAAAAAAGAACTATAATTCATATTCACTGCCGGCTTTTATCGACGAATCGATGCTCGTTCGGGAATATTTAGTAATCCATTTCTCCTAATAAACCGATTGTCACAGAAAATATTTAATAAATAACACCGGTCTACAGCATTTTTGCGCACAAGTTCTACATACGTTATTTTTGCTTTTATACCTACAAATAAGAATAAGAACAAAAAATAGTTCTAAATTTGCTTTTATGTGTAAAAAATGGAAATATTCAATTCAATGAAAAATCATATTAATGGACATAGAGATGATTTATTAAAAGATACCAAACATTAATTTATTATTCATTCTTACAGTAGAAGTTTTAAAATTAAGTCCAAATGTAAGCAAAATGAAAGTAATGGTTTTTAAAAGAGAAGAAAGCATGACAAACTGTGGAGTTTCGATTAAGGGAGAGAGAGTGGAACAAATAAATGAATTTGTGTACTTGGGTTAAAAGTTTACGAGAGATGACAGTGACATTGACAGTTGACAGTGACATTGAGCAAAGGGTGTTGACAGGAAGACAAATGAATGGGGCACTGCATAGCTTTATGAATAGCCAGAAAGTATTAAAAAAGGCACGTCTGACTGTGCATAGAGGTGTGTTGGTTCCTACACTTATGTGTGGTAGTGAAAGTTGGGTTTGGCAGAAGAAGCATGAAAATAGGATTAATGCTGCGGAGATGAGTAGTCTGAGAAGTATAGCCGGAGTGACTTGGTTGGATAAGGTAAAGAATAGTGAGATAAGAGAACGCTGTGGTGTAAAAGAAGATGTGGTTACAAAGATAGATAAAGTAATGCTTAGATGGTTTGGACACGTTGAAGGGATGGATGAAGGAAGATTGACGAAACAAATTTATAAAGCGAGTGTGAATGGACAAGTCGGTAGAAGTCGACCTTGGAGAACATATCTTGATCAGATCAACATTGTTTTGAGAAAAGGACAGGTCAAGAGAACCAACAACCGACGAGCATGTATGAGAGCACTGATGAAAGTAGAGGAAGCAAAAGATGTGTGTAAGAACCGTAGCAAGTGGAAGGAAGTGGTCTCTGCCTACCCCCATGGGAAAAAGGCATGACTTTATGTACGTATGTATGTATCCAAATGTTAAAAAATGAAGTTTTACTTTTCCTTTCTCTTATTAACCTGTCCTCCATCATGCTCTCAGTATACTGGCCTTTGTAACGTTTTCCAAGTTTCATTATATCTTGATGGAAGCGTATTTCTGAATAAGCTCCCATATTATCTTTAAATTTATCCAAATGAGAATGTAACATGTGCATCTTTAGAGACATTCCACACCCGATGATGAAAAAATTCGTAATCATGTCAGTGATCAGCTCTATGGTTTCCGAGATAGCCGTGAACTACTTGCCTTTAAACTGTTCCAGGCTTTTTTCCGAGCTTCTTTCTCCTCATTGCTAAGTTACCCTGGGAAAATATCACAATTCATAGTTTTTTTTTTTATTTAAGGGCCTACAAAGATTCCAGCTTTAATTTTCGCTTCTTTTTTCTTTGAAATCTTTAGACTCATGATTAAAAGCCTTTGCAAATTGTTTAATGAGACCCAATTAAATATGCAATAGCGGCATTAAGATAGTTTTAGGATCGACAATTACTTCTCATTTAATATTGCTTTTTTTTCACTTCGTACTCAGTACGTACAGGCCAATTTTTTTGGCCGTAGTGAGCGGCATAATTTCTACTATCCAAAGGAAAAAGATAACATGAGTATTTAGGCATTTTAGTCAAAAAACACACCATCTTGAAGTCTCCAATAACTTCCCTCTTGTATTCCATATATTTAATTGCAATTATTAGCATTTTAATACTGTCATAATATTCTTTGAGATGTACGGAATGTGCCCATTTTTTGTCTTGATTTTTAACAGGTAGATGAAAGTAAGCTTGATATGCCTCGCAAATCTTTAAATTTGCACTTAAATTATACTTTTTGTCTTTTACTTTAATAAATTCGTCGCAAATATAGCAAAACGAGTCAGCGCCTCGTTTACAACTTTTCGAAACCATTTTGTACAGGTTAATACAGCGAAAAAAAAAATAAAACACGCTATTGCGCTGTAATATGCAAACACATATAGTCCAAGCAATAGGGAAAAGTGCGTGCAAAAATTAATATCCAAAAAACAAAATATGAGCGTAGAGGAAATTAAAATTCAGGGTGAGTTTCTATTTCATGCAACTCGATCCTGATTACCAAAAATAACCTAAAAAATTTGCAAAGTTGCGAAAAGCGGTTTTTTGTTAATAACTAAAAAACTACAGCTCCGATCGAAAAAAGTTAAATCAGGAAATTGTAGGTATTAAAAAGATATATCTATTAAATAAATTATAATTTTTCGATATCATTGATACTTTTCGAGTTATATTGGAAAAACCATAAAAAATCGGGTTTTCTATAACTCGTTAACTGTAACGTAACTGTAACTTGTTACTTACTGTGTAAGCTATGGCAAGCCAAAAAAGATATTTTTCAAGATATATGAAGTTTTCTCCAAAAAAAAGCTCTGTTAATTTAGCTAGTTCTGCTCGGGGGGTGATGCTACAGTAACGATTTAGTGCTTATTTTTTTCTGTAAGAGTTGTACTTTTATATTATTAAAAAGGTATATTGATTTTTTTAATATTAAGGGTCAAAAAATGACTTGCAATATTGCAATATCTTTTTACATCTTTTTTTAAAATAAATTTCTTAATTTTGTTTTTATAGAAATGACTTTAATAAAAATAGATTTCTGGCATCATTTTACGCATTTCAAAAAAAAAATGAGTTCTTACGATCATAGGAAGCCGAGATAATTTTTTTATTTTAAAAAAATCTGGAAGGTGCAATAATCGTCGTACAGCAGTCACCTTCATGGATATTAAGGGTGAATACCTATATTTTCATTAAAAAATACTAGGATATGTCTAGTTCATTTGCAGTATTATTAATTGATGAATAAAGTGAGGCGCGCAGGCGCAGAGCGCGGCAGCTGTAGCGGATGGAGGGGTGGCGAGCATTGAGCGCTCGAACTGAAAATTCATTTCGTGCGTTCAAAGTTGCTTGCGCTTGAAAAATTTTGAGTATCTCGGCCTCTGGACTATGCACTAAAATACTTTTGTGTTTAATTTGGGGTAGTTCGTCGAGATAAACACGAATATCATATTCACCAAATGATAAAATAACTTTATTACGTGGAAAAAATTTATTAAATAATTACAGTAAAAATACTCGTATATTATATTAAATCGTTACTGTAGCATCATCCCCCGAGCAGAACTAGCTAAATTAAGAGAGCATCTTTTTGAAGAAAACTTCATATATCTTGAAAAATAATAAATATTTATCAATTTTTCAAAAAAATACTTTTTTGGCTTGCCATAGGTTACACTTAACAGTAGGTAACAAGTTTGAATACGTTACAGTTAACGAGTTATAGGAAACCCGATTTTTTATGGTTTTTCCAATATAACTCGAAAAGTATCAATGATATCGAAAAATTATAATATATTTAATAGATAGATCTTTTTAATACCTACAATTTTCTGATTTAATTTTTTTTTGATCGGAGCTGAGGTTTTTTAGTTATTAACAAAAAACCGCTTTTCGCAACTTTGCCAATTTTTTAGGTTATTTTTGGTAATCAGGATCGAGTTGCATGAAATAGAAACTCACCCTGAATTTTAATTTCCTATACGTTCTTATTTTTTTTTTTGGATATTAATTTTTGCACATATAACATTGGGCCGCTTCCTCGTTTCTTGCACTAATACTGTCGTCCACAATGAGCGACGCAAAAAACAATTACCACTCTTTCGACAGCGATAGCGCGCAAAGACCGACATTAATTGGGCGCGAAAATCAAAAATGGTCAAATCGCTATAACTTCCCAAGGAGGTTCAGGGGTCAAAGAAAAAATGCAGCCGTTTTTAAAAAAACATATAAAAGCCTTTAAACTTGGTTGTTATAGTTCTTTATATTAAATTATAATTTTTCACTGATAAAAGTTATTAGAAAATTTAAAAAAAAATTTCGCTCCTTTAACATGTGTTCTTATGAGAAATCATGAGTTTTGATATTAAAATATACAAAAACATTGTAAAAAATGCAAAAAATACGTGCGGGTAGGAATTTAATAACGAAGAGTTTGGGTGCTTGAAAACTATTATCGACTGTCTAGTTTTTAAAATATTTTGTTTGTAACGATAAAAAAAATTTGATTCACGGCGTAAGTGAACGTGAGCGTCAAAGAAGAATGCAACGGTGCATTCGTGCAGACGACTCAAGTCACCCAATGTAAATACTGTTATTATTACAATATTAAAACAGAAGAAATTGACACTGCTGTCACACTTGTTGAAATAATGTAATGTCACGATATGATATAAAAAGTATAAAAGTTGCAAATTTTTGAATCATTATTTTTATTAGTGAAAAGAGTTTTTTCTGTTTGATTAGTTGTGTTCTAGTTTGTATTATAATATCTGGGACTTGATATTTATAAGTTTTTAGCACTGAAACCAATTCTAACAAATACACAACCTATGTGTTGTGCACTAAACAAGAAATAATGATAGTTAAAGTGAAAAGTTATTAAAAATAGTGTATTGTAAGTAATAATATATAATGTTATAGGTATATAAAGTTAATATTAGTGTAAAGTTTTCTGTACTTTAAATAAATAAAATAAGCTATAATATTTTTGTTTCAATTTATAATTATAATTCTTCATCACTTTTGCTAGTATACAAAGATTATAAATGTAAAACTTTTTCTATAATAGTATTTTTCTTAATCAAAACGTTTGAGATTATGTTATCAGCTGTCAGCTGCTGCCAATAAAAGTAACTATTTGCGCTGTTGCCACGTTTTTTTACAACCACACACATAAATTTGGACTCAATTTTTATCAAATTATTTGGATAAAAAACCAAATGTTTTATTAAATCATGAATAAATAATGATTTGTCAATTAATTTTATATTGATTTTATTGTAAAAGTGTCTGTCAATTTCAATTAGAAAAATCAATATATTTTTTATTTGAAGTTGGCAGCACTTAACATGTTAAGCATAGGACCCCCTCGCGTCCCGCTTCATCGCCCCTGCTCTGACCACGGAACCTCCTTAAAAAGCAAATATTTTCGCTTTGTAATCGCACTTTTTTATATAATATTTACTTATATACCTAATCAGAATATAATAAGTAAAACCCATGCGCAAAAAAAAGTTTCTTTTGTTGACCGGTGTAATTAACACA
Source organism: Agelastica alni (assembly GCA_950111635.1). NCBI lineage: Eukaryota > Metazoa > Arthropoda > Insecta > Coleoptera > Chrysomelidae > Agelastica > Agelastica alni. The sequence goes on from OX467716.1 coordinate 17,644,871, forward strand.
TGAACTTACTTTAAAAAAATCGAAATGAGGATATTTATTATTAGTTTTGTTATATCTCTGCTCCCTACACATTAATTTAATAAAGGAAAAAAAAATCTTAAGGTTTACTAGACGATCGCTACCGTATTTAAAAAAAAATAGTAATAAACCACTAGAAACTTATCACTTTTAAAAATGACTAAATATAGAACATTATTAATTTTCCTTTTCTTAGTGGGGATCGTATTTAAACAGCTACTATTCTCAGAATACATGTTCTATTTATTATGACAGTCCCTTTATTATCATACAGCCACATGATAAAGTAAAGCGAACAGTCAACAACTGGGGTTCTCGAATTCCTTGTCAGAATTTCTGAAATTCAGTAAAATTATTTAAGATAGAGATAGATATGAGCTTGATTAATACGAGTTCCGGTAATAAGGTACTAAAACTGGTACGATAAAGCTGCTTTAAGTTTAAAATAGTACAATCTTTACATACAGTGAGGAACAGCCAAATGGAATAAATTCGATAACGAATAAATGAGAGCGTGTTGGGAAAAACGCTTGGACACGTCGATTTGTATTTTTAGATGCGCATTTTTTTCAAAAAAAAATAATTATATAGGGTGTGTCATGTGACAGTGGCCGATACCAACTTTTTTATTTTAAATACAACCCCCCCTGACACACGGACATAAATGGAAGTTTCTCGCTTATTTCACGAAAAATTTCCAAATTTTCCGCCTATATCCCAAGGAATAATTAGCAAAATAGAAAAACAGTTTCGCGAGCTTGGTCATGTAAGACAAACAAAAAAAGTAGTTGCCAATGAACTAAGCGATGATGTGAAATTGGATGTTATGCTTGAGTTTCAAGAAAACCCACATAATTCTGGTCGAAAAGCAGCCTCACTTTTCAACATTAGCCACACATCAATTTTTCAAATATTAAAGGAAAATAAAATTCATCCCTATAAAATTATGTCAACTCAGGAGCTCATGGAAGACAATTTCGACAGAAGAAGGTATTTTTGTGAACAAATGATGGAAATGTTAGATAACAATGTGATCCAATTAGAATATGTTTTGTTTTCTGATGAGAGCACATTTACACTTCACGGTCATGTTAATCTGACTGACGGATCAACGCACAGCCTAAACTGCCGATCGTAGAGACCTGAAACTTGGAGGGTATGTTCTTTGTATGACGTAGGCATCCGATAAGAAAGGATTTTCTGAAGTTCTGCACCTAAGGGGGTGAAAAACGGGGGCAAAGTTTGTATGGGACAACGTGTTTCCTTGATCCAATTTACTTGAAATTTTGCATGAACATTATTTAACTGAATTTATGGAAGACGTGATTCGTATTTTATTGAAACTCATCGCTTAATGGGATTAAAAAAGGGGTAGAAAGTTATTTTAGGGGTGATTTGAATCGAAGTTGATATGATTACTTCTTAGTGCTGTTGATTTAAATTACATTTTATTTTGACACATGTTTGAAAACTCAATCCGATTTTATTTAAAAAACGTTGAACTCACATAAAAGTTTGGTGCAATGCAATATTCTTTAAAATTGGAATGTCAAATATAAAAGAATATTTAAATCGGATAAGAATTCGAAATTTCAATTTTATTTGTTCTTGGATATTTGAATGAAAGCCAGGTCAAGGGTACCAACAACCGACGAGCATGTATGAGAGTACTGATGAAAGTAGAGGAAGCAAAAGATGTGTGTAAGAACCGTAGCATGTGGAAATAAGTGGTCTCTGCCTACCACTACAGGAAAAAGGCGTGACTATATGTATGTATGTAAAGCGTGCCTACGTTCAGCTAGGTGTTCCACTACCTAACCTTGCGAGTGGGTGTTGACTCATGTACACTCTTAATAATATTTCATATTAAATTATGGGCTATTACAAAACTCTTACCGATTTTTGGCGCCATCTCTTGGACTAAGTGAATATACGGCAATGGGAAATACATATTTTTGTAGGAAATTCAACGCTCCACAAAAATATTCCCTTATAATTGTTCTATAAATTAATTTCTTTTTAAGTTACATAATTCGACATAGTACTTTTAAAAAAATAATCAAATGTAGCGTTATTTTCACGTGCAAAACAAGTTGTTTAATTAAGAAAAATAAAAATCGTGAACTGCTCTTTTATAGTAGCCTAATAAATTATAACATAACACCTTGCTAGATTTATGACGATAAGTGACACCCTAATGAAAACAAACGATAGATCTCAATCTCTATCAGAGTTATTGAGTCATAACAATTTACTACCAACCAAGGGCGTTAACTATATTTTATGTAAGCATTTTTACGTAATTAAAACGTATAAAACTTGATGTATAAAAGAAAAACATTTTTATACCGAAGCAATTTATCTGTCAAAGAGTCAGCATTACATTGATACAAAAATGGCGTATATTTTTGTATTGAAACTATGTTTGTTTAGGTTCGTACTCACCCCATTGAATAAATAACGAATAAAAAGTAAATCATGTTTCTAACATTGTAAAAAAAACAACCACACCCCATTTAATACCACTATTGTTTTTGGTTAATTTTTCTATGGCGCCCAATATTTTTTTTTTCATTTTTATAGTTAAAAAATCACGAACCACCCCCGTGTCTCGGCTAAGATTAGCCTGTATACTGTAACATTATTATCACCAAACAAGATAACCCTTTAACATCGTAACTTAAGGTCAGAATTGCCCGTTACAGTCGTCTATGGTGTTTTAGCTTCTGTTGTTGATCTGCGAACTGCTTAGAACGAAGTCACCTTCGGTCTTCCCAATCCTCAGATGTTAGGTTTTTTTCGCTCATTGACTTTTCAATAATGGTTTGCCATTCCAATCAAGGTCTTCCCTTCTTTTACTTAGTTGCCATTGTAAGACTTGTTTGAGAAATCTTGTATCGGGCATTCGTTGGACGTGGCCGTACCAGGTGAGCTGTTTTTGCTCGATATCACTTGTAATGGTGCCTTTAATTCCCATTTGTTGTTTTATGGTGTCATTTCTTATTTTGTCTCTTCGGGTAATGCGCAAAGACCTCCTGAAAACATCAATCTCAACAGCTTCAATTTTTTTTTGTTTTTTCGAGATTTCTGCTCCATATAATAGAGTATTTTTTATTATGGTTTCAAAGATGTTAATTTTCTTTTCTTTGTTATTTCTTTACTCCATAGTATTCCATTGAGGCATCCGATATTCTTTTTGCTTAAATGATCCGTTTTTTCATTTCCATTGAATCAGTATCGCTATCATCAAAGGTGACACCCAAGTACAAATATTCTCGGCAGGTCAAAATCTTCTGATAATCTTCAAATTCTAGATTCCCTAATTTTGTTTTATTTGTATTTACTGTTAAATCCCATTCTCTGTACTTCTCAATAAGTTTTGGCATCATATATTATTTGTCGTTAGCTATAATAACCTGATCATCGGCAAATTGAAGAGTGTATATAGAGTTATTCATTTTGATGCTTATTTCATGAACTTTCTTTTCCAGTTTTTAAGTGCTGTTGCAATAAAATTTTTAAAAAGTGTAGGTGTGACACAGCATTCTTGTCTCAGGCCCTTGTTTACTTCAAATCCTTCTGTAAGGTGGTTATCAATTTTTATTTTGGATCAAGAATTTCTGTAAAGTTCCTTAAGGGCTGTAATATATGTATGATTGATATTGTTGGATTGCTCCTATACTTTCTATAGTCGTGTAACTGGAACGGTGTCATATGCTTTCTGAAGATCCACAAACGTGACGTGCGTTTCTATGTTTCGGGCAATTCTTTTCTCTATAATTTGCTTAAGGCTAAATACGTTTTCCGTACATGACCTTCCTGCTCGGAACTACTCTGTTCTTCTTTTTCATTTTTCTTAAGTCTAATCAGGTCACGCAAGATGCTTCAATACAGTCTGTTTATTGTGCTAGTCACTGAGATACCTCGATAATTATTGCAATCTTGTTTGTTTCCTTTTTTTGTGGATCGAAGAGATGTACACCAGCTTCCACGCTTCTGGGACTGGGTGGCCGTTTAGATATTTGTTCATAATGAATGTTAATGTTTTGAAGAGTCTTTGGGTCTCATTATTTTAAATAAATTATAAAAAATGTCCTGTTTTTATAAATTCACTCAGTATATTAAATATGCTTGCCGCGTATTAATATCCGGAGACTTCCCCTTTTTAAGCAACAACACCACGGTAGTATGACGACGACGCCGACGTGCGCAAGTGTGGCTAGTTTTAGGTTTGGTTAGGTCTCATGTGAGTGGGGCGTAGTAAGATCGCCCCTTAACTGCGACTCTTAATGGGTCTATTGTGGCTCAACCCCCTGAAAGTTACAGTTCACCGCATAATCCAGTTCTTCTCGAGATTTTTTTGAAATTGGTAGGTTCTAAGTTGGTAAAACCAAATATGTTAAAGCTTATTCTTCCTTAGCAGGGGCATGAACGTATTATGTTTCGTCTTCCATGCAGTAAAACCGTCAGTCCTTCTGTTGGTTTAGACCTATCCTTCCGAGGTGGTATCTTGGACGACAATGTCCTGTAAGTAGTCCCGTCAGAATTCGCAGGACATTCCTACTTTATTCCAAGAACTGCTTGGTTGTGTTTCTTGAGGATTTAAGTAAATACGCCTTTAAAATTGTCAACCCTGGTAGATCAGACCACTGCGTAAGTCTTTTTCTCTCTGCCCAGTCCGAAATAATGGGTTTGGCAGCACTTGGAGTGACTCCAAAGACTGGTTCTGATCCTGTGAACGCAGATTTGGCTTCCTAATACATAAGGATGTCGGCTTTCTCGTTTCTCTTATCCTCATGGTGCCCAGGTATCCACAGCAAAGTCACTTGTTGAAGCTAAGTACTTTTGAAGCTGTCTGATGCTGTGATGATAATGCATTTGTTCACTAGAGGTCTGTATGTCAGTTCTCTTGCATACAACTTGATAGCACTTTAGCCTGAAACATTGTAGCATACCTACCAAGACTAGTAGATATTTTAGTCTTTGGTTTCATACTGAAAACACCGACTCTAACTCTATCTGAGGTTTTTGAGCCATCTGTGCACATTACGTATTCAGTCTCTGGTAAGTGGATTGTTCCTGTTACCCACCTATTTCTCTTTAAAAAGTGACTTAAAAAGACTTGTATACGTGTTTTTTCGTTGTAGGAATCGGGGATCGTATTTCTCCTTTTTGTACACTAGAGTAATTTGCACTCAACTTCGATAAAAATGGACTGGATTCAAGTCGTTGGTTTTTATACGTTTTATTTAAAAGTAAATTACTTCTTTTTTCAAGCACACAATGCACTACAAACAATACAATCATTGAATTTTAATTCAATGCTTTGGAAAAAATAGTAATGAATCTTTGAATGACAGAAAAAAAGCATCGGTCGCTTGCTTTAAAAATTAATTGGAACTTTTTGACGGACGTCTTGAAGATACTACTGCTGTCGATGGCACGGTAAAAGTGTGAAAGAAATTTTTAACGGCTTACACGCTGAATACTAATAAACAAAAATGAATTGCCTGAGAGCGCTCAGGAACGGCTTAAGTATAATTTAAATTAAAAGAAATAAAATTTAACAGAATTAAAGAAAGATCACCCGAAGTGTTGTATTCAGTATCCTGGAGTGATCCCCGAGTCGCTCCACTACAATTTGCCTTTCCATAAAGAGGAGTCTGTAAAAAACTATCTTGGCCTCCCTCTTTAAAAAAATACATAGGGAAGGGAAATTCAGAAGGTATTCCATCTCTGTCGTTGGTGTGGTAGATTCAGTTATGGCCAGGCATGCCAGACATAGTCTGTTGCAACTCTTTGGTCCACCAGACTACTGAGCCATACGTGACCAGTAATTTTATAATTGTTTGATAAATCCAGTAAATCTGTTTGGGGTTTATACCCCATGATTTGCCGCATACTTTCCCTAGGTTTCAGAAGAAAAATCTTCTTCTTCTTCTTTTGGTGCCCTATCCGTTGCAGACGTTGGCGATTAACATGGCTATTTTAACTTTGTTCGCTGCACTCCGAAACAGTTTTACTGAAATGAGTCCGTACCATTTACGCAGATTATGCAACCATAAATGTCTTCGTCTACCCGGTCTTCTTTTGCTGTATGTTTTGCTAGGTAAGATGAGTTGCAGGATACGATACTTCCCATGACGCATTATATGCTCAAGGTATTCCATTTTACGTTTTTGAACAGTGAAAGAGATGTCTCTCTGTTTGCCGACTCTGCGAAGAACCTCCTCGTTGGTGATGTGATCGGTCCACGATATTCGTAAAATGCGACGGTATTCCCAACATTTCAAAGGCCTCCAGTTTCTTTATCATTTGGTCTGTCCATGCTTTTACCCCATATAGAAGAATTGAAAATATTTAGCACTTAGCTAATTTGATTTTTGTCTTTAAAGATATATCTTTGCTAGTAAATAATTACTTTATGTTATTAAACGCTGTTGTCGCTTTTTCAATTCTTGATCTTGCAGTATCGTCAGCAAAATCTGGCTTTGTTTATTGTTTTTTTCCAGATAGGCGTTCCAAGTGAGTCTTTATCCAAAACTACACCCAGGTATTTCACTTCCACCGCAAAAGGAATGCTTTTTCCGTATAGGAGAGGCTGCCAAAGCTTATCTAGTTTTTTCATTTTTGTTAAAGGAATGATTACAGTTTTTCGGGGGTTAACAGACATCTGCTTACTTTCGCACCATATGTATACTGTGTTGAGGTTTTTTTATTGTTGTTTATTTTACTCATTTACTTAAAATAACAATCATTTATCTCGCCCAATTACGTCTTTTTATTTGTAAATACAGTTGAATCCACAAGGCGATACCAAGAACACCGTTGTTTTACGATTCCGAGACTTAAATAAAAAATGACAAGATAAATTATTTGCATGAAAAAGAGGATAAGGAAGGATTTTTGTGAAAAACAGATGCGGGAGACAGTAAATATTATGGAAAGCTGTTGGAAAGGTAACTTAATATAAATTAAAAAGTACTATAAAGTAAGAAAAGTTTTTTACTGAGACTAATTCTTAAATTATTTTAAAAAAAAACAAACGTTTTATTATTTTTTTTTAAAGTAACAAAAGAAAATTTCCTAGCCAACTTCAATTACTCTTTTGGTTTCGATTAAGTTAAGTAAATAACTTTCTTTTAAACGTATTCACAAAATTTTAATTTTAGTTTATCAATAAATATAAAAATTTAGCTTCCGTGTGTTTTGCTGCAAAACTTAAAAAGTAGTCGATGGATTGATGAGAAATTTTTAAGCCACGTTGCATTTTAAAATAAAAGCGTTTTATTTTTTATTCCGAATTTCCCACGGAAACGGAAAATTCCAAGGTTTTGCGATGTTTGAATACAAACAAAAGGATTAAACATGATTTCTCATTCTTAACACCAATAAGGGGTATTTAAAAGAACTTAAAGGATGAAATAGATTTCAATAGGATTAAAAATTAAATTCTTTTTAATACTTTTTAATCCTTTTGTTTTTTTAGGGATATCTAACATATAACTATGCCAAAAAAAATACTTACACTTCAATTATTTTCACTCATATGTTTTCAAATATGTCAAGTACCTATGATTTTAACAATAAACGTCAATAATCTCGACAAATAGTATTAATGTAGTTAGTGAAAATAAACGTTAGTGCGGGTAAAAGGTGTGCCACTGAGCGATCTGGACTTTAGCCAGTTGACCAGTAAAAAATTTAATAAATATTTACGATAAATAATCCCTTTCCCACTTCGGCGTCATGTGTTTGCGCCGTTACGAGTCAATATGAAAATGTTAGCGACAGTGTTTACGCCTGACTTATCAGGAAAGATACTAGGATGTATGCAAGAGATTAAATAATTTTATTTCTAAAAATAAGTGCTGTGTTCATTTTTACCATAACGGCTTTGAAAATAAAATAAATGTTCTACAAATTAAAAAACATAACAGTAACTTCCGAAAAATAAACAAAAAATTTGATTTTAAAGAAAAAACAAGTTAAACAAATCTAATGTAATGGAGGTTAAAATAAACAACCTTGCTGTGTCAAACAATAGCCAAATCCGTAAAATATGAAATTATTTAGAAACCATGATGGAAAACTAAAATGAAAATGATGTTTTTTTTACATAACATATTATTTACAGGTGAGTCATCGTTTTCTTAACTTAGGAAACACAATCCATCCGTTGTACAATATGGGTCTCGGAAAAATCAGCATCTGAGTATTCACAAAATTCCATGTTTCATAGATTTGACTTATGTTTGGCACAACAATGTATAATTAAACCTTTATTACATTAGTTTTGTAATGTTTTCTTAGATTTAGTTTCTGCAAAAATGGTAACAGACAACCCCCTTTCTCAGAATAATACTCCCGCCAACAAGTTTGCTTATACATTATTTTTAAAAAGTCAAAACTCATTCAGATTTACTAAAATATGTAATCACTTGCTATGAAATTTCAGTATAATACAGGAACCAAGAGGTAATTTATGCATTGGAAATCAACATCATCACCTAGAATGAAAAAAGCCATGATGAAATAATCGAAAATGAAGGCGTTGCTATTCATTTTTTATAACGTGAGGGGTGGCATAATTTACTTTTACTTTTTAACTATTTTACTACTTTACTTTTACTAGGCAGAAACCACTTCCTTCCACTTGCTACGGTTCTTACACTTATCTTTTGCTTTCTCTACTTTCATCAGTGCTTTTATAAATGCTCGTCGGTTGTTGGTACTCTTGTCCTGGCTTTTCTTAAAATTAATATTGATCTGATTAAAATATGTTCGCCGAGGTCGACCTCTACCAACTTGTCCCATCACACTCGCATTATAAATTTGTTTCGTCAATCTTCCTTCATCCATTTTCTCTACGTGTCTATCTTTTTAACCACATCTTTTTGTTGAAATAGCTTAAAATATAAGTTTATGGTTACGCCACTGTAAACACTCTGTGTTCCCTGTACATCTGTTTTAGTTACTTTGTATCTTTCCTTTTTAAATAAAGTTAGTCTATGTTGAGAATCCAAACGACGCGTTTCATTTCAATAGGATATGGGCCCAGGCTTGCCAAAATCTTAAATAAAATAGTTTGTGTCGTAAGTGATATTTGGATTTAACAAGAATGGCTGCAAATTACCTAGTAAATATCCCTAAGCTAATGGGACGAGAAAACTACGGTGATTGGGCGTTTCCTGTAGAAAACGTTCTGATTTTGGAAGGATTATCCAATTGTATATCGGAAGTTGTGGAAACAGACGACGCGAAGGCAAAGGCGAAACTGATTTTAACAATCGACCCATCTCTCTACGTTCATATGCGACAACAACAGTTCAGTTGTGGGCAAAGTTAAAGTCACTTTTCGATGATAACGGTTTTACTAGAAAAATCGGTTTGTTGCGAAGTTTAATTTCGACGCGTTTAGACAATTGCGATTCGATGGCTAATTATGTGAATCAAATCGTGGAAATTAGTCAAAAGTTACGCGGTACAGGTTTTAAAATCGACGACGAGTGGATAGGTTCGTTGTTGTTAGCGGGATTGCCAGAGAAGTATTAACTCCACAGCGTTATCTTATCTCACTATTCTTTACTTTCACGAGATTTCAAACTAGAAAAAGAGTCCTGTTAACATGCACCAGGTGCAGGAGCCCCCAAAACTGTGGCGACCAAAGAAAAAGTGAATTTAGTCCATGATATGGTAAAAGATGACAAAAGAATTACAGTCAAGGCTATAGCAGAGACATGTGTGGTTTTAAAAAACTTTCTGCACTTTGAGTTCCACGAATGATGATGGCAGACCAGAAGCGTGTATGCCAGGTTGTAGTTATGACATATTTGGAGATTATTTACAGGAATCCTGATGAATTTAAGCAAAAATTTCTTACGGTCGACATAAGATGGGCTCATTACCTTGATCCATAATCCAAATAACAAAGCATGGTAATCAACTGGTAAGATCATGGCTGCTGCTTTTTCGGATTTTGCAGGTGTTTTTTTTTGCAGAGGTGGAGAAAATCCTTTACGGAGAAGTTATGAGTCCTTCAGCTCAAGGTCTACTGTGAGACTCCCTGACTGATGTCAGGTCTACTCACTAAAAACTCCACCCCTATTTAGGTCCGTCTGGCTATTGCCTTCGGTGACAATTAGGCCTGTTGGCCCATTGTATCTTGCCTATGTTTTATATCATTGTACCCAATCCAGTACTTTCGTACCTTGTACAAGTTTGTACAAGTTCTGTACTGGGTGGGAGCAATATAGTTCTGGGTCGCCTGTTGGCTGCCACAAGATTTCCTGTCTTCTGCGGTCTAGTTCCACGCAGTAGCACAGAATGTGTTTTACTGTTTCCGGATCCTTGCCGCACAATCTGCAGGTCAGGTCACCATTATACAGTCCCATTTTGTTCAAGTGCTCCTTTACTGGTGTGTGACCGGTCAAGAGCCCCGTAGTTATTCTTAGCTTATTAGCTGTTTATTGCTATCAGTTCTGCCATTCTTTTATGACACGGTTCTTTGATGTATTCTTTCCCGTGTTTGTTTCCTGGTCTGTTTTTCCAGTAATATTTGTGTTTTTCCCCAATCCAGTATTTTACAGATACTCTTACTGTACGCTTTGGTACCTCTAGCATTTGCCCTTGGTTTGGGGGAGTTTTCGAACCCCTTCTTGCAAGTTGGTCTGCTCTTTAGTTGCCTGCAATTTCCCGGTGTCCTGGAACCCATATCAGTTTTACGTGATTACGGTCTGCCAGTGTTCTCAGTTCTTCTTTGCAGTCCCATACCAGCTTGGACGTCACTTTCTTGCTATACAAGGCCTTAAGTGCCGCTTGACTGTCTGATAGGATGTTAATATGTTTTGCAGGTCGTGGATTATTTACCGCGTGGGCGCACCATAACAGGTGAATATTATGCGAATTTAATACCAAAAGTATGCGAAGCGATCAGATAACAAAGAAGAGGAAAATTAAGTCAAGGTGTGCTCTTTCACAAGGACAACGCTCCAGCACACAAAGATGTGCTGCATACATACATACATATAGTCACGTCTTTTTCTCGTAGGGACAGGCAGAGACCACTTCCTTGCACTTGCTACGGTTCTTACAAACATCTTTTGCTTCCTCTAATTTCATTAGTGCTCTTATACATACTCGTCGGTTGTTGGTACTTTTGACCCAGTCTTTCTTCAAAACAATGTGGATCTAATCGAGATATGTTCGCCTAGGTTGACCTCTACCGACTTGTCCATTCATACTCGCCTTATAAATTTGTTTCGTTAGTTTTCCTTTATCCATCCTTTCTACGTGTCAAAACCATCTTAGCATTTCTTTATCTATCTTTGTAACCAAATCTTCTTTTACACCACAGCGTTCTCTTATCTTACTATTTATTACTTTATCCAACCGAGTCACTCCGGCTATACTTCTCAAACTACTTATATCCGCAGCATTAATTCTATTTGCATGCCTCTTCTGCCAAACCCACAATTTACTACCATACATAGGTGTAGGAACCAACCCACTTATTTTCACCTGCATAAAAATAAATAATTAATAATGTACGAACTTTTTTTTATTACCTACTACAAAATATTTTGTGTGTGTTTTTTGCGATGTCCTGGTAAGAAAAACAAGTGCAAATTGCTTGTCAAATATTAACACGCTGTTTTAATTACCTAATAGTCTTGTGTTAGTTAATAATTACAAAATGGTTGGTAATTGCATGGAACAGTAACATGGAATAGACGGATTGCTTTCATTATGCATGGAGGAAAGTGTGACGTTCTAACAGCAGCATAACATAGATCGATCATTCATTCGAGAAAATTGGATAAACGATTTTTGTGTACAATAAAGTAGCGTGTAAACAATAAAAACGCGGAGAAATATTGAAGACAATCAAAACTAGAAAGCTGGGTGTGTAGTAGCAGAAGAAAAATGTGTAATTCTGCGTACCTTTTATTTAATATATTTATAAACGGTATTATGAATGGAATTGATGTTAATGGTTCCTGAGAAATATATGTCATTTTCATTAAAATAGCTATAATTATACGCTTAATTAAACAATTATTTGCAGTCCTTTCATAATTAAAGATTTAGGCATGATATTTAACCCTACACTCTCTTTTATAAATTATATTGTCTTTATTATTTCATAAAATTAAAATAAAACATACACTTATATTGTTGCAAAGAAATATCTGCAATGCTATGCATCACAGAAAATATTCTTCAACTTAACCGTGAACGAAAAAAAAACCTGTGATCGTTATACATAATTATTATTTAAAGTTTAAATACGAACAAACACTTGAACATAAAGATTGTAGATTGTTCATTTGAACAAAATACCTCATTTTTTTTATTTTAGTCAATTATAATAATAATAATATTAATAGAATTGGCCTCCCCTGTTGAGAGGGAGGAACAACGCGTACAAAAGATGGAAGCAAAGATCCAGTCGGCGAGACAACACGTTTCCCGTGTCCAGTGTGTGATGGATTACGTGGAGGCGAATAGACATACACGCCAAAAGTGCGACGAATAGCCACCGCATTACGTCGCACTAATCACACACTTAACCTGACAGTGCTTACCGTCATCAAACAGAACTGCCTGGAGAGGATACGGATGTTAGTGTCTGCCGAGCAGACACTAAAGAGGCGAGCGAGGGGATTGGCGAAAAATAAACTTTTTCGCGAAAGATCCTCTCGCTTATTCCAACCGCCTTCTAGTGTAGTTAAGGAACCACCGACTGTTAATCAGGTGGAAACCTTCTAAAAAGGTATATATGAGGTGACTCCCCATTCAATGGAGATACTCCAGCCCTGACGCAGTTCGGAGCCTTTTGTGAAAGGTTCCGAGAGCCTGAGCCCGAATTGCTGCGTCAACCGAAACCACCGGGGAGGTTCAAAAAACCCTAACGGGTACAAAGAACTTTGCTGCTCCAGGTCCCGATGGGATAAATAACTATTGGCGTTATTACATACCCACCACCACCATTTAGCCAGAATATTTAATGACCGGCTAAATGGGGAGCCTCAAATACCGGAGTGGTTTATCGAGGGGCGAACCGTGCTTCTCCACAAGAAAGGAGATTTGTTAAATCCAAAGAATTACAGACCAAATTAATACAAAATACCTAGTCAACGTTTTTATTAATATCCACAATTAATAATCCTTTCATGCTATTGATTACTTTTCAGAATTTATAACATGAAAAAATAATAAAATATTACCTTAAATAATGAAAATCATGGCCTACCCTTTACTAATGTTGAAATAATTAAATGTTGTTATGTTTTAACTAAGATAATAAAATAGCAAAATGAATGTTGGCCCGGAAAGAATAACACTTGATGGCGAGAATATAGAAAGAGTTCAGCACTTTAAATATCTTGGAAGCTGGATCAATCAGTCGATGGATCCAGACAAAGAAATCAAGGCTAGAATAGAAATAGCTAGAAGGGCATTTCTGAATCTCAAGACGATACTCTGTGCCAAGCAACTTAACATTCATCTGCGGGAAAGGTTTACCAAGTGTTTTATATGGTCTATTCTGTTGTACTCTTGCGAAACATGGACGCTTCACCAAAAAATTATTGACCGCATTGCTGCATTCGAGATGTGGCTGTACAGAAGGATGCTCAAAATTCCGTGGACAAGCCGAACTACCAACGAGAATGTACTCATCAGAATGGGGCACGATAGAGAGCTCTTAACTACCATCAAGCGCCGCAAACTGGAATACTTGGGACATGTGATGCGTGGACCACGTTATAGTCTGCTGCGGCTTATTCTGAATGGCAAGATCGAGGGGAAAAATGGATAGGCCGCAAAAAGCTATCCTGGCTTCGAAATCTCCGACAATGGACAGGTTTAACTGCTGAGGAACTTCTCCACGCAGTTCAAGATAGAGATAGATACAAAGAAGTAGTTAATATGGGAGTCGTCAACGCTTGAGAAAGCAAGACACTGTAAGAAGAAGAATAAAATATCCCAAAAGTGGTTGGATTTAGGTATAGGGAATACCGTAACCAAACGAATTGGCTTAAAAAAAATACAGCGGAAAATGTGATTCTATTTAAAGTAAGCAACTTATAAATGATTTAAATTGTGCATGTTGGCGGTTAAGTTTAAAACACCTTGTATGAAATATCAATGAGTTGTACATATTGAGTTAACTGGCAAGCGCTTGTTGTTTATTGGTTACAATTTTACGTCACTAGCTTTGTTATTAATGGAGATATCGTTATTCAATGTGGACTAGGATTTTTTAAAATTTAAAAAAAATCGAAATATCTCGAAAATACTTCATTTTTGGTATAGGATATTGTGCACAAATTTTATCTTAAATTTCATGTAAAATTCGAAAATAAAATAAAAAATATAAGGTTCTTTTTAAAATAACTAAGTTGTCGTTTACTTCCGGTATAACCGGAAGTGACACATTTAGGACAACATTATATTTGAACTCAGCGTCATCCAAAACCTACAGCTTCGTAATTTCAGATTTTTAACATAACTGTATTCGCCATTGCTTTTAATCAAAACTTTTTGCGCCACATCCTCTATATAAAAATCAAATTATGATTGTTTGTTTGTCCTTTATGCGTTTCCAAACCGCTGGATCGATTTTAATGAAATTTTGTAAATGTGTATTGATTGCTCTAACTTGAGAGATAGGATAGTTTTTTCTATACCGATGAGTCTTACGAAAGAGGTGAGAGGAGGCTAAAATATAAAATCTATCAAAAATGGCCAATATTAGTAAGGAATTCATAGTTTTTGGAATCGCTGAGTTTAACAATGACATTCCCAATTTTGTTAGCACCCCTACGAGATGAAATATAAAACTATCAAAAACGACTGTTATTAGTGTCGAATTTATAGTCTGTGGGGACGCTGAGTTTAAAAGTGATATTCACAGCTATACAAAAGGGGTGAGAAGAGGATAAAACATAAAAACTATTAAAAACGCCGATATTAGCATTCATAGTTTTTAGGGTCGCCGAGTTTAATGGTGACATTCCCAATTGTGTTAGTACCTCTACTAAAGTGGTGGGAAGGGAATGAAATATAAAAACAATTAAAAACGTCGATATTAGTGTTAACAAGTCAAAATTGGGGCAGGATATCGTCTGCCGGTTCTGCTAGTAGCCCATAAAACTGGCGAATGCACTTGTCTGTGATACTTCTTAACAAGTCGTTTAGATTGTCAGTATAGGTATATATTAAAAAAATTATATTTTCATCTACCCAGAATTGCTACAAGACTAAATCAGTCTTTTTCTCTGCCATCTCCTTGTATTAATTTAGTACGAAACTCTTCAGTTTTTGTAATGTGCAACAATCATGATGCAAATTGCAGTAATTTTGACATTTTTTGGATGACTTCTAGATAAATTAAATCGGTATTTTTGGGTTAATACTTTTCTTCTGTAAATTAATTTTCATGTTATGTGATAAGGGGAAAATGCCTTGAAATCAAACCATGTCCTTTAAGTGCAATTTGATGCAGAGCTTTTTAACTATTAAAGAAGTTCATGCTAGCATGAAAGATAAAACTTGGAATATTGAGGTTATTAAAATCATAATAACTACTTGTAAAACAAACGTTAACAAAATAATTGTTCTATTAATACCTTAAAAGTAATATCCAGGCTTTTCTCTCTTCTATCATTGCAGGGAATTTTAAAAAAAGTTTGCGATCATGTACAACGCACGTAACCATTGTTGCAGATACTTTATATTTATTTATAAACACTATAATTAGCTTTGGAACGCTTGTATTGAATAATAATAATTATTATTATTATCATTATTATTACATGATAAGGGCAGATAATCAAGTCCTGTTTTGCCCATAATAAGTTACAGAATATAAATAAAACAATAACTGTCAGTAGGCCTAAAAAACTTAAAATTAAAAATAGAGGTGTCTATCTGATTTTTAAAACTATTAACATTTTCTGAATTGATTATTTGCTGAGGTAGACCATTCCAAATATCAAAAATTCTGCTACTTGTAAAGTTTTGCCTGTAACGAATTCTAAAAGACTCTTTGTTCAGCTTTAAAGAGTGCCCACTGAGAGGGTCGTCTAAATGGATGGGGAAAGCTGCTTGAAGGTCGCCAAAGTTGAATTTCAAAATTCGAAAGGAACTTTTAAGGTCTTTCTTTGAATGTTGTGAGGTTTGCCATGAATAATCTCTCTTCGTACGTCTTTGTACTTTTACCAGCATTTCACGATCTCGAACTAAATCTGGATACCACGAAAGCCCGACGTAATCAAGTATGGGTCGGACATAGCACTTGTAATGTTTGCAGTATGTTTTGAAAGAAGCTTTAGAGAAAGTTTTTTGTATTAGGAACAATTTAGAGTTTGCGCGTTTACATATATGAGAAATATGATCACTCCACGTAAGTTTTGAGTTTACTAATAAACCAAGGTCGTTATGTGATGAGACCGTGCTTAATGTCTGTCCACTAATGGAATACAAATTATGCGGGTTATTGTTTCCGACGTGTAACACGACACACTTATCAATTTTCAGAGGCATCAACCAATTGGAACACCATTCTTGTATTTTATCGAGATCATTCTGCAAACTTAGATAACTGATGTTGGGATTTTCGTAGAGTTTAGTGTCGTCAGCGTAAGCCGAAATTGAGCTTGACAGACAGTATCGAAGATCACTGGATCACATTTCTGTGTAGATGAGGCTAGCTATCAACACGGACGAACGCGATTCTTAGTGTGGAACATAGACTTGTGAATATTCTTGGTTTACGTCAATTCCGTGTCATTTCTTGATATCCGGTTTGGGAAGTAGTCTGAGTCGCGTGATGAGAGTCTTGGGTGTCGTGTGGTGAGAATTTTTGGGGCGGTGTGATATTAACAAGTGTGCAAAACCTCTACGGTTTTTCTTTCATATCTGGCATATCTTAATTGGATTTTGAAGAAAAAACATTTAATTTTTAACTTGACCATTCTATCTTACCTTCGTTGTTGATATTTTGGATTTTGGTGTCGAGTTAAAATAACCGCATATGGGATTTATTTGAGGGAAACCATTGTTAATTAGCAGGTGCCGTTCCATAACCAAACCGGCCACAGGATTCGTATACCCAAAGGTTACAAGTGATTTATTTTTGAATATTTAACGACGTGACTTATTTTTGACACCACAATTAAGTTTTGTTTTAATTTATTAATATAATACATTATTAAAAACTATTTATTGCATTAGATAATATGCCAAAACTAAACTTTGATTAAAATAATCTTCTCAATAATTCTTTATGTCCAAGTAAAAATATTTTCTTCATACTTATTTGTAAATATCCTACAATATTGATATTCTAAAAGACAACCATTGTAAAAATATTTTTAAATAAACTCGATTGTTTTAACAGTGTAAATCTTTATGTAAATGGTAAAAACATGAGTAAATTAGCAGCCTTATGTGAACGTTTGATTTAGTATTATTAAAGAGTTGACTTATATACGTTTTTTTTGGTAACTTGGTAAAGTCTGTTACTCTTACTTTTGTTTTGGTTATTTTATAAAATTGTAAATTTTAAATTTTTGGTTTTTTTTAGCGAAAAAATTTACCATAGCTGTTAATTTTGACTATATTTGTTATAATTTTATTATTGAACTGTGTACTTTGATTTATTGTTAGCTGTTAATTTTGACTATATTTGTTATAAGTTTATTATTGAACTGTGTACTTTGATTTATTGTTAGCTGTTAATTTTGGCTATATTTGTTATAATTTTATTATTGAACTGTGTACTTTGATTTATTGTAGGAGTAAAGTATCCAATATATTTTAGCTATAATTTCATTTATTTAGTTTACCATAATCTCAGTTGTTTATCGTGTGGCTCTGCTAGTGCCAATAAGACCTAGGGGTTTCTGGCTTGAACCGTCTAAGTCGGTGGCGCGGCTCACTTTTATATATTTTTTTCTACCCTCTACGGCTGAGCTCGGGCATAATTTGCCAGTAGAGAGACCGCTGGCAGAGTACTCTATAGAGAACGAACTAGACGTGGCTTCATGTTGGAAGTTTGGGATTACATTTTCCCGCAAGAAAAAGTCCACCATTTGGTCGGCAACAATGGAATCCATTTCTTTGGAGACAATGGGTAAGAGGCTTATGGGACGGTAATTCTTAGGATCCAATTTATTGCCTTTTTTAAATATTGGAGTGACTGATGTTTTAATTAAATAAAAATAAAAATGTAATTAGTTTTCACATAACTTTAAACTTATTTAAATGGTGATAACATTATTTCACCACTTAAGTCTATCTGTTGCTGCAAAAGTAGGGGAATAGTTTTTGTTAATATTAGTAATGCCAATAAAGTTCGTAGTTATTGTTTATTAACGCACAACCAAGATTTTAAAAATCTCTTATGCGGTTTGTAATGCAATTTATTTCAGTTTGGAAAGCTTTTTAAAACCTAGTACCGCTTGACGTAAGCACCGTAGTTCATTGTGTTGTTAGTAACGGTTGAATATGTATTAACTGTTTCGTTACATTTTTCCTCTCTAATTAGTTATCGGATTGATGGTAATTGAAGGAAATATATAAATAATAATATCCAAGAACAAATTAACTGGTATGCAAAGATGGTAAAGTGCATAATTTCTTCTTCTTCTTGTTTGGCTCTACAACTCGTCGTGAGTCTTGGCCGCATTCACTATTGCCCTCCATCCTTGGCGGTTGTGTTCCTCTAATTCCCACTGCCCATCTTCCTAAGGTCTGCCGTTACATCGTCCTTTCATCGGTTTCTGGTGCGTCCTACTGGTCTTCTGCTAACCGGTCTCTTCCAAGAGCTGTTTTTATAAGGCGCTGATCGTGGCTCCTAAGCCCATCTAAACCTTAATATGCCCAGTAAGGCTTTCTTTCCCAAATAGTTGCTGGAGCTCATGATTATGTCGACGACTCCATTCTTGCGTGTTAGCATCTTTACAGGGACCGTGAATCGCTCGCAGTCCACATCTCGCTTTCATACGTCACCACAGGGCAGATTATGGTTTTGTAAATGTAAATCTGAGTATTCCTGTAAAGAAGCTTGGATTTTAATATGTGTTGAATGGAGTAAAAAGCCCTATTCGTCGCGACTATTCTGGCTGCCAAGTCTATCTCAACTCGGTTATTTTGGGTTATTATCGCTCCTAAGTACTTTACAACTTTAAAAATGTGGTCGTTAATATAGACGTTCAGCCTGACTCTATTTCTGGTATTTATTGACATTACCATGTATTTAGTCTTGTCCTCGTTTACTTTGAGGCCCATTTGCAGCGATTCTTAATCAATTTTATTCGTCCGTTTCACGGACGACTAGCAACAACCTTTAATGTTTCTTTATCGAATAAAAATGACGTTTAAACAATTATTCTTTTTTCAGCCATGTTCTTGATATTGTTACCATCCGCACCTGTTATTTATCGGCATCCGAGCATCGAGGGTGCATATTTATGACCTCTTTGTCGACAACTACCTTCGCCTGGAAAATTCTCGTAGTTTTCAGATGGTTCTGTCGCTTTCGCGAAAAAGGGTTGAATTATGATTTACAGGTTTAAAAAAGACAGCAGCCGCGGACAGTTTAGTTTTAAAAGTGTTCATTATTTATGAAATGTAAATAGTTGTAAAAGATATAATTAGTTAAATATCTAAGTGAATATCTTGGTAATTTATAAAAGTAGAATTTATTGTATTGGAATAAACATTGTTTTGTTACTGTATCGAGAGTTTTAAATCGCCGAACCCATAAAGAACTAAAATTCGTAGCAATATTCAGCTTGGCCTGATTATTAAATGAGTAGTTACGGTTGTTTACCAAAAAATTTTTTGATAGATAATTACTAATACTAACCTGTCAGTGTTGGAAATGCAACCGTATAATTTAGCGTTTTTATGGCAACACTTTTTCATCCGGCGGAGGAAAAAGGAAGAAGTAAAACTGCCGCTGGTAAAAAAGTTGAATTTTTTCGCAGTCAGCTCAGTTCAATTATGTCCTTATTATTGTACGTTTAAAAAAACAATATTAAAAAAAAATCATCACACTTTTGATTGATATCGTTTTTTGTTGTTACAGATAAAATCTTTCGAAAAATTGGAATGTCACGAAGAAAGATTGAAATGTGCTAAGGAAATTTACGATAACTTTATTATGAAGGAACTGTTATCACGAGCGCACGTAAGTATATTTTTTAGTTTTGTTAAGTTATATTTAGAAACACAGTGAGGATTTAAAAATTAAAAAAAACAGTAAATTTTCTATACAAAATCACTATGTTTAATATTTTATTGATATTTTGTTTAATAAGGAAAACAGCTTCCAAAAAACCTTTCATTAACAACGTCAATTTTTTAGAAGCCCACTAAGCTTAATACAAAAAAAAACTAGAAGTACATTTATATCTAATATAAACGAATTTCAGAACTGTTTTCGATGTCCGCTTACATGAAATGCCCCGTATACTAAAAAATGAGGTTTATTTCATCAACATTTGTGATGTTAAGCATGTTAAAACCCACAGTCCCGGTAGATATGCGATAAAATTTTGTAAATCATTATTTAAAAGATGCAATGAAAAAATTATGCTATTGAAGTGTGTGGTGTAAGTAAAAGAAGGCAAGGATGCAAGTTACAGAATATGTGCGTAAAGGTTCAAAAAGCAGTGTCAGAGAAAAAAAAAGGCTAACTGAATTGGTTGGCTACAAAAGCCAATCAAAGAACGCAAAAGGCAACGATGGAGGATGTAAACAAGGCAAGGAATGAGCATAAAGGGTAAAAAGTGTGGCAAAAGAGGTTGTGGCAAAAAAGAATAAATGAATACATTTAAAAAAAGGTTATCTGGTGACAGTATGCAGCCATGTCTGACGCCTCGTAGAATTTGGATTTCTTCTGTGAGCTTTCCGTTTAGTCGTACTGCTGCTTTCTGTCTCCAGTATAAATTTTCGATAATTCTAACGTCCCTGCTGTCCTCCTCCATGTTCCTTAAGATGCTGTTAGCTTCATATAAAAAAATTAAAATGAAAAAAATCTTGAATATGGTAATAAATTAGTAACAAAAGAGTAACAAATTATGACCTATATCAAATACGTATGAAAAAAGATTTTTTTCCAGGTGTGGCTCTGCTAGGTTTATATGAAACTAGCAGAGCCGTTAGTTTTTTCGTTTTAATAAAGGGTAATTATTAATTCGCCGAAGTTTGTAAGTAATCAGTAATAAATTAGTAATAAACCATGGACGTAATAAAATTTCTACTTCGGGATACTTAATTTTTTAGTTCTGCTGGGTTAAGATTGAAATAACGTAATCGAGTAAAAAATTATAACCTATATCGAGTGTGAAAAAATTATTTCTTAAGGTGTGGCTCTGCTAGGTTTATGTGAAGCTAGCAGAGTCGTTGATTTTTTCGTATTAATTCTTCTTCCTTAAGTGCCATGCAGATTCCCGCGTAGGCGTCCATCGTTTCTATTATTATATTAATTGCAGCATTTTGTAGTGCCTGGAAGTCCCGTATTCATGTCCATTGTCGTATGTTTCGTAGCCAGGATAATTTTCTTCTACCTACTCCTCTTTTTCCTCCTTCTATTTTACCCTGGAGAATAAGACGTTGGAAATGATAACGTTCTCCACGTAGTATGTGTCCAAGATAGCCAGTTTTTCTTCTTTTGATGTTTTCAAAAAGTTCACGGTCTACTAAACTAGCTCTTCTCAGTATGTCCTCGTTCGTCACATGATCAACCCACGATACTCTCAGCATTCGTCGCAGGGTCCACATCTCGAAGGCCTCAAGTTTATTAATAATTGCTGTTTTCAACGTCCATACTTCGTCTCCGTACAAGAGAACGGACCAGACGTAGCATTTTAACATCATTTTAATTAAGGTTAATAATATAATAAATTAGTTATTAGTTATGTGGCCATTGCTTCCACTGCTGTTCTATTACCCGGTTTCGAGTTGGAGCTATCCGACTCGTCCCCGAGGCTACTCATATTTCTTTTGGTCTCTTCCATGAAGTTCCCACGAGTATGGGGGAAGGGGTGTTTTGGCCCTGTTTTGCCCCCTGCATGAGACTAATGATTTCGCCCGGTTTTCTGTAGGCTCCGTTAGCGACGGTGCTCCCCCACCGTCATGCATTCATCAGCACGAGTCGCGTAACACTTTGGATTGGGGGTCTTTTAGTCGCCTTTTACGACAGGCAGACCAAACCTGGGATCTATTAGTTTTCCCGAATCCCCAGGGGTGACGATAATTAAGTTACATATCGTACGTAACAAAAAGTCGTAATAGACTAATTGAAACAATTATTATTATTAAAAACAAACTTCACTGTTTATCCAGAAAGTCAACTGTTACATTTTTAGGAACTCCGTTTTATTATTTGCAGGACTATTCAAAGGAATGCCTGCTGCACGTTCAAAAGTATCTCACGAAAAATGAAGTTCCCGTCACTTTGTTTGAGGTAAGATTTTCTTGTCTGTTTTTTATTTGTTAAATCGATAAAATACCTTTTCGAAAACTTTAAACGTTCTAGTTTCTTTAATCATTATGAATTTAATGTATATTTTTTAGCCTTATATAGAAGAAATTTATAATCATTTAAGAGATGAGCCGTTCAAAAAATTTTTAGAAAGGTAAGATTTTTAAATAATTTTTTTAATGTTGCTTCAAAAAATGTACGTGCACTATTCTTCATTATAAATCATTTTTCTAGTTTGCATTTGATATCGCAAAATATAATGATTTTTGTATTTTTCAGTTATTGTTACTTCGAAAATGAATTTACGCAGTTTAAATAAATATAATTCGATATTATTTACGATACAATGGGATAATAATACTCACTTATCCATAGTCGTAAAAATTTTCATAAACAACTGTGTTACAATAAAAAAATTTTTGAACATACTGGGTGACCGAGTATCTTAAAAAGAATTATCCAAAATTTTTTGTACAGTTAACTCTTTAACTTTAAACCTAACCATATATAGGGTGTTAGTAAATAAGTGCGGCAAACTTCAGGGGGTGATTGTACATAAAAAAAATAATGACAGTTTACTATATAAACGTATGTCCGCGAATACTTCGTTTCAGAGATACGTTAAAGTTTTTCTTAAAAACCAACAATTTTTTTATTGCTCTGAAACTGGTCGAGATATGCAAAAGAAATTTGGTGGCTTTTAAGAGGTAGTTATTGCGCATTTTTTGACGTGCAATTAAGAACTTTATGTTTATCATTGGCGCGCATACGGGTAATGATCTAAATTTAAAAAAAAAATGGTACGCCACTGAGATATTTTAAATTAAAAATTATGTTTGAATTTCTCAGTAAAAAAAATAAAACATCTTAACGCGTATTTTTCATTTCTTTAATACTGTTACACTCCGGCTTTTAAGGCTGACGGTTTGTAACATTTGTATGTCACGATCGCAGGTTATATACGTTTTGGTGGGCGAGGCAAATTTGAGGGCTGTTTAGGAATTGGTCGCGTTCCGGAGGTTCATTTTTCTTATTTTTGTAACCAAAACGTATATAACCTGCGATCGTGACATACAAATGTTACAAAGCGTCAGCCTTAAAAAAGCAGACATTATATCTCCAGAAGAGCCATCCACTTAAGATGGAGAAACGTCGAATATTAACTCAGACCTACGACGGCCAAAAAACCCGAAAAACCATTCACCAATTATATTTTTCTCTTATTAATAAGATTTCCTATTTTTTATTTATTATTAAGCTAGCTATAAAAACAGAACTTTTTATAATTTGTTTTATTACAAATTAAGGAATAATTTTTTATTTATCCGTGCCTAACTTATTTAAAGTATTTAACTAAATGAAGTAATCTCGCCATAAACTGCCACCATAATTAGGATCATTCGCCATATTTTATGCGTTTTCGATCGAACTCAAATAATACCAATTAATTATACAAGTCAACACAAACTTTGAGTCTGGGTTTAGTTTGTCTGATTTTGATTAGGTATTCCTAACTTATGAAAGAGAAAATAGTTTTACCCAATAAAGTTTGCTTTTGTAGCTATAACGAAAATTTCAAATTTGAAGGAAATTCCTCTATTTTTATAAAAATTTTTATACATGTAGATTTTCTCTGGTCTTGTTTGTCTAGGGGGAATAATATTTCAATGGGTAGATAAAATACTTTAATCAGGATTTCAAAAAATATTCGGCATAATTCAATCTGGCCTTTTTCCTTCAAGTATTCTAATATATCCGTCGCGGCTCGACTAATATTATTAACCAAGCATCTTTCAACTTAAAACAATTAAAAAAAAAATCTTTTTACTTTTTTCTGCCCGTCAAAAAAGTAATTGACATCCGCCTCGTACCTAACGTTATTCCAAATACTTCATTGGCAATGTAGTACAGAGATATAGTTAGTTCGCCAAAAAAGTTAAAACAAAATAACAATACCACAATAATACGCAGGAATATATTATTAAAAAAAATAACTATCTACATACATAAGAAAAAAAACATTTGCGAGGTGTGGCTATTAAATAATGAGACTGTTCGCGCAGAAGGCGTCCTAGAGGAATAGGGGGAGGAAGTGTCTACTATTTCAGTACGAAAACACGTTTTTGTCGCTGTGGTAGTATTTTTACTATAGAGGTTAGAAACGAACGTGTTTTTTCTCTTGTCGATAACAATGTGTGACGAAAAACATGAGCAACGGATCAATGCAAAATTTCTCGTTAAATTATAAGTTGTTGAAAAAGGTCTATGGTGAAAATACTCCATGTCATCCGCGTGTTTTCGAATGGTATAAACCATTGACCTATTATCCAGAGAAGACACAACATTCCATTTGTTAAACTCTGTTTGTTTTGTCGCAATGATTACAAGAGAGTGGTCATGAGTATGACAAAGAATATCAATGGATTCTCTTTGTCCCATCCTCGTGCTGGCAACGTTGTAACATTATTGTCGTCTTATGGCCATGCTTGTAATCAGTGGTGTGCCGTTTGCTCAAAATAAAAATATATTTATCGGGTAATATTTAGTTTTTTATGAGAATATATTTATGAATAGGCGAAACTCAGTTTTTTATCAAATTGAAGTCTTGTAGCCTACCAAAAGTAATTTTCTAAACCCCAAAAGTTGGGCGCCAAATTGTGTTAACCTAACTAAGTAAACTGTTTTTCTAAAGTTACAAAAGTTACTTTTATAAAACTAAATTATTCTAACTCAACGGCTGCTAATTGTGTAGCGAGTACTAATACCCGTTAAACTAAATTATTTTATCAAATTAAAGTACTGAAAAATAATACCTAATTGTCTGAAATAAAAAAAAAACTTTAAATAATTATTATTAATATTAATTGTACAAATAAAATGTTATGTATTTTAAATTTTAATTTTAATTTTCAAACTATTTATTAACAGTAACCTAAAGGAAAAGATTAAAATATTTTACTCTGGGTTCCGTGGCTCCTTGATTTCTTGATTGGATTAAATTTGAGGTGATGTAAAGATTACTTTTGAAATACTAGGTACTATAAAATGGATCAGAAAGATATATGGTTCTTTAAATAACAACGAAAGAAGTATAATACCACTGAATAAGTGTTGCTGAATAACAGGGAAATAATGACCTTGTTTGAGAATATCTCAAAAAGTATTGATTTCCGCATCGTTTGGTTTTCAGATACGTGTTTTACGCCTCAAAATAATACCTGTTTATTTTGATATTGAAATCGTCATTGCTACACCACTGGATTAAAATATAGTAAACAATAAGATGTTTCAACTTACTTGTGAAAGTAAACACTGGGGCTTAAAAAGTCCGGGTTTTTATACACTTGGCAATGATGAATCATTTTTTCCACTAAATTTTAATGAATTTTACCAATAATATGCTGAAAATCGCCGATAATATAACAAAATCTCGTTGCAAAACCTTTGGCAACAGCGCTGCTAATAATAGCCGATTTCGTAGTAAACACACATTTTTGAACGTGGAACGATTCAGACAAGATGTGCGGCATTGTCGCTTATTGAGCAACACATTTCTATGATCTAACAGAATGAAATAGTTCAATGGTTTAACATTCCATAAAATGGATTATATTATTCAGGTTGTTATAATTCATGAAATATTGATAAGAGATAGCAATATGGTTACAATATTGTTGCATATATTATCAACAAACACTATGGGCGATTCATTAACAACCACAAATCTCTTGTCATAACTAGAGAGCAGGCAAAATCACAGAACAACACATTCAGTCGTCCGCATAAAGACAATACAGTCGACCAGAAAGTGGGGATGTATGACCGTGTTTAAAAGTTAATAGTTCCGTCTCCTCTGATAATAGGTCTATGGTATAAACGGTTTTCTGAAGGCTGAGAGAGCACCAACCAACGTCCAGGTCGACATCAACGGCATCGTAATAACTGAATGGAAACTTACTATTTGAAAGTAACGGCCGGAGTTGTGGAAAAACAAGTCGTGGATCTTGCACCAGGACAACGCACCTGCCCATAACGCACTGTCCGTGAAACGTTATTTAGCCGCTAGAGGCACTCCAGTACTTGAACACGCGCCTTACTTGCCTGATTTAGCACCTGTGACTTTTTTCTGTTTCCGAAGATCAAATCTGCCTTAAAATAAACCCGGTTCGATTCGATGAAAGAGGTGAAGCGAATATCGGTGGAGCTCCTAAATGCTCTTACAAAACAAGACTTCCAGCATTGCTTTGACCAATGAAAAAAACAAATGGAACGGTGTGTGTCGGGGAGAGGGAAGCACATTGAAGGGGAGCATGTAATTGTAGAATAATTCTTAATTCTTTAAGAGCCAAACCTCGTTATTTACATCACTTTTTTTACAAAACAGAGTTAAAATAAATCTAGAAATACAAAAAAAATACAAACAAGCTTTTAAAAATGAATACTTTTGGTACTTTTTTTTATGTGAGTACAAACTTTCTCGTATTAGTCCCCAAATATAATTACCCGTTATGTTCTTATCATATTGTCCTTAATAACGTTGCTCAAAGTCCATCACATCCTGTTAAAAACGTTTCCATTGATCTTCTAAATATGCTCCCAAGTTATCTTTAAATTGGTCCAAGTGATCGTGTACTTTGAGGAACATTTTGCAACCTATGCAATTGAAGTTATAAGAAATAAGCTCTTTGTAATACTCAGCTTTTTTATTTACAAAAATACAAAAAAGCCATGGATTACTGCTAGGCTACACCACGCTTGTTTTTCACGGGTGTTGCGTAATTGCGGAAATTCTTCATTGTCCATTATTTTCTTTATTTGTGGATCGACGGAAATACTACCTTTAATTTTAGCTTCTGAAAATTTAGGAAAAAAAATTAATCCTTAATTATGAAAAAGCTTCAGAATCTTGACAAACAGCCTACACAAATTGCTTAGTAAGACATAATTTTTTATGCAATGAAGGTGTACGAATTGGGAGTTGTAATCTTTTTTTTAGAACACGGGGAAATTATACTCATATTCGTTAATAGTGGACAGGATTTAAATCATAGATTGCTGGTATTATTGAACACTAAATATTTCTCTCTTCAAAATACACTATGCACTTGTACCATTAATGATTTTCATTTTTATGTAAATTTACCCTTCTAAACTGGATGACTTGAAAAAAATAACAAACGCCGAAATAATTCGAACGTTGGCGCCGTTGATAAGGAAATCTGATCGTTTTAATCGCTGAGTAGGAAGAATATCGAACGTTTTTAATAGCCTTAAATCGTAGAGACTCGAGAGAGAGGCGCGAGGAAAAAAGAGAGATAGCTTCTTCAAATTCGACTGAAGCGGTTTACAGACGTTTATTTGAAACAAAGAATGGATTGCCTAAATGCGCTCAGGGACGGTTCAAGAATGATTTATTTAATTAGAAACAAAAAATAATTAAGCCTGTTGTAATCAGTGATTCTAACAGGAGGCATTAAAACATGATCGATCTCCTCACAATTGCTTTAAACTTGACATTCTGTTTTTCTATGTAAAGTTCGGTTTACTTATGCCATTAATTCTTCTGGTAGTGAATTGTGTGTGCTCTACTATTCCACAAGCAAAGATAGCATGGATATTTAGTGTATCCATCTAGCATTCCTACCAGAAAATCAATTATCTTAAAATCTCCCATCACACGCCAGGCACACGATCGAAAACACTCCACAGAAAAAATGTAATCTCTCTTAGTGACGGCTGGTAAAACTAACAACACCACCATGTTTTTCGGGAGCCGAACTAATTTATGGATTAACGGGCGTGGCGGCAAATTTGAAATGTATATACTATTTAGGTTTATAATTGAACTGTTTAGATAGGAATACAAAGCACAAAATTGATAAAGTAGAAAATTTCTTTTTTCCATTTTAAAAAGGTTTGACAGTCTACTTTACCACTGAGCTAGGTATTTCTCCAAAATGGATTTGCTTCATTGTTTAGTAACTGCAGATATTTGCAAAAAAAAACGATAATGAATTATTTCTTTAATTTATTAAAACGGTTTTTCTTATAAATTTCCCTTGCTTGTTTATGAAGATTGGAACAATTTTTTGGCAATGGTCGACAATCCTTACCATTTATTAAATTATTCAAACCATTAAAAAAATTGAAAATTATCAAGCAAATGAAATTGTTTAGAATGGATTTTGGTGAATTGTTTGTGTGTTCACATTGGATAAATTGAAATTTACATTGTCCTTAACAGTTTTGAAAATAACTTTCAACAAATTTTTAAAAGTTGGTTTTCTGGCAAGAATGAACCTTGAAATATTATAGCCTTTAACAATATTCTCGATAAATTCCCTGTTACAATAAGTTACCCTTAAAGAAAGTGCAAACATTCTAGAGAGCAAACGGTATCCTGGTCCACTCTGTGCCAAAGCCATGATTTTATTCATCAACTGTGAGTCTTCGCACTTGTGGTTTTTTTGTTTATGTACTTAAATTGACTTCTAAAGAAGTTTCTTGATATCTTATCCAAATTATTTATGAGAATTTCAAAGGACTCTGTATTAGAAAATGTTTTATCAGCTTGTAGCCTGAATTTCAAGTCTAGATTTCTCCTAGCAAGGACTTTGGATTTCCTTTTCATCTGTGTTATTTGTTTATAAAGAAACTTCTTCCTAGATGATAGAGCTGCTACTTTTCTGATTTTAAATTCTGTCTGGCTATCTGTATCATCAATTTGCTACTCTGATATCTGGATCAAAATGTGAATCAGTTCTACCACTACACCCAGGAACTGCTGTTTTTGAATCATCACTGGAATAATCAGTATTATCTAAAAAAACATAAAATTAGAATCTTCAAGGTTAAAACTACTTTGCATACATATAGATATATAAGAAATAATTCAACATATAATTTTATTAATTCCAGATGATCAATAAATGGATTGATTAATTACCTGGTAGAAAAAACTTGGGAAATGCAGATCTCTAGTTTGGCCCAAAATCCTCTAGTGCAAAATGCATTTAACACATAATTCATATCTCATTTCAGGTGTCATACTTTTAAAGCATCTATTGTTGATGATCTTCACTTAATTTTTAAACATCTTAGGATATTTTTTTGGGTTTATTATACGATGCCGACTATGCTCTTTGGATGTGTTGCATCCAGAAATGCAGCCATCACTTTTCGCTATTGGCGGCATACTGAGAACAAGAATTCATAAATTGTTATAGAAATAAATGAATCCAAACAAAAACTGGTACTGATAAATCTGTGGTACAATCAACTTATATATTATAAGTGTTATAAGATATTTTACTTGCTTGATTAGAATTTGAAATAATATGGGTTCAAAGTTTACGAGAGATGGAAAGTATGACAGTGACATTGAGCGAAGGGTGTTGGCAGGAAAACAAATGAATGAGGCACTGTATAGCTTTATGAATAGCCAAAAAGTGTCAAAAAAGGCACGTCTGGCTGTGTGTTGGTTCCTACACTTATGTATGGTAGTAAATGTTGGGTTTGGCAGAAGAAGCATAAAAAATAGGATTCATGCTGCGGAGATGAGTAGTCTGAGAAATATAGCCGAAGTGACTCGGTTGGATAAAGTAAAGATTAGTGAGATAAAAGAACGCTGTGGTGTAAAAAAAGATGTAGTTACAAAGATAAACAAAGAAATGCTTAGATGGTTTGGACACGTAGAAAGGAAGTATAAAGGAAGATTAATAAAAAAAATTTATAAGGCTAGTGTGAATGGATAAGTCGGTAGAGATTAACCTCGGCGAACATATCTCGATCAGATCAACATTGTTTTGAAGAAAGGCCAGGTCAAGAGTACCAACAACCGACGAGCATGTATGAGAGCACTGATAAAAGTAGAGGAAGCAAAAGATGTGTGTAAAAACCGAAAACATTCGAAAAACAATCCGATCGGCGACGACAAAATTTTCAGTAATCATGAGTCTCAAGTACAATCGATGGAAGAAGTTTACGAATGTGAAGTATATTCAGCTGACTATTTGTTATTTTAAAGGCTAGACTTAAATTTATTTTTTTTTGACTTGTGTTATCAATACCTACCTAATTCAATCTATGGTATTTCGATAAGGCTAAGTTGCAGTTATAACGACAAACTACCCTTTGAAATAACGTCAAAAAATTTGAAAAACAAAAACGATCATCAACAAAAACATTCTTTTCTTTCCTGATCTGTGAAAATGTTAAAGGAGGCCTAATAAAAACTACCTTCTTATTAAATTTGGTTTTTAAGAAAAGTTTTAAATAAGTTTTACTTCTTCATTACTGGCGTAATAATTTCATTTCAAGGCTTTCTTTTTTCAAACAAAAGTTGTTATTATACAGAGAAAACGTTCATGAAAATGATTATTAAAAATAATTAGGTTAATTTATTAAACGTACCTGTTGTTGAATTATTAAGCGTTTTGGCAAAACAATGCAATAGGCACAAAAAGTATCGCGTGATGTTAAACATTATAAAAAGTTTGAAATTGTGAAATATCTTAACACAAAATAATAATTTACACGCAAGGTCTGCTTTACTTGTGTAAATTATTATTATTGATTATAATTGTTGAAGTATAACTGTATAATTGCTTGTAGATATCTGTAGACTTTACTACAACAGAACTAACAATAAAATATTACAAATTACGACGTACAGACTTGAATTAAATTAA
Organism: Agelastica alni; assembly: GCA_950111635.1. Taxonomy (NCBI): domain Eukaryota; kingdom Metazoa; phylum Arthropoda; class Insecta; order Coleoptera; family Chrysomelidae; genus Agelastica; species Agelastica alni. The sequence continues at coordinate 17,676,080 of OX467716.1, forward strand.
ATTTCTTATACTTTGTTGCTTCTGCTCTGTTCCTTACGTTATAGTAAAGAATTAATGGTACAATAGCAGAAAAAACTCTTTGGTGGACCCTTTACAGGAAAGCAAAATATGTCCCCAAAGGTACAAATACTAACACGTGAGTCTGTTCAGATGTCTCATCTACTTGCCAGTAAAAATAATAAAAAACTGTTTTTGCACCTTAAATGTTCGTTCCCCAATCGTTGAACGTAATAAAACAAAAATACGATAAATATTTGTTTTTTTGTTTCTGTTTAAATTCAGTTGGCGTTATCGTGTGCAGGAATCAAGTAGTGTACTAGAGCGTATAAAAGTTGAGAATTTGCAAGAAGAAGGTATAAAAGAGGAGTTCGTTAGTAAATTGTTCGAGAATTTTGACAGTTTAGATAAAGCATGTGAGGTTAAAAAAATTGTGGTAGCCATTCAAAGAAGGAATTGTGGATATTGCTATTGAAGTGTGTAGTGTAAGTAAAAGAAGAAAAGGATGCATGTTATAATGTGGTATAATGTGCGTATAGTTTCAAAAAGCAGTGTCAGATAAGAAGAAAGCCTGGCTGGATTGGCTGGCTACAAAAGCCAATCAAAGAACGCAAAAGGCAACGATTGAGGATGTAAACAAGGCAGAGAATGAGTATAAAAGGTTAAAAGATGTGACAAAAGAAGTTGTGGCAAGAAAAAAGGCGAGTGATAATGATAGATTTTAATGAAGGTTATCTGACGATTTTCAAAACAACATTAAACTGTTCTGGAAGTCCATAAAAATACGAGTAGCTAGAGGTAAAAATACTACCTTGCAACTGGAAAAAAAATCAGAAACCAAGATGGTAGTATGGTAAAAGAAGAGGAATGCGTTTTAAAGAAATAAAAGGAATTCTTCGAAAGTATATTTGACAAAGAAGATACACAAGTACAAGCCCCATTCGGATACATGAGTGAAAGTTGCAATGAAAGTGAAATTACTACTACAGAAATTGTGGAAGCGTTGAACAGTATGAAATTGGGTAAAGCTGCTGGGTACGACAGGATAACAGTTAAAATGCTTATGGCTGGAATAAACATGGTAGCTAGTCTACTGTACCGCCTTTTTAACCTTTGTTGGAGAAGTGGTAGCATACCAGACGACTATTGCAAGGTCGTTATAGTGCCGCTTTACAAGGAAAAAGGTTCGCAACAGGACTGTAAGAACTACCGAGGTATTAGTGCCAGCTTGGTCAGATGACAGATGACAGATTGGTGAGGAGTGAATTGTGGTCGACATTGTGTATGTATGGGGTGAACGGTAATTTAATACGAGAACTAAAATCACTACGATGATTCCACTGCTTGTGTCAGGATAAACGGAGCTTACATTGACTGGCATAACATTGAAAAAGGTGTGAGACAGGGATGTGTGGCTTCGCCATGTCTGTTTAACTTATACATAGACGATTGTTTAAAAGATTTGAAAAGAGTGCTTATGGATTAAAAATGAATGATTTGATCGTCGATGGCCTTCTTTACGCCGATGATCAAGTCATATTAGCGTCATCTGAAGAGGAGTTACAGGCGATGGTTAATGTAATGCATGATGACCTGAAAATCAAAGGGGTGAAAATAAATGTAAGCAGAACGAAAGTAATGGTTTTTAAAAGAGAAGAAAGCATGACAAACTGTGAAGTTCTGATTAAGCGAGAAAGAGTGGAACTAGTAAATTAGTTTGTATACTTGGGTTCAAAGTTAACGAGAGACCGAAATATGACAGTGACAGGGTGTTTGGCAGAAAAATAAAAGAATGGGGCACTGCATAACTTTATAAACAGCCAGAAAGTGTTAAAAAAGGCACATCTGGCTGTGCATAAAGAAGTGTTGGTTCCTACACTTATGTATGGTAGTGAATGTTGGGTTTGGCAGAAAAAGCATAAAAATAGGATTAATGCTACGGAGATGAGTAGTCTGAGAAGTATAGCCAGAGTGACCTGGTTGGATAAAGTAAAGAATAAAAAAGAGAACGCTGTGGTGTAAAATTTGTGGTTACAATGATAGATAAAGAAATACTTAGATAGTTTGGACACGTAGAAAGGATGGATTAAGGAAGATTGACAAAACAAGTTTATAAGGCGAGTGTGAATGGACAAGTCGGCAGAGGTCGACCTCGGCGAACATATCTCGATCAGATCAACATTATTTTGAAGAAAGGCCAGGTCAAGAGTACCAACAACCGATGAGCATGTATGAGAGCACTGATGAAAGTAAAGGAAGCAAAAAATGTGTGTAAGAACCGTAGCAAGTGGAAGGAAGTGGTCTTTGCCTATCCCTACGTGAAGAAGGCGTGACTATATGTATGTATGTATGTTTAAAATCAGTTAGCGGCGATATTTGTTAATATTGTCATTAAAAAAGTGCATTTGGATAAAAATGAGTAGTTTGACACCCAAACAAGCAAATATAATTGTGACCTTAAGTAAAGATGGAAGATTGCAGCAGTGTAAAGCCGAAGTTATTAGTATAAACTAAGTGAGCGTATCTAAAACATTGAAAGGATACAGAGAAATTTGGAGTTACTATCTGCAGGCCCTGCGAGAACGTTAAGTTACAGCACGACAACTGTAAAATGATCTCTTCAGAGTCCATGATGTCAAAGTACCAATTTTGTTAGGAATAGGTTAGGGGTAGTTGGTATTAGTCAAAATTTCTGTTTAGGCATCATTCTTTACCAGGGCACAACGTGTGGCATGTTTGGGATACGCAACAAAACATGCTAATTGGAATGTAAACTGTTTTGTTTATTTATGATATGCTTATTAATAAGTTTATTTTTTTTATTAATAGTAAAGTTATTTTTTGTTATATTTTTGTACCATTTGTTTATTTGAATTTTTTGTGGTTTATTTGGTTGTAATAAGAAAACTGTCATCATATTATAAAGATAACTTTGATCTCTCTCTTGAATTTATAAAAATATTTAATATGTTAAAAAAAAAACTGGTGTGTATGTGTACTTACAGTTAGCAGAAGCAAATAAAAGCCCTGGTAGGTGTGTTTATGTCGTTGTTGTTGTATTTCTGGTGTAGATATATCTTATTTCCTATCGAAAAGCGACTATCGATAACATTAAGTGTCAACTGTCAACCCAATTAGTAAGGTTAGTTTTGTTTTTTAATTTCCAATAATTTTGTAAACAAGAAAAATTAGATCTAGGTAAATTGTATTGATGTACTATTAGTTAAATAAATTGATATTTAAAAGGGTTTTTTTTCTCGTTTGGAAGTTGATTGTAAATCTGATCACCATTATTTGAGAAAAGATTTGTACTGCCGTTATACCAACTTTTATTATTTTTAAATTTGTTCAAAACTGTGCTTGAGTGGCTTATTGTAAAAGATTAATAACTACTTTTGATGGTTTTAACACAATATTACATTTGCAATACTTTTTGAAGATAGATTGCACCTGTAGTTTGGTGAATCTAAATTTTTCGATTAAAATTTGAGGTATTGTTCAAATACACTTATTATTTCAAAAAAATACCTCCTTCTAGAAGCATGTATGTTTGAATTCTAACTTTTACATGTTAAGAATAAATCACAATTATTTTTGTTACAAATGTCTTGAACAATATACAGGGCAAATAAAAATTAGTTCAAGTTAAATTCCTACAATAAATTTTTTATATTAGAGAACTTTTCTGTTATCTTACCTTAAAATTTAATATTATGCAGTTATTTATGTTCGTAATGAACATATCATTACAGTATATATGCTTGTGTATTTGTACATATTAAGCCCCGTCCACATCTGAGCAAACGCATTGAATGAGCACTTTGCGCCGCATAAACATTCATTCAAGAGAATTGTTGTTTCCATGCACAGAACCACATAAGCCTGCATTCGGAGCCGCTCTAGTTGTTCGCCGCAATTATTGATGCGATGAACGCAATGGAGAATCTAGGACGGGCTAGTGCTGCTTTTATTATTATCGATGAATAACCTGAAAATAAGAAAAAGAGACGAAAACGTAGTAGATAGTATTTCCGGTATTTCCGGATATTGTGATGGAATGTCCGGAAATACCCCTTGAACCAAGTCCCTCTATCTCGATTTTGGAAGTCACGGCGTCCAATAATATGTTTTGGCATGACCATGTTGCTAACATCGCAAAGTCGGCAAGCCAGAGGCTAGGTTTTCTGTGGAAAGCCAGAAAGTTTTTTACTCCTGATCAACTGTTGACGACGTACAAGGCTCAAATCCGACCTCTACTGGAGTATTGCTCGCACATTTGGGGTTCAGCACCAAGGCATTCTCTTCGTCTTCTAGATTCCATTCAGAAAAGAGCCATTCGCATGATAAACAGCTCAACTCTCACAGATACCCTTCACCCTCTAGAACATAGAAGAAGAGTTACAGACCAGTCATTGCTCTACAGATATTTCCATGGCAGATGCTCCAGAGAAATAAAAACTCTTGTATCACCATTGGCCACATTCGGCCGAAGAACTCGGCACGCTGATCAGTCTCACCCATTTACTCTCAAGTTTGACACTACAAGGACCAATCTTCATCAAGAATCCTTCTTTTACAGGGCTGCTACGGAATGGAATAAGCTTCCAAAATCAGTTTTTCCAGAGAACTATGACCTGCAACTTTTTAAAAACGGGCCGTCCGCGACCCACACGAAAGGTCTACCCTTTTTCGACTATTTTTAGTAGAAAAAAAAATTTAAAAACTTACAAAGATTGTACAACTTTATTTGTCAAAAAATGTATCAACTTAAAAATATACGTAAAAATAATACTTGCAAAAAATTAACCTCAAATATTTAAAAACACTTTTAAAGTTTTTATATAATTTTTATTACTGAAATATTTTTTATAGCACAATAAAAGAAAAATTGATAAATAATATAAGTATTTAAAATTAAGTATTAATATGAATGTACTGTCTTTTCTATCGATTTCAAAAACAAAAACATGTTTTCTTGGATACTTTAACGTCGTCTTGTCTGTATATGAGTTAACTTGGCCAGGAAAATAAAAATTTACTTTTAGTTATATTTTAGGCCAACTTTATTATACTGTCGCATTAAAAGAATTATAACTTAAATAATATTTAAACTTTCAGCTACCAATTATTTTAATAAAATTATTTCATTATATTCTTTACTTTTAGTGAGAAGTATACTAGGTTTTGTCAATGGAAAAATTTAGAGTTAAATATACAGGTAAGTTATTAACGGTATTTATTTACTTATGATCCTTACATTCCCTATTAATCTTTATTATACAGGGTGTTTCATTACTAATTAGAAATATTTCAACATTAGAATATAAGGAGTTCCGTCACCAGTTTCAAGTCTTTCTTGTCTAACTCGAAAAGCTGTTTAGCTTTCCTTAGCGAAAGGCTTACTAGCCAGTCCCAAGTCAGCTTAGACTCACAAGTGAATGACTTTAGAGCTTTTAGTGCTACTTGGCTATCTGATAAAATATAGATTTTTGCCCTTTGGGTGTTCCTTTCGATGCACTCCTGGGCGTATATCTCTATGGCATGTAATTCTAATTGAAAGATGGTTGAGGTGTTACCTGTACATCCCTGTAACGCCCACTCCAACCCTTTCATTCATCTTGGATCCATCAGTGTACCACACTAAAGCATCCCTTCCTAGTTGAGGTCCATTCTCTGTGCAAACTTGGTGGTTATTTTTTTGTGCACCAGTAACAGACACAAAGCAGTGATAAAACATGTTACTATGAAATCGCGACACATTTTCAACGACGGTTCCAAAACAAAATTTGACGTTGAAACTAAGCAATTAATAAAATTGTTATGATAAAATTGTTATGAAGTGGAAAAAAAACACATATACAAACATAGTCCTATTAAAAGAGGAAAAAGTAGAAGAAGATTATGAAATTGAACCTTAATTAAATGTTTGTTTTAAATTGAAAAATTGTAAAATTAAAAGGAAAACCATGATTTGATACCTTTAATGATTTGTTTGTGTTTTTAGTTGACGATGAACGACTTCAGCGTGCACAGGATAATCGGCAGAGGCGGTTTCGGCGAGGTTTACGGTTGCAGAAAGGCTGATACCGGCAAAATGTACGCCATGAAATGTCTCGACAAAAAAAGAATTAAAATGAAACAGGGTGAAACGTTGGCACTTAACGAAAGGATCATGTTATCGCTAGTCAGCACCGGCCAAGATTGTCCTTTCATAGTGTGCATGACGTACGCCTTTCACACTCCGGACAAACTTTGTTTCATTTTGGATCTGATGAATGGAGGCGATTTACACTATCATCTAAGTCAGCACGGAGTATTTAATGAGTCTGAAATGAAATTTTACGCTGCGGAGGTTATTTTAGGTAATAAATTTTTTACTAAAAATTGTCACTGCCTTTATACAGTGGTTGTTTGAGATTATGGACTGTAATTTTTTGGTTTATTGTTACAAAAATTTTAATTTTTTTATAAGACTATTGTATTACGCCATAGGAGTCTTGTAGATTCTGAAGTTTGTATGTGAACCTTAAAAATTTTCCTCTAAATCTCTTCAATCGAGGTTAAATTAACGTCGAGTTAAAAATTTAATGCTTGTCTAAATTGACACAAAATTTGGCTGAAATATCCCCCTTTGGAAAGTTCACTATATTGCAAGAACGTTGAAAGTTTATAAATCACTTTTAGTATTAACTAAACACAATTGAAAGCTAACTGATTGGAACAAAACAAATAACGGAAGACAAAAATTGTCCTAAAGATGTGGATTAACACGTTGCGACAGCGGTCAAAACAAAATAAAGCAGACGTACTGTCTTCGACAGCGTTTGAAATTTAAATCGTTTGTTACCTCTTCAATTTGCAGGAGAAAGTTACGCCATAAAACAGAATGCGTTCGGAATTAATGGATACTTCGGCAATATGGTAGCGATGCTACAGAATTCCAAAGATCCAAACGTGGTAATGGAGGTACTATCCAACAGGTGGCAGTGAATTAAAGTGTTGTGGCGCGAACACTGCCTATTTGATTGTTTTTCTGGATCTTCAAACGACATTCTTTCCAAGTTGCCACAGCTGCTTAACTCGAGTCTCTGACATAGGTACTGGACAAAAAGGAATGAGACTGATTGAAGAAAACGCACAGAAAATATTTTATTCATCCAAATTTATTGTCTCTCCTTCAAAGTAATCCCCTTTCACTAGAATACACTTATTTCAACGTTTTCTCCAGACTTCAACACATTTATTTTTCGATATACCTTTTAAAACGGCAATTGTATTCTCTTGTAGGTTTTATGTGAGTGGGGCGTGGTCGCCCCTCCACCGCGACCCTTAGTAGGTCTATTGTGGCTATATTCTCTTGTACGGATTGACTCAAAACGATGTCCACCAAGGGGTTATTTCAATCGAGGATACTGAAATACTGATGAATAATAACGACAGTAGACGATGGTGCATTATTGTGATGCAAAAACCATGAATTATTTTGCCATAACTCTGGTCGTTTTTTACGATTTGATTTACGTAAACGACACAAAATGCCTTGTTTACTGTAAGGGCAGAGGAAAATTTGAAGCAACGATCTTAAACGTCTTCCAAGAAGCTCTCAACACTGTATAAAGATGTTGCGAAAGGAAACATATGTCTGTCAACCCCCGGAAAACTGTAATTATTCCTTTTGCAAAAAGGAAAAAGCTAGATAAGCTTCAGCAGCCTGTCCTATATGAGAAAAGCATTCCATTTTCGGCGGAAGTGAAATACCTGTGTGTAGTCCTGGATAAAAGACTTACCTGGAACGCCCACTTGAAAAAAACAATAAACAAAGCCAGGTTTTTTCTCTGGAATCTAAGAAGAGTATATGGCAAATCTTGGGAAATGAACCTCAAACAGATTTACTGGATTTATAAAACAATGATAATATCTATGGTCACGTATGGTTCAGTAGTCTGGTGGACCAAAGGGTTACAACAGACAGCTAAAGCAAAGCTTGCTAGCCTTCAGTAGCTGGCATGCCTGGCCATAACTGAAACTATGTCCAGCACACCAACGGCAGCGATGGAACACCTCCTACATCTTCCTTTCCTAGATATTCTCTTAGAGAGGGAGGCCAGGATAGTCTCCTACAGATTCCTGTCTTTAATGAAGAGCAACTCGGGGATCACTCTGGGATACTGAGTAAAACAAAAAACCACCAAATTCTCGGGATGGTTCCTGACTTGCTAGCCACAAAAATATACGTAGAAAAATCGTTCAAAATCATCTTTCCGAAGAGAGACGAATGGGTGAGGGAAAAAATCCTCTTCACAGAGACTGAATACGTAATGTACACAGACGGCTCAAAAACCCCAGATGGAGTTGGGGCCGGTGTTTTCAGCAGGAAACCAAAGATAGAAATATCTACCAGTCTTGGCAGGTATGCTACAATCTTTCAGGCTGAAGTCTTCGCTATCGAATTGTGTGCAAGAGAGTTGACCAACAGACCTCTTGAAAACAAAAACATATGTATAATATCAGACAGCCAGGCTACTTTAAAAGCACTGAGCTCCATAAAGATAAATTCTAAACTTGTACGGTATTGCATTGAATTCTTAGAGTACCTTGGTGCAAACAACAGGGTGACCCCACTGTGGGTACCCGGACACCAGGTGGTGAAGGGAAACGAAAAAGCCGACACCTTTGCAGAACAGGGGGCCGAATCTGCGTTCACTGGACCAGAACCGGTTTTTGGAGTCGCCACAAGAGCCGCCAAAACAATTATTTCGGACTGGGCGGAGAGGAAAATACTCACGTACCGGTCCGATATACCAGGGTTAATCCACTCGAAGGCGTTTCTACCTAAACCCTCGAGAAACACAATTGAATGGATAAGTACTTTTGCTTATCAACCAGCTGCAAATAGAATTCTAGGAAGGTGTAACAGCACAATAAAAACCGCCATTATGTGTCATACAAAAAAAAATTAGATGAAAGCCTTACCTACTGATTTATATGCTTCTCCAGCAGAACAGATTCATGTACTTCATGAGAGTTCTTTATTAAAGAAAATCTTTCTCATAAGTTCATAATCGATCACATGTGTGAATTGGCGATAAAACTATTCGGAAATCTCTTTTACCTTCTTAATCGGTTTTATTTTTTACTGTAAATAGAATTAATTATTTTTTCTTTGCCGTTGATATTTTAGGAATAATTATAAAAAAATTTACTGAGCGTCTTTAGCTAAATAAATCTTTACGGATTTAATTGAATCTTTCTCTACGCCGCTTCATCAACATTAGATCCACCTGCATGGTGTGGATGATGTAAGACAAATTCGATTTTTATGCCAAACTTTCTGAATACCTCTTCCCATTAACAAATCACAGAAAGATTTTACTGTAAAAAATATTGTGGTGTTTAATATTTGGAGTACATTTACACTAAATCATAAATGTAAATTGATAGTTTTATACTTATTATTTTTATTATTTAACTATGGGATCGGACCAGACAGAAGCAGATCTTTTGTGCCACTCTTGGGTTATTTATTATGAGTCTCCTTAATTTAATTTGAGCCCTTTGAAGTACGAAATCAATGATTTTGCGTTGGTTAGGAGTTGCCTTACCAAACGATCTTACTGTTTTTTGTGATAGTGTTTTACATTTTATCAGATCGTGTACAGATTCTCTCCTACCACAGAATCTGAAGGAATCATTCTCCATCTTGTCCATCTATTTTAGATGTTTATTAAGTGGGTGGTCAACTGAAGTGATTTTCACTATCAGCATTATGTCTTTCCTATTTAGGGAGTAAAATATTGTTGTCCCCACAGTATAGCCAGTACAGTAGGCATTTGGTCTGTTTTAATTTTATACTTACTTTAGAATCACCCAAAGTATTTAAATGTGTGGATTTTCACATTCACTATTACTAAAAAATTTAAAAAAAGTATTAATATATTCTTTCGTTTTAGGATTAGAACATATGCATAGAAGATATATTGTATATAGAGATTTAAAACCTGCAAATATTTTATTAGACGAACATGGACATGTTCGGATATCCGATTTAGGATTAGCCTGTGATTTTTCCAAGAAAAAACCCCATGCTAGTGTGTAAGTATTTTTAATATTAAGAACTACTGGAAACATTTTTCATTTAGGGAGCAATATTTATTTATAATATTAAAAATATACAACAAGGTGGTTTATTTTAACCTTTACTTCATTAGATATCTAATGTTTTTTTTAGAGTTTAAATTTTTAGTTTATTGTTCAGAAGTTAATGTTTTGTTTTTTAATTCGTAAAAATTATTTGTCTCTTTCCTGACAAGTCAGACATACACACCGTCGCTAACATTTTTATACTAATAGCCAACGGAGCAAACACATGTCGCCGAAGTGGGGGCTATTTGATTTAGAGTAGTATAGTCAATTACTTGATTAATTATCGCGAATATTTATTATGTTTTGTGCTGGTCGTCTGGCTACCGCCTAGGTCACTCTTTTGCATTGAAATTTCTATGTTCCACAAATATTTTTTCCATATTTTTATACACATCCACAATGTTTAAGAATATTTTAGTCTAAATGTTCAAAAAAAATTTACCCTTTTATTATTTTTAATATAATTAGTTTATTGAGAAATAATTTAATTAATATTCCTTCGTCTATTTATTTTTTATCTTCCTGCTATAAAAACAATCTTCTTAGTCGCTAACCTGACACAGGTATCGTGGATATCATGAGTTCATCTTGCCGATGCCTCTCCATTTTTCCCGGTTTTCCGTCATTCTTGCACATTCTGATAGTGGAACACCAATTGTTGTGACAATGTGGTCGGTGTATTTTGTGGAAGATCTGCCTCGGCCTCTTGTACCTTTCACGTCTTCTTGTATCACAAGCTTCTCAAGACCGTTTCTTCGAAAGACATGTCTAAAATAGCCTATTATCCAGCACTCCGCCGCATATAGGAAAATTGGGAAGACTAGGCATCTGACCAGTTTCAGTTTGGTCGCTACGGTGATTTCGTGACTTTTCCAAATTTTAGTCAGTTTAGCCATTGCATTTTTTGCAATAGCTGATCTACGTTTAATTTCCTCAGTGCATCCGCCAGTATTGGCTATTGCAGATCCCAGATGAAAAAGCTGACTTACCACGGCGATATTATTTATGAATTCCTCAAATCATTTCATCACAATGTCCGAAAATACCCATGAATCAAGTTCCTTCATTTTGATTTTGGGAGTCACGGTGTCTAAAAATATGTCTTGGTATGACCATGTTGCTAACATCGCAAAGTCAGCAAGCCAGAGGCTGGATTTTCTGTGGAAAGCTAGAAAGTTTTTTACTCCTGATCAACTGTTGACGACGTACAAGGCTCAAATCCGACCTCTACTGGAGTATTGCTCACACATTTGGGGTTCAGCACGAAAGCATTCTCTTCGTCTTCTAGATTCCATTCAGAAAAGGGCCATTCGGTTGATAAACAGCTCAACACTCACAGACACCCCTCACCCACTAAAACATAGAAGAAGAGTTGCAGACCAGACATTACTCTACAGATATTTTTATGACAGATGCTCCAAAGAAATAAAAACTCTTATACCACCACTGGCCACATTTGGCCGAAGAACTCGGCACGCTGATCAGTCTTACCCATTTACTCTTAAGATTGAAACAACAAGGACTAATTTCCATCAAGAATTCTTCTTTTACAGGGCTGCTACGGAATGGAACAATCTTTCAAAATCAGTTTTTCCAGAGAACTATAACCTGCAACTTTTCAAAAAGCGGGTTCACAATCTTTTTCTTTCTATAATCCCCCCCCCTTCTAATAGTCGCAGTTCGGGCCGTCCGCAGCCCACACGATAGGTCTACCCTTTTTCGACTATTTTCAGTAAAAAAAAATTGGTTTTGGTTGTTGTTGGCTCTATCTATTACCATAATCCTTGTCTTTGTTTTGTTTATTTTGAGACCTGCCTCTATGCTGATGTTTTCTATTTTATCTAATAGTTGACACAATTCAGCTTCAGACTTAGCGAAAATGGTTGTGTCATCTGCATATCTCAAATTGAAAATCTTCCTTTCGTTAATTGGACTCAGTATCCAGCCTAAAAACAATACTTCGCATTTAAATTGTTAGTATTGCAAGTCAGTACAGTGTTTGTTCACCATTCAGCGAAGACATTTGACAAGTGAAGTAATGATTAGGGTAGTGGGTCTTTAAGGCGGTGGCATGAGGCAAAAACAAGTTGCAGTGGAAATGGGTACTACTCAAGGCTTAGGAAATTATATGACTTTATACAAGTACATAATGTTGAAGTTTCCTCACTTTGGGGAGGAATCAATATCGACGAAAGAACCGACTTCATTCTATTGGAAAACTTTTTCACTGTTAAATCTACTTGTGTCACCAGTTGTTGATTCATATTGCAGCACAGATTAAAGATTGTAATAAAATGATTTGAGAACAACAATATCGACGTATTATCAAGGCCACCACAGTCCCAAACCTTAATTCCAAAGAGTAGAATATGCTTCAAAGAAGAGTTCTCTGTATGGAGAACCAAGAGACTATTACTTTGCAAATTTAAAAAAAAATTGAAGGCACATTTTTTAAAACATCCTTGGACATTGCGGTTGTGTGTATTTTAATATTGATTATTAAACGTTTCTTAATACAATTTATAAAAAAATTGGATTACATTTATAAATATTTTTTTATAGCCTTTGACTTCACCAGTTATTTGACTTGTACCAATTAAAATCATTGAAAGCTTTGCTATGTTTGCAAGTAAGTAATTTATCGACTTCATGTCGCAATACGAGTTGTCTTTATACTAAAACAATTATGTGTAATCAGTAATGAAAAGAACGTATTTTTCTATTTTCATCATCTAGTATCTGTACCCGTTGTTTTCTTTGCTAGTAATAAAACTTAATTATTTGTTGTTTTACTTTTTGTATTGTTAATTTTGTAATGTAGTGTCAGAGTCAACCTTGAACGTACTGATAAAAAAGATTTCTTGTATAAGTTAGCAAAAATAACATTTTGAAATATCGTAAAGGCGTTACCTAGGAACGATTAGTAGTGATCATAAAAGGAAAGTAATATATGAAAAATTATGTTATTCATACCAGCAAATGTACAAATATAGCTGATTCACCGATTTTATCAAACAAATCTTATTTTAACGGAAACCTAAGTCATGTTATGGCATTTGACAGTTGAAGTTTTAATTAATTCCTGTGAATATTAAACTAAAGAAAAGTTTTTTTGACAACGACGTAGTTAAGGATAAAGACCTACTTACAGTATATAACATTTGTGGGAAATGAAAGAAAAATGACAAGTTTTCGCTACCATATACCGATATTCAAATCCTACATACGTCAAAGATAAGTGTAATTTACCTTCTTGTAGAGAAAATGAATTATGTCAAATTAAATACGACTATTAGAGATTATTTTCTGTTTTAAATTCTGCAGACTCTACAAAAAAATTGACATTACCGGAAACCAAGAATTCATCAAGAGAAAGTGGACTGGCTACAAAAATAAGGTGGTCAAATGTCATCAAATGTTAATATCTACTGACTCTACAATGTGATATTTACACAGAATGGGGGACTGAAAACCAAGAAGTCATCAAGTCAAAGTAAACTGGCTACAAAGAGGTAGTCAAATGTCATCAAACTTTATAATTTCTACAGACTAAAAAACACAGAAAAAGGGGAACATGAAACCAAGAAGTCATTAAATAAACTTAGGATCAGGGTCATAAATTAACACGTGGTTTGCTTAAGGTTTAAGGCGTGACTATTCTCTATTTGACGATAACTGATACCAAAGGGAACCCCTCTCCATAGTTATCATTGTTAGAGTAGATACTTGGTATCAGTTTGCTAAGCTTTATGGTCTAAATTTGCTAGCAGTCATGAATTCATCACTGGAAAAGGCCACTTTAGGCCAAGGACAACTAAATGATGATGATGATGATGATAACTTAATGGGGTTACTAATACTATTGTTGGGTTATATGCGTGGCTATGCATACGATCAAAATAATGTTTTATTCGTTGAATTGAGGTTATTATTTAATTTTTGTATCATATAACTATTTTCTATTAACTCGCATATGTATTGAATTCTTATATATATTCTTCTTAGTATATTCTTATTTTTGTTTTTTAGAGGAACGCATGGTTATATGGCACCAGAAGTATTATCTAAGGGTACGCCCTACGATTCTAGCGCGGATTGGTTCAGTTTTGGTTGTATGTTGTATAAATTACTCAAAGGACACTCTCCATTCCGTCAACACAAAACCAAAGATAAACATGAAATAGATAGAATGACATTAACGATGGTAAGTTGAATGGACCATTCACTAATATGTAGCTACTTGGAAAAGTACTTTTATAAAACTATTAGAATGTGTTTGTTAAGCTAGTTGCCTTCCAAACATTCAGCTAAATGTTTGTCATTTCCTAAATAATTAAAGTTTATGGGGAAATAAACCTCACAAACAAGTGAGCTTTAAAATTTAGAAACCCTGTTCTCAAATAACCGTGTTAGTGGAGAAGACTTAAATGACTGTCTGTACCTATTGACATCAGGGACCCTGTTGTTTCTTATTGGTGCAATCAAGGAAGGGTCTTTAAAACAGCTACTTAAAGAATGTTTTTAAAAGAAATAATGATCCGCTGTAGCTATGTGATGAGTCAACAAAAAGAAATATTCTTTGTCAGACCTGAATTGTTGATCTGGCCCAGAAAAAATGGGGGTATAGAACCTCAAATCACCAAGCTCGGTGTTATGTGCAGAATTAGTCATTTTTTTCTAGTTGGCCCTCTACTATCTTTTATATTTCTTCTCTATATATTTTTTTTATAAAAAAACCTCTATTAGCTGCATAAAAACGTCTTTTTACTTGTAGCAGCCGTTTGATTATTTGTAACAAACTAAATCCTTTTTTATGTTACTTTTTTTTGGTAGTTAATGAATGCAAAGCTTTATGAACAGCCAGAAAGTATCAATAAAGACACGTCTGACTGTGCATAGCGGTGTGTTGGTTCCTACACTTATGTATGGTAGTGAATGTTGGGTTTGGCAGAAGAAGCATGAAAATGGGATTAATGCTGCGTAGATGAGTAGTCTGAAAAGTATAGCCGGAATGACTCATTTGGATAAAGTAAAGAATAGTGAGATAAGAGAACGCTTTGGTGTAAAATAAGATGTGGTTACAAAGATAGATAAAGAAATGCTTAGATGGTTTGGACACGTAGAAAGGAAGTATAAAGGAAGATTGACGAAACAAATTTATAAGGCGAGTGTGAATGGACAAGTCGGTAGAGTTCGACCTCGGCGAACATATCTCGATCAGATCAACATTGTTTTGAAGAAAGGCCAGGTCAAGAGTACCAACAACCGACGAGCATGTATGAGAGCACTGATGAAAGTAGAGGAAGAATAATATGTGTGTAAGAACCATAGCCAGTGGAAGGAAGTGATCTCTGCCTACTCCTACGGGAAAGAGCCGTGACTATATGTATGTATGTATGTTTTTGGTAGTAACCCGACAGGCTTCTAGCCAATCTCAGCCGAGACGTGGTCCTGTTTCGGATTTTAAAGCAAAACAATTTAAATTAAAATTGTTTTTGGGAATAATTTTTACCCTTAACATGAAAACCCACTTGAAATTTTTTTTTTTTTTAAAAAAAATTAACCAAAAATAGTGGTTGAAGTGGTAACAAAGATTGTTATCAATTAATAGATAAAAAAGTTATAAAAGTAAATAATATCGTATACATCTTTATAAAATCAAATAACATCAAAAAAAGTTAAAAATAATTATTGCATAAAAAATGTAGGTTGTGAATAATATAGATGAATAAAAATACCTACTATTGAAATATTTTAATAAATAATGAAAGAAAATAAGCACAAGAAACAGCGAGGTGCTGATTAAAGGAAAGAGAGGACCAAGTAAATGAGTTTGTATACTTGGGTTCAAAGTTTACGAGAGATAAAAAGTGTGACTATGGTGTTGAGCGAAGGGAAACAAGTCATTGGAGCGCTGTTTAACTGTCAAATGTCTAAAAAGGCAGGACAAGCTGTGCATAGAGAAGTTACTGGTCCATACACTTATGTACGATAGTAAATGTTGGGTTTGGCAGAAAAAGCATGAAAGTAAGATCAATGCTGCGAAGATGAGCAGTCTGAGAAGTATAGCTAAAGTGACTCTGATGGATAAAGTGAGGAATAGTGTGATAAGAAAACGTTGTGGTGAAAGAAGATGTAGTAAAAAGATAGATAAAGAAATGTAGATGGTTTGGACACGTAGAGAGGATGGATAAAAGAAAATTGACGAAACAAATATATAAGACGAGAATGAATAAATAAATTGGTAGACGCGAACGTATCTCGGCCAGATCAAAATGGTTTTGAAGAAAGGACAGAGTACCAGCAACCGACGAGCATATACGAAAGTAGAAGAAGTGAAAGACGTGTGTAGAAACCGTAGCAAGAGGAAAGAAGTGGTCTCTGTCCACCCCTAATGAAAAAGCGTGTCACATCAAGAGGTATATACATATCGACGCGGCTTTTAAATCCACTAATATGGCACTGAATTTAAATAATCCTTTTTTAAAAAACTGTGGAAGGCACGCCTAGTTTGTTTTAATAATTATTAACTAATAACTCTTTAGCTATCGACTTGAAACTGCCGACAATTCACCGAATTTCATCGGTTTTTATCTCCCAATTGGTCATTCTTAAACGTTCATTAAAACATTTAGTCTGATATTTTACGTACTGTTTACAAAGTTACTGTTCTCTTTGTTACTTAAAAAACATTTTTTTAATGCATCCATACACGTCTTCCTTTTTAAAAGTTACTGAATTAAAATAAAAAGAGTAAAAAAAAACAAGTTAACATGAAAATTTAAACCAAAAAGATTTATAAATGTCGCAAGCATACAATAAAAACTTTAAATGGGGGAAATTATACTTGTATTTAAACTAATAGCGAATTTGTGTTACAGAATGTGGAACTACCAGATTCATTTAGTAAAGAGTTAAAGTCTCTTTTAGAAAATTTACTCCAAAGGGATATAGATAAAAGACTGGGATGCAAAGGAAATGGGTAAGTTAATTTATTATTGACATTAAATTCTGTTTCCTCCAAAGTTGCGTACCTACATTTACATTTACTGCAAAATAAAAACTACTGCACGTCAACCATAACGTATTTAATTCTATTTAGTTAATACCAAAAAATTAATAATTTAAGATTATTGCTAAAAAAGGATAGCGATAGTTTAGTTTGTTTCTTTCTTTTAGTCTGCCTCAACTTTTTTTATCCCCTTTTAAACTCAGAGAGCCACTTTAAATGATTGATGAAACAATAAATAATATAATTTTGCAACGTAGATACTTGTTTTTCTTTAATATTTCTACCGAAGTTAGTAAGATATTTTGAACCATCCCATGTGTTACTTATGGGTTTATTTTGAGCCCTTTACGAAAATAGTGATCCTGCATCACAATTTCAAAGATTTTTCTTGCCTTCTTACTTTACCTACACTGACTTTATAGATTTTTGCTTTATTATAATTCTTGTCAATAATAATTTGGGTGCACTTTATACCTTTATAACTTTAAAATGAGACTAATGAAGATCAAAATGAGAATTAACTTTTTAAAAATGGGACTTGTTAACTTAACAATTAGTTTATCACATTCAAAATGAATATAACCAATTTCAATTCGATAATAAGCACAATCAAATTGACACTAAGCAACGTGAAAATGAGAATTGTCATTTTAAAATAAATGAATGAATGAGTACATAGGAGTTGTGGAAGAGGTCTAATTTTTCATTAGGCACTCCAGCATTGTTTGCTTTTTGTACCTTTCCAGCTCCTTAGTTTAGTCCCATTTCTTCAATTTTCCTGTTAAGGAGTAGTAGCTCATGTACTGCTATTGCCCCGGTTGGATCACTCCCTCGGTCTTGTATACAACCCAGGTAGTGCCTCCATTGGGCGGTGGCTTCACATTCAAAGATAATATGAGTGGCTGTCTTCTCCTCCTCATTACATAATCTGCATGTAGGTTTTGTGTCAAACACGCCTATATTGTGCAGATGTTTCCTCAAAGACCAGTATTCGGTACAAAGCCCTACAACTATTCTAAGTTATTTCCTACTTAGCGAGAGCAGCTTTCCTGCCTGCTTAGATGAGGGTTCTTTCAGCATTAGTTTGCTGAGCCTATCCCTCTATCTGTGCCCACTTCAGCTGATGCTGAGAGTGGATCCAGCCATTGCTCGCTGCTTTAACGCTGGGCTTGGGTATCCCTATTATTGGTTCTAGTCCAATAAATGGTGTTCAAGGGCCCCGCCTAGATAGTTTGTTCGCTTCTTTGTTACCAGAAATACCTTTATGCCCTGGCACCCACGACAAGGTAACCTTGTTATGGTTAAACAAGGTTTCCGGCACATTCCCGGACAATTTTTGAGTCTATTCTCCATGATGCCAAAGCTTTGAGTACCGCTTGACTATCTGATTTAATGAGGATCGTTTTCTTTTTATATCCTCGCCTCAGATGTTCAACAGCACAAGCGTTTTTGGCATGTACTTTAGCTTGGAAGACCGAGGTATGTCTTCCCAATGAGTTTGTTTGCTCATATTTGGGTTTTGAAGAGTAGACGCCTGAGCCAGTTCCTTCGCTGGTTTTTGATCCATCTGTGTACCAGGTGAGTTCACCAGGTGGATCATCATTTTCTTTGTTATCCCTGAGTTTTGGGTGACTAATGATAGTAAACAAATAGACTATTTTCGTACAGAGGTGCGGCGTTGCCGGCGTTAATTGAATTTCTGTAGACAATAATACTAAGATATAAATAATAATGTAATTGTTTTTTTGCAAACCGTTGACTTCAGAAAAAAATGTTGTAAGATTTTTTTACTCTGCATTCTGTCTAAAGGAACGCACTATTTTCGGGGACACCCTGTTTAATTCCAGTAAAATTGGAAATACCTAGCTGATACCCTGGGAATAAATAGCCAACTGCATACTGGTGGGTTCTAATGTAATACCGAAGCAGCACGGTGGTAGACGTAGGGAGAAGATAGGAGAAAACAATCGTGAATATATCGTAAGATAAGAGAATCCAAGACTGACATTGAAAGAGCTTCAGCGCAAGAACATGAACTGGCTATCTACACAAAGAGTTTGAGAAAACACCTAGGTGGTTTAATGTATACTCTTAAAGCCATCAGACGAGAGCCAGAAAGAGTAAACAGCAAAGATAATAAAATAAGACGACGTATGTACAACAGCTATTGAATTATCAAGCAGATAACATGCCAATACTATACATGGTTGAGACTTTCTTAAATTTATTTATCTCGAGTAAACAAAAAAGGACACTGAAAACAACCCGCTGCAGACACATTTCTGCGGGTAACCGTAGTACTAACACCCATGTAATCGGATGTACAGGAAATTTAGGATTAATTTGCTATCACATCAGAAGAGGATCATGTAAGAAAGCTAAGGCTAATGAATTCTTGCGTAGCTGCTTACGTGCTGCACGAAAAATGTATTAAACTCCGGTGGTACTCATAGCTGATAATGCCTCTTGTCACGCCGACTTTAAAGACATTTTTAGGAAAGAGAAATTTAATAATAACCTCTTTTAAGACTAGGCCTCTAAAGTCGTACATTTTTACATTTTATGAATAATAATGTAAATGCAATAAAAGAATAACTTGTGCAAGAAATATCGCTCATATTTAAAGATACATTCCTAACGCTTTAAATATGATCTATATTCCATTTTAAGTACATTTTATTTGTTATTGCTGATATTTTGTTTAATAATTTTATAAAATGTTTATAGTGTTGTGCTTATTCCCAAATTGTTGACAAGTACCACTTTGAAAGTGTTTATTCTTATTGACATTGTCTATGTATGGGGTAAGCGATAGTTTAATAGGAGCACTGAAATCACTTAACGAGGATTCTACTATTATCGTCAAATGCCTTCTTTACGCCAATGATCAAGTCATATTAGCGTCATCTGAAGAGGAGTTGCAGGCGATGGTTAATGTTATGCATGATGCCCTGAAAATCAAAAGGATAAAAATAAATGTAAGCAAAACTAAAGTAATAGTTCTTGAAAGAGAAGAAAGCATGACAAACTGTGAAGTTCTGATTAAGGGAAAAAGAGTGGAATAAGTAAATGAGTTTGTATACTTGGGTTCAAAGTTTACGAGAGATGGAAAGTATGACAGTGACATTGAGTAAAGGGTGTTGACAGGAAACCAAATGAATGGGGCACTGCAAAGCTTTATGAGCAGCCAGAAATTGTCAAAAAAGGCACGTCAGTGGAGGTCGACCTCGACGAACATATCTCGATCAAATCAACATTGTTTTGAAGAAAGGCCGGGTCAAGAGTACCAACAACCAAGAGCAGTATGAGAGCACTGATGAAAGTGGAGGAAGTAAAAGGTGTGTGTAAGAACCGTAGCAAGTGGAAGGAAGTGGTCTTTGCCTACCCCTACGAGAAAAAGGCGTAACTATATGTATGTATGTATGTATGTATATTCTTATTTTTGATGTTAATTAGTCTCTTTTTGAAGTTGTAAAGGTATATTTTGAAAGACTGCAGCTTAATAGGTTAAGGTATATCTTCCCCATTTTATTGGTTTGGTTTTTTGTTTTTTTCAAGAAAGACCACAAAATGTTTTTTTTGAAAAAAGACCATTTTAATCCATCTTGAATAAGTTCTTTTCTTTTAGTTGATAAATATATCAAAGTACTTTAATTAATAGTGATTTAAATGAAAAATGTTTACCTAGCAAAACCAGTTCACCGACCAGGCTGGCAAATAACACTGCATTCTTGGTAATTGTAGCGTTTTATTAATACCTTGTGGACGAGATATAATTTTGAGTAATGATTACCAACAATAAAAATTAATTAAACGAGAGCTTCCTGCAAAAAACAAACGGCCACTTACCTTCGTTTTTTTTGGAGTTTAATTTGGAAATTGTTGCTTGAAAACTCCGCTATCGGGCACGAATAGAAAAGGAGGGAGTCTCTCGTTATTATCTCGCGTCGAATATGTTAAATAAATAAGAAACTCTCAGAATGCATTTAAATGAAAACGAAACACCTTGTCATTTATTTATTTAAATTGAAAATAAAAACTATTACCAAAGATATAATAAAAATCATGCTGGAAAATAAAATTTACGATTGTCATGTTTGTTAGGTCTGAAGAAGTTAAGGAGCATCCATTTTTTGCGGGCATTGATTGGCAGCAAGTGTACTTACAAAAGTATACTCCTCCGTTAATACCTCCGCGAGGGGAAGTGAATGCAGCTGACGCTTTTGACATTGGCTCATTCGACGAAGAAGATACCAAAGGTATTAAATTAACTGATGCCGATCAGGAGTTGTACAAAAACTTTCCGTTAGTAATATCCGAACGATGGCAGAACGAAGTGGCGGAGACAGTATTTGAAACGGTTAATTTCGAGGCCGACAAACAAGAACATAAAAAGAGGGCCAAGCAGAAGAAGCTTTACGATTTGGATGAAAAAGGTAACTTCATAAAAATGTCACTTTATTTTTGGTAAATAAAACTATAGTTATAATATAACATTTAATGTTTATTTAAAGAACGTAACAGGCAGCTAAAAAATTGAATTGGGTCGGTATTTTATATTACACCTAGTTTGATTTCAGTAATGTTTGAAATGGTGGTTCTACACTCATTAGTTAAAAAAAATTAAACACTAGAAAGAAACTATGATTGATGAAGAATTACACTAGTCAACACGAATTTTGTGTCTGGTTATTAAAAATAGTTTTACCTAATACAGTTTATAAAAATTATAAAAAAATATATTACTATTATGGAAAACTATAACAATTGTTCTTAACCTAGGCTATAGGTATATGTGGGTCGATTATATATCAGAAAACATGTACACTTCTGTCTATATGCCCACGACGAGCATTAAATTACATCTGATAAATAATCGTGCATAATCCCATTTTGGGTGATACACAAATGCTTGTCAAGTAAAAGAAAGAATTATTAAATTTATCCGTTCGAAAAGACCACCTATGGACCGGTTTCGGGGTGTTGTCGCTCATCAGCATAGGGTAGGTCTTGACCAACTCATGTTTGCCCTTCGAAGAGACAAATTAACAATTCTAACTTTTACTAAGTGTAAACACCCTGTAGATCATTTTTCTAATTTCAACATTTACTTAATTTTACAATTACATTTAGATTATTTAACAACAATAGACATGAGTATGTTATTAATACGTGATTTTACCTAAAGCAATAGTAAATTACTTATGGAAGGTCTTTCGAAATATTGGTTAATATTTGCATTGCGTATACTAGACACTATGTAACCCGGTCGATCAGACTCATTGTACATAAATTAGGGTAACAAACAATTAAGGACAGTCTTCATGATACAGTTCTTATAAAGCTAGTCTTGATAATATAATAGTCAGTAGTAAAATGTTTTATTATTAACCATCCACCACAAGGTGATCCTACGAACACTACACAAGCATACATAAAGAACTGCTCGAAGAAAGCTAGTCACGACATCTACACCTTTTAACAAGCACCTCCCAGTAAATAGGTTCTGAATGGAAGTATTAAAATATAAAAATTATAGAAAACCATAATACTATTACAGAAAACTATAACAAAATTCTTGACAGCGAATAAGAGTATAAATGTATAGCATTATTTATTTATCATAGCTGGTTCTTTAAAAATCAGTTTTATACATTTTTAATACAGTTTACTTTTGTATCTTTTACGACGAAATTTCAAATTTAAAGGAAATTCTCTATTTTTACACGCTTTATATTAGCTTGATTAGCTTATCTATCTATCTATCTACGTAGCGGAATCTTAGCATAATTTTCACCCACTTAAAAATATCGGATCGACTTGAAACTTTGTATACATCTAAAGGTTTGATGACAATACAATCTTCTTTTTCTTCTTCTTCTTTCATCTTTTTTCAGGTCGATCTGTTTTAATCGGTGTGCATCCAGTTCTTCCTGGCTAGCAGCTATAGGTCATCCCGCCATCTCGCTTGGGGTCTACAAACACTCCTTTTTGTCTCTCTGGGTCTCCAGTGCATTATTTTCTTGGTCCATTTCACGTCATCTTGGGCAAGACCTGCCCATCGCCACCTTAATCTTGCAATTCGTTCTATGACATCCGATACTTTAGTGCGTTTGCGAATTTCCGTTTTGCGTATTTTACTGTTAGGCTGATACCCAGCATCGCTGGCACCATTGCTCTCTGGCAGAATCTTAAACGGTTTATGCTGTTGACCGTGAGAGTGGTGGTCTCTAGGCGATAAGTTGCAACGGGAAAAATGCACGCATCGTACGCATTCTCTTGAGGCAGATTGGGACTTTACGGTCTGAGAATATGGGCAGCCCAAGTCAAGCCGATTCGCCTTGTGACTTTCGCTGTTTGGTTGTCCCTGCCCAATTTAATATTATGCCCCAGATCTATGTACTGTTCCACGGTTTCCAAGTGGTGGTTATCTAATATTATTTGGACATTTTCGTGAGAGAGGATTTTGGTCTTCTGGAAGTTCATCTGCAGGCCATAATCTTTTGAAGCTTGCTTAAGTTCGTTCATCATTTTCTCCACTTTGTTTATATCTTGGCTCATAATTACAATGTTGTCTACGAAACGTAAATGATTCAGGTAATTTCCGTCTATACACACACCTTTTTATTCCCACCTCAGATTTTTGAATATGTCCTCTAGTGCCAGAGTGAAAAGCTTTGAGGAAATCGTGTCGCCCTGCCGCATGCCTCTTTTGATGTTAATTTTTTCGTTTCTTAGATCTTCCTTGATGTTAACTTGGAACGTTGCATTTTTATATATATGTTCGATTAAGTCCGAATATCTTAAATTGATTCTTGCCCTGTTTATGGTATCCAGCACTGCCCATATCTCAATAGAGTCGAAGGCCTTTTGATAGTCAACGAATGCCATATGCAGAGGCACGTTATATTCCGTATCAATGTGCGGACTGCTTGAATATGGTAGACTGTGCTGTACCCTTTCCTAAAACCGGCCTTCTCTATAGGTTGGTAGAAGTCGAATTTTCTGTCCAGGCGCTTTGTTAGTATATTCGTCAGAAGTTTGTACAATGTAGTTAGTAAGCTGACGGTGATTTTCGACGTTTGTAGGGTCACCTTTCTTAAATAGAAGTATTACCTCGGCATTTTGCCACATTTTGGGGATCTTGCCCTCTTTGAGACATTCGTTCAGCAATATAAGCATTGCTTTTTTTCAGTGTTTCCGGTCCAGCTTTTAGCATTTTGCTCGTTATGCGGTCCTCTCCAGGTATTTTACGGTTTTATATCAAGTTTAGCGCTGCTCTGAGTTCAGGGCCATCTATTTCGGGAAGTTCTTCTGAGCTCACGTTCAAGATGGTAGGTTTTTGTTTTATTTTATTTGGCTGCTGGACTGACTGGCTGTACAGGGTCTGGTAGAAGTTCTGTATCACAGTCACTATATCTGTTTTGTCTGTTACTATTTCTTCCAGATTGTTCTTCATCTTATGAATGACCATCTTTTTTTTGGCTCTCTTTGAGCATAGTACTTTCATGTTCAAATTATCTTCGATGGCATCGAGAATCTGTTGTGTGTTGTGTGCACGTATCTCCCTCCGTATCGCTGTTTTTACTTGTTCAATGTTTTATATTGTGGTGCGTCCCTGTGTGAGTTCCGACGCTCCTTTATTAGCTGGGCTGTGTTGACACTGAGTTTGTCGTTTTTCTTTTGTCTTAAGAGCGCAAACTTTCTTTGTGGCTTCTCTGATCGTGTTGGTAATTTTGGTGTTTATATCGTTTATGTTTAGCTGTTTAAGAGCCTTAGTTGGTTGAAGCTTTCTCTCTATTTGCTTATTATATTCTTTTTTTTGTCAATTTTTTTATAAATGGTTTTATCGTTTTTGTAATCAACTTCTTCCGTTCAAGATAGGTGTTAATTTATATTCTTGCTCTCACTAACCTGTGGTCACTGCCCTTATTGAAACGCTTTAAGACAGATACGTCCGAGCATATTTTCCTGTCCGAAGCCAGTATATAGTCTATTTCGTTACACGTAATACCATCTGGACTCTCCCACGTCCATTTTCTTGTAGGTGGTTTTTTGTAGAAGGTATTTAAGCAGTAGACATTTTCTTTGCATAAAAAATCAACCATGTTTTTACCTCTGGTGTTTCGTCTTCCTTACCCGAAGTGGTCTATATTTGGCGGGTCGGTAGCCTCTCTGGGTCCGCGTTGAAATCTCCAGTTATGATGGTGTATTTGGTTTTTTCTGCGTCTTTAGCTGTTGTTATGTCTTTATAGAACTGCTCGATTTCATCGTCTGATGATGCACTGGTAGGAGCATATCCCTGTATTATTTGTATATTTTACCTGCTGTTTAGTTTGAGTACTACATAGATTACACGATTTAAGATGGCTTCGACCTTCGTCACGAGGTGTTTCAGCTTATTATGGCGACCCCGCCGACGTAAGAGTTAGTATCGCTGTTTCGTTAGAACAACATATGTCCTGATCTGAGGATCATGGTGGTTTTTCCGCTGAGTCTCGTTTCGCTCAGTTCCACAAAATCCCATTTAATGTTAGCAAGTTCCTTCTCTGAGGCTTCTAGGTGTTCTTCCTGCATTATTGTACGGATGTTAAATGCAGCTATATGTAAAGTTTTAAGTCGTTTTTGTTTCTTGCCTACTATTTGTTGAATTTTTACTTCACCCAGAATCCTTGGCGAGTTGGTTTGATGAGCTGTATCTATTTGCAACTAGTTCTACCTCACTATCCAGTTAGCTTTGATGTTCTGAGCTAACTGTCGATCCGTCTCAACTTAGCATCATCAGCGCCGCCACGTGAAGGCGTGAGTACGGTCCCTGGATACCGGAATATTACAATAATACAATAATTTTATAAAAATTTTTAAAGATCCTGGTCAGGATTAGTTATATTTAAAAAAAAGTGTTTCATATGGATTAAAAATAAATAATATTTTAAAAAACTAAGACAACACGCAAAACCGGACTAAAAAATAAAAATTAATATCCAACGCGCTTGGGATAAAATTGGAGTAGTAAACAAAAAAATCATTTGCAACACATCTAGAATAAAACTAGAGTTATCGAACAAATAAAATTAATTTTACAATCAAAAGCGTGGGGTGCTTTTTATAATGTTTAGGTTTTATTTTTGGATACTTTACTTTTACCATTATCTGTTTATTATCAAATATATTAATTGATATAGCGCCCCACGCTTTTGATGGTATAATTATTTTTATTTATTCGATAACTCTAGTTTTATTCTAGATGTGTTGCATATGATTTTTTTGTTGACTACTCTAATTTTATCCCAAGCGCGTTGGAGATTATTTTTTGTTTTGGTTTTGTTATAAAGCGTGTCTTTTTTTTTAACTATTATTTATTATAAATATATATATATATATATATATATATATATATATATATATATATATATATATAAAGATCTTTAATTTATATATTGTAATGTGCGTGTCGAAGTGTACGTTAACTAGTGTATAACATGTATTTGAAATCTAAGAATGCTATTTAGTGAGACCTTAGCTAGTTACAGAGTAGTTATTTAAGTTAGCTGTAAGTAGCTGATTGATCTTAATATCACATTGTAATGTTAACACAATGCCGCGCAAAGGTAATTGTTAAAAAAAAATATATTTAAACCACTTTTATTTTCAAAACATAGTTCAAGTAAATCTACAAATACAAAAAAATATAGAAACAAGCTTTAAAAATAAATAGTTTTAATACTTATGTTGTGTGAGTTCGAACTTTCTCAAATTTACCCCCAAATATAATCAGTAATCACACATCATGTTTTCATTATATTGTTCTTGATAACGATGCTCAAAGTCCATCACATTCTGGTGAAAAAGTATTTTGTGCTTGATTTGGTCAGCAAGGTACATTTTATTTATAAATAACTGTTCAGAGAAATGAAAATTAAAAACCCCATTTTTAATGCAAGTATTCTATTTTTAATAAATAGCCCTCATAAAATTAACTTTGAATGTAAATCGCTAACTTCACGCCATCTTTGATAATACTTTGAAAGGAAAATTAACCACGTGGCTATATTTCCAAATCTTTCATTAGACATACACATCTTATTCAGTGGGTTACTTATCTCTGCAATAAGTAAACGTCCATTACTGAAAGTGTTTGTTAGAGATTGAGTTAAACAATAATTTTTTTAAATATTTTCAGAAACGGACTGCATTTTACACGGGTATGTTAAGAAGTTAGGGGGTCCATGGACATCTAGCTGGCAAATGAGGTATGCAAAATTGTACCCAAATAGGTTAGAGTTACATCCGGACTCCGCAAAGCCGGAATTAGTGTTCATGGATCAGATCGAAGAAGTAAGCTCTGAATTAGTGCAAGTTAAAAATGAAAATTGTATTGTGATTAGGCTACGCGATGGCAAAGTGGTTCTTACCAATCCCGTAAGTATACATCTTTTATTTCTCACATAAAATAACGGTTTTTTGGAAATATTCATTTTCTTCTAAACATCATTATACTATTTGCAATGAGTAAAAAGAGGTGTATGTGCTAGCGGTGACTAGTCGTCGGTGAATTATCTCAAGGCGATTTAATTACAAACTGTCTCCCTACGTGTCTTTTCATTTCTTCGAAAAAGCTCATAAGACACGAATATCCCCTGCGTCGTCAATCTTCCGTGAGGGGGTTGGAGCACCAAAAATAAAAGGTCAATATTAACACGATAATAAACTTCTACACAAAATTAACGCAACAATATGAAATTATTCAGAAAATTCATTTAATAATTTGTTAAGATTTACAGAATTTGTGCAGTATTTGCAATGGATTTTCGTTGAAAGTAAGCTTATAGATTGTTTTTTTTTAAAGTAATACGTTTTTTGTGGTGGACTGTTTAATTTTTGACTCCTTAAAATAAGAAAACTAAATCTAGCAAAAAATTTAACGGGCCTCAGTTTTATTGAATAAGGAATATTGTCAAAGTTATGTTGCCAATTTGTTAGCCAAAAGTCGTTTCACAATAAGTCGAATAGTAAGATGCTTGAATAAGGTAGGAAGGTCAGGGCAAGGGCGAAAATGATGCACTATCGACCGAGATGAACGTTTTATTAGACAATACGCTTTAAAATGCAGGACTGTCACTAGTTCTGTAATCATATAAGAACCCGAAGCTGTTTGCAATGTCACAATTTCGTAACAGTTAGAAGATGATTAAATGAAGCTGGATTAAACAGTAGGAAAAGGGGAGGTACTTGATTATCTTAATTAAGTTGGTATATCGTTTATGCAGCCTGCATCGCATAGAATACATACCGGTACAGTGGAGAGGTACTCGGGTGGTATTTATACCAAAACCAGGAAGGGCTGACAAAGACCAGCCTGAAATGTACAGCCTTACGTCTTTTCCGCTTAAGACTTTGGAGACACTAGTTGATAAGTATCTGAGAGACGAGGTACTGGTCGGCAGCTCACTGCATGAATTGCAATTTGTCTATCAATTAGGGAAGTCGGTGGATGCGGCACTACATAATCTTGTGAACAGGTTGGAAATAGCCGAATGAAAAGAAAAGACCTGACAACTGATAGGACTAAACAGGGGACAACTAGGGATGGTAGTAGGTCTGATTACAGGGCACTGCCGGCTTAGGGGTCATCTGAAAACATTGGGCCTCGTAGAATACGTGAGACGAGACGGGGGCCACAGAAACGTCAGAACATGTACTGTGATATTGCACAGAACTTGCCTGGCTAAGATAAATTCTTCGGAGTGCACTTTTGTGAACCGGAGGAGGTTATGAAGATCCTCATGAGCGCATTAGCTCTCTGCATAGAGAGCACGAAGCTCATGAAGAGAGAATAAAGGGAGGGACGGCAAAATGGACTCAAAGTCTAATTGCCTATGCGGGGAAATTTTCCATGACCGCACCCTCAACCATATAAAATAAATAAATCATTTATGCAGTGGCCACCAAAAAGCCCGAATCGAGCATTTATGGGATCACCTTAAGAAAAATAAACGTCAAACCTAAGGGAACTTTAAAATGCATTCACATAGCATGGAAACAAATTCTTTGAGATTTTGTCCAATATTTAATTAGAAGCATGACTAGCCGCATAAATGCTGTTATCCGAAGTAGAGAAGGCAACAACTAGTGTTGCATTTACACCAATAATTTCGCTACAAGTGTTCTACTTACACCATATTTTTTTTTCAACATTACAATTTTGTTATTAAGTCTTAGGAATAATTTTGTATCCGAATACGTTTTTTCTAACTTTAAATGTAACCAATGTCCATAAAAAATTATTAAAATTAAATATAGCAATTTTTATGATTTAATGTGTTGTTGCGTTAGTTTTGCCCAGGAGTTTATTTATGATATAGAGTGTGATTATATCCTTTATGGTTAATTTTACTTAATAAAACAAAGAAACATAATTGAAACCTTTGAATATAAAACAAATAGGATCGAGCATTGCTACTCTGTGAGCATGCTAAAAGTGCGATGGAAACGGACTCCGTGATCCTCCACTCATTATTTATATGTTTCCTGTGAGTGTGTCAAAGTTAATTTTTAATGGATTTTATCTACTTCCAAATTATAATAATCGAATTAAATAACTGTCACCGATTCATTAATGAGGTCCA
The DNA here is from genome assembly GCA_950111635.1 of Agelastica alni. NCBI lineage: Eukaryota > Metazoa > Arthropoda > Insecta > Coleoptera > Chrysomelidae > Agelastica > Agelastica alni. Next base: position 17,705,861 of record OX467716.1, read on the forward strand.
TTATAAAACGAATTTTCATTATTTTTTGGCCAATAAAAACACGTACTTTTCATTATGAAACGATTTTTTGGCCTATAGAAAAATGCACTAGGGACTATTCAAGTAGGTAGGATGTTTCCACATATTTGACATTCAATTTCTATCGAAATTTACTCACAACGCGTCAAAGAATTAAAGTGTAAATATGTAGTGATGAAGAATTATCTTGTACACCAGCACAAATTTCCTAAAAAGCAAAAACTATCTGTTCAAATTAAGTGCCAATGAAGTCAAATAAAATGTATGACAAATAAAGGGAGCTTTTCAAAAAGAAACACAGATGACACAGGGTGACACGGTGTTTAGCGTTTCTTGTTTCAACTACGACACAGTGGCGCACGGCCGAACACAAGAAAAAGTTGAGTTAGAGCGTGTAGTGTCGATTTAATGCATTAACGTTGGCAATAGTTTTATTTATAAAGATGGCGACCAACGAAGCAACATGTATGTTTACAAACTGCATTACGGATTTATTCATTTATTTTTGAAAATTACTGAAAATAATGTAATACAAAAATAAATCCCTGAAAAATATGTAATAAACCCAAACAGAAATCACTTCTCCATTGTGATTGGAAATAACGATGGCCGCGCTCTCTGGCGTTTTACACAAAAATCAGGAAGGCTTTACAACAAGCACCCGTACACCGTGTTCTGTAATGTGACACAGTGTAACGATCATGTAATGACTATTAATGCATGATCGTTGCATAATATACTATTAACAGTTTAATGTTTTTATACCGGTTAAAGTTAGTGAGACAAGTCATTGTTGTATGCTTTGGTGTAAATACTTAGTAGTCAACCATTATAGACATCTAAATATATTGCTGGTAAAACATTGTTATACTACTAATACAATAACGACAAATATGGTTAGTTGTTCATTTTGTGGGTATTTCCTGACACCAAAACATTAAAATGATGAAGTAACATTTCACAAGTAAGTGTTTTTTTAGAATGAAAGTTTTCTAATTATACACTTGACTGCAGAATTTTTAACTAAAATGTAGCAATTTTTATATTTTTTTGAACATTTATGAGTTTTTTTATATTTTTATTATAATTTAAAGCCCTACGCCTCTGTGAAAATGAAAGCAGTAGTTGATCAAATGCACCCTCCATTCCTGTCAATATTTATCTGAGACTATGCTCTTTCCTTATGCTTTATATTCAAATATTGAAACAGTTTACTCTGGAACATTGCATACGTGGTAAAATAATAATATTAAACAATTAATAAAAAGGTTTTTACGATTTCTACTTCATTTAACTCTTTCAGTCAGTTATATGGTCCTTAGAAATAAACATACTCTACTTTTAGGATTAAATTATGATACACAACTATTTATGCCTTTATTATCTATAATTGTTTTAAATTTAGTATTTATTTAACAATTTTTTTTATTACCTTAACAGTTTGATTCAAGTACACCTTAGCGGTTGTTGATCTAATTTCAAACTTCCTTCATCCTCTGTTGGGAAATTTCTAATTTGTATTTGTACATACATACATACATATAGTCACGCCTTTTTCCCGTAGGGGTAGGCAAAGACCACTTCCTTCCACTTGAAATGGTTCTTACACACATCTTTTGCTTACTCTACTTTTATTAGTGCTCTCATACATGCTCGTCGGTTGTTGGTACTCTTGACCTGGCCTTTCTTCAAAACAATGTTGATCTGATCGAGATATATTCGCCGAGGTCGACCTCTACCGACTTGTCCATTCACACTCGCCTTATAAATTTGTTTCGTCAATCTTTCTTCATCCATACTTTTAACGTGTCCAAACCATCTAAGAATTCTTTTATCTATCTTTGTAACCACATTTTCTTTTACACCGTAGCAATCTCTTATCTCACTATTTTTTGCTTTATCCAACAGAGTCACTCCGGCTATACTTCTCAGACTACTCATCTACGCAGCATTAATCCTATTTTCATGCTTTCGCCAAACTCAACATTCACTACCATACATTAGTGTAGGAACCAACACACCTCTATGCACATCCAGAGGTGCCATTTTTGACACTTTCTGTATTTGTCAGTATCCGTTATGACATTTTACATCGTATTGTTAGTAATGTATATAAATATATAATTTTCAGGATGAAATAGGCCTAAAAGAATGGCTCACATCTCTTAAATCTGCGCACAAAGTGTCACAAGAACTTCTAGGATCAATGGCGAAGAAGGCGGGAAAAATCTACGGCACCGATAGTAACAACAGAAACGCCATTATAACAGCTCGCAACACAAACGGCAACTAACAACAATTAAATATAAATAATAAACAAGAAAAACATTATTTTACTCCGATTAGATGTAACAACAGATCGGGCTACGTAGGAAAGAACCAGGAAGATTAAAACGCCGACGCGGTTCTTTTAGGCGATAGAGAAGGGCCCGTTTCAAATAAAAAATAATGGGACGAAACATGACAACTTAACATAATTTGATGTATTTCGTTACACATATTTATAATTTATTATTTATACAATTTTTCTTCTTAGAAATTACTGCTTAACGAATAAGCGGATGAAAGAAAACAGAGCAATTTTCTTGTATGTGGTAGTTCTTTTGTATAGTGATGTGCGTTGTTCTTTTCAAATGTAGAAAAGCTGTTCTGCTGAGTGAGACTGAAAACCTCACTTACTAAACGATCGTTGAAATAGTTTCACTATTGAAAGGCACACTTGCAGAGTCCCCACTCAACTTTTAACAGAAATGCACATCAATTGGTTACCAACGGCGTATCCTTAATATTTTGTAACGGTTATCGATCCATCAAAAAATGTATTTAAATTTAAAGTTAAAGTGTTTTTGCCACTGAAAACCCAATTCTAAGAGTGTTTTTTTTAAGAGTTGACTGCCCATCCTCAAAACCTACTAATCCTTCGTGCATTTCTTGTAAAACTACTTGAAGATCCGACAGTTGATTTTATATTGTAAGAAAATTACTTACGTTTTCTTAACTCTTTCTCCCTGTCCTTCTGAAATGAAACCTCTAGATCAACGCCTTTTATTAGATATTTTTGGTTGCTTACCAGTCTCTACTCGTCGAGCCTCTGTGAAACCCTTTTTTCGATGTTCCTGTCACAGCCAATACTTAATTACCTCTAATTGGAGTTTGTAAGCCATGTTTCGCCTCTTTTTTCATAAATTGAATTACATTAGCAATACCCTTTTTGATTTCCGCACAGTAGTTCTTCTGTTACCGCCCATTTTAAATTTGTATTTTGAGTAAAAAATTATAAGAGCAGCCAAAAATAGCGACACAACCACAATACATTTTAACCTGTACATTATACCCGCTAAAATGTATGCGCACCCTTTGTAACCGTTAAGCAGGGTTCTTCGTGCAGCAATTTTAATCCAACTCCGTCGAATTTAGTCACTTGGTGTGCCTTTCAATAATAATTCTATTCTGATGCACATTTTTAAAAAATCCTAGAACTAATAGTTTTAATGGCGTTTTACAAAATAATAAATTTAGGTAGCGGCAGAGTTTAAAATAATGTACTATGTACTTCAATAATTTTTTCCCTTCAAATCTGTCCAGTTTCTGCTCGGAGAATGAAGTTGGAATCATTTTAACGCTGTCAGAATAGCTTTTGTTTATTGTTTACCTTTAAATAATCGTCATTAACTAATCTGACAAATTTTATATTTGATTGACTGGTTTGATTGACTGCCAGTTTCATTATGGGTAGTATGAAAAAATATAGTGTTTGGCACGGGATGAAACACGATTTTAGACTGCGGGTAATGCAACGCTCACCCTCGTCTAAAATCGTCTTGTTTCATTCCATGCTGTACAATGTTTTGTTACTTTATTAATATGAAGGTGGTTGATTTGTTAAAACCTCCAGTGACTGGTACTGTTTTTAAAAGTTAGTTACGTCAGTTAAAAAATGAAAAATAATTCATATTTAAACTCACAACTAAATATTTATTAAATTTATATGTATTCATACAGATCTGAAAAAATTTGTGTTCGGCATGGGCCATTGTCAAAAAGGAACGACAACACAATAGCATTAACAACACTGGCTGGTCGACTGAATCGACGCCTCCTTTTGTGTGATTGTAGAAGGTTATCATTTCTAGTTTGTTTTTATCACCAGTGACAGGGTAAATTACATCACTGTTGTGTTAACTCGAGATCATGAGAACGTTCTTTTTCTTTTTTTGGAACTAAGGACATTATGGTCATATGTTCCCCAAATCCGAACATGCTTGATGTTATTGGCCGATATTTGACTTCTTTAAACTCCTTTGGTATTTCCCTCTTATTTTTCCGAATCGTTCCGACCAGTGTAAGTTCATGATCTTGTACCAATTTTTTGACCAAGGGCACAGAGGTAAACCAATTGTCTGTGGTAAGGTTTCTTAACGTTTCGGAAATTGGAGATACTAGATGCACAACAATACTCCTAGCATCATTTTTTGTTTGCAATGAACCTGCAGGCTATTCATCCACGTATACTTTTAGTTTTAACGTGTAAAACATTTTCGAATCGACCAAGGAGAAAAGTTACGGTCCGTACTTGTTTGGTTCTTCATTCCACGACATCATCTGGATCTGATTTATCATCAATTGGCGCCTCGTTAAAGTCTACTTCCCATGGGCACATAAACCTTTTCTTTTTTATCTCAAAGTTAATTTTTGTCTAGAAATAACTAATTCCAAAGACTGTTCGCAGTAAATATCAGATATACTTACTTACTAATTATTACAAAAAAAAACAACGCAGAAGGTCGCCCACAAATACTTGAAGTATTCAACTACCCAATAAATCAAGAAATTACGTGGACGCGCTAAGTGGTCGGCGGAAAAATAGACAACTGCTAAGCATCAAGCGACGGCTCATTTTTTTTGGGTCAAAGTTACGAATTTTATTAAATTTATCCTCTTTATAGCAATGGATTCTCATATAAAACTAAAAGTAGTGTAAAGTTTGTACTTGTATTATTTTTATATAATAAATTATTGTCACATAGCCCGGAGGATAAATTTAATAAAATTTCAAACTTTGGCAAAAAACGACAGTTTTTTCTTTAATCCATACTAATACAAATCACAACTAACCTCTTAAGTTAACTGTTATTAGATCACCAAACTTATCAGATTATGGAAAATCCTAATGCTCAATATTTATTATAAACTAGCTGTTGCCCGCGAATTCGTCCGTGTAGAATTTAGTGCGAACCAAAGTGAAGGCAGTACGTTGTTGCCGATTATGCATAACTGTGCTTGTATTGAATCCATTGTAGTAAATATTCGCTATGCCAAACACAAACATTTAAGATCTGTATAAGAGAGCGCAAAATTTATCAACTGCTCCTACTCACATTGATAATGGACTACTCAAGTCTTACGTCACGCGATGCGCGGTTTTTAAAAAGGTTTCCAAACAAAAATAAATTGCATTGAAAATCCCATAAGCGATTTTTAAAAGTTTGGTTTCGCGCTTATTTAAACTATAAATAAAAACTTTCTTGGTATTATTAACATTGATAATAATAATCCCGCTCACTTTCACAGCAACGGCTAGAGGTGAAAGTTGTGTGAAAAAATGCTAACACCATTTAAATAAGTTTCAGGTTTTGTAATTAGTGTTAAAATTTTTATTTTTTTTTTCAATTAAAATTTTTATTTTTGAGTACAATTAAGTTTGGTAAGCATTTTTTATTACAAAAAGCTGAAACTCCTATGGCACAAGAAGCAATAAGTTAAAAAAATCCATTTAAATCTTTGTGTGATTTATCAATTACAAAATTTAATATCGTGTTTATCGTTGTGTACTTAAGTAATAAGAAGTGCCGGAGTAAAAAAATGTTTTTAGTCACGTACAAAACACATAACCATTGTTGCAGATACTTTATATTTATTTACAAACACCACAATAGACTTTTCTTTTTTTTTTTCTTATTATTTATTATTTTCCATTAATTTATGTTTGCGATAATATAATTCATTTCTTTACGGTTTCTGGCTATATGAAACAGACTTTTGATTGTCTTAAGTCCCGGCAATTGCCTTATATTTCTTAGCCTTCCTATTCCTTACTTTTCTTTAGTTTTGCCCTTGTTTATAAGCGGAGAATGTTCTATTTTTCATTCCACATCACATGTTATTGAATTAATCCAATTAGGAAGTTTGACTGGAATAAAAGTACTTGCAAAAACAGAAAAGTCTTTATTAACGTATAATTCTGACAGCTTTTGACAATTCACATACACGGCCAAGCTGAGTTCCGTATATTTGTGTGAGTGTCACTGACTTGAACTAAAAAATTAAATGTGAAACGCGTCTAAATTCAATACATGTCCTAGATACGCTCCTTCTTTGTATTGTAGTAGTTTACGACTTCTATCTACTCGACGCAGGACTTCCTGTTGGTTATTTGTGCTGCACAAGGGATTTTGGGTATTCTACGATAGAGTAACATTTCGTAGGTTTCTATTCTGTTCAGGGATGTTACCTTTATCGTTCATCCTTCCATACCGTAAAGGAGCGCTGACCATAAGTAGCATATAACAAATCTTGTCCTAAGCTTTTAATTAAATTCGGTGCCGACAAGGACCTTTTTAAATTACATAAATGATTTTCGTACATTTTTAATTCTGCATTTAATCTCAATTTCTAATGTCCAATTTTCTACACTTTATCTATTGGTAGATTTTTAAATGTTAATACAGCATCTCTCGTTACGTTCGGGTCTCTGGAAATAACCATAAATTTTGTGTTCATAATATTTATGTTTAATCCCAAGAGGTGGCTCCGAGCTCCTATCTTGTTGACAAGTTCTTGAAGGTCTTTAAGGCAATTAGCATTGTGTCGTCTGTATAACGAATATTGTTTATCCATGTTGACAAGTCTGTAAGTGCTTCCAGAAATGTATGTTGTTTTGAATAAAGGTTTAATAAGAGATAGATCTTTATATGGTTGTCTCGCTTTCAATTTTCACTTGGGCTGTTTTATTCCAGTAAAGATTTTCCATATGGTAAATATCTGATTGTTTGAGGATATCAATTAGTTTATGGTGTTGTACTCTGTCAAAAGACTTTTCGTAATCTATGAAGCATAGGCCTACGGGTTTTCTCTGGTCATAGCGGTTTTGTATTAGAACTTGTAATGCAACAATTGCTTCTCTTGTTCCCAGCCCTTTCCTGAATCCAAACTGCGTGTCACTAATAAGTTTTAGAATGCGCTTATACTTAACAATTTTATTTAAAAAAATAAAAATATGAGCAATATTCACCAAAGCTTAAACTTATGTATCCCATTTTCTTGCCTCAATACTAATATTTTTTATTATTTTAGTACACAACGATAAACGCGATTATAAATTTGGTATATGGTGAAACGCATGAAGATTTAAATGAATTTCTAAGTTATTTCTTTTTTTACCATAAGAGTCTCGGCTATTTGTAATAAAAATTTTTTACTAATCCTAATTATACTTAAAAATAACATTAATTTTAATCAAATAAAAATAAAAATGTGAACAAATCACATAACCTATAATTTATTTAAATGGTCGTAATATTTTTATCTGTCGCTGTAAAAGTAAGAGGACCATTATTACTAATATTAATAATACTAATAATGTCCTTATTTATTGTTTATAAACGCACAAAATCTCGTATGGAATTTTAAATACAATTTATTTTTGTTTAGAAACCTTTTTAAAGCGCATCGCGTGACGTCAGCACTTAGTCTATTACGCGCAGTGCCGCCAACAATTTTTAAGCCAGTATTATATAAGTTATTTTATACTTGATGATGATTTAATTTTTAATTAAAATAATCAAAAATACAAAATGTTTAAATTCAAATAAACTTTGCTAATGTACATTTTTATCAAAACTGGTAGTTTTTATTTAATAAATTTACTTAATAAATATCACCTTTTTTATTTTAACTGTTGTATCTTACTACTTGTACAAATTTAAAAGTTATTATTTTTGCCAGGATTTGTAATAATCGCTGCCTTTAGTATTAACTGTAAACAATTAAAATTAATAAGAGTGGTTACTCTTCTTTACACTTACAGAACAGTTTTTCTGGTTAATGCTATATTGTAATTATCTATTCTACTTTTTTTTTGAAACCTCTATAGATTCAACTTCGTCTACACATATTCATATAATCCGTAATTGCGAACTTATAGATTGGTTTCCTATTATTATTTTGTATATTTCTGAACTGTAAAACGTTCATCTCACTGGTAAAAACACCAAGCTAACTAATTAGAAATAGCTTTAATTGCCAGCTGCACTGTTTGTATATAAATTGTTGAAGCGGTGAAACTGTAAAGAATGCATTAAAATATCTCGTGTTTTTTTGGTATAAATTAATGTATTACCATGTAACGTGAATTTGCTTTTTCTAAAACTGCACTAAATTTATTATTATTTTGTGTTACAATTAAGTTTCTGGACTACTGTTTGATTATTGTTTTAAAAATTAAGAAATACTATGATTTAAAAGTAGCAAAAGTTTTATTTTACTGAGACAAAGGTGGACACTATTTTCACGATATTATTAAGTGTGGCTTGCAGATGTTGCGAAACATTTCAATGAATCCATAATTTTAGAAAAAAATAGTTGTTTGATTACATTGTTACAAATTTTACAAGGAGATTTCCTATAGTATATAGATAAATAACTCTGAGTAATAATAGGAGTAATAAAAGCTCATTTTTAACCGTTCAACGGTGGAATTATTTTTGATGTGGAATATCTAATGCCGCGGGTGAGAGTTAAAGCGGCTGCTGGCGTGGCGACCGTTAATATTCCGTCCGATCCAAAAGACCTTGGCTGTAGTAACTAAAAAATGAGATCTTAACGAAAATGAAGAAAATTACTGATGAAAAATGATAGTTGTTAAAAACATTGCAATTTTTTATAGGTTATTGTTTTTCTTTGAAAAACTAGCATTCATTTATAAAATATCAAAGAAGAGTTTGAAGAAAATGTAGCATATTTATATTAAGTGATATTCAGCAGTAGTATTTTAGTATTTTTCCTTTAATGCATATCATTTCATGCATATTTTGTATACAAAATAGTTTCGATGTTTCACTTCTGCCAGTCGTCCCGCGACGGCTCATTTTTTTTCATGGAAAAGAAATAAAATATTATTACCGCTATTTCAAATGGTTTATTCAATACAAATATAAAAAAGGGAAATTCTTAAAAATGTTCACTTATTCATAAAAAAACCGTTACATATAGATAACGCTAGCTTCTTACGGGTTCAAAAATGCTGGTAGTGAAAATATCAGTTATTTAGTGTAAAGGATGTTGTTACACTCTAAGCACAGTGCAACATCGCACCTTTGAGACATTATTCGTACACTTGATAAACATCCTTCGCCAGTACACCGACGTCCTTTATTATTTGGGATGGAAATCAACAGACTAGACTGTCCATTCCAACGTACCTCAAACTTATTTTATCCAGTAACAATTACATTTCATTTCGTTGAAAGAAATGTTGGTATCCGGTTGATTGTAAAGGGTGAATATTTTTTGGATTCAGTCACAAGAAGTTCTGTTATCTTGGTGTCAATAACAACTTTAAAATTGTCTAGTTATCACCTTTTCAAAATCAAATATAATTCAAGTTGCTTCTTTTAAACCTGGACGCAAGGTTACAGCAATATTTTTTCCTTTAGAATGAGTATCTTCATGTTTAGACTCATTGTCGTTAGTCTCAAGTGCAATGTCATTAGTCTCAGGTTCATTATCAGCTTTGCAACCTCGATGAAGAATTATGTCGGCTGTAGTAGTTAGTTCACGACCGCAAAGATAATCTAAACATCCGCCACCATCCTTATCTCCAGAATCCTCGTCGTTTGAGTCAGGAGGCTTATAAATATTTCTTCTACATCGATCCCATCGTCATGAACCATCTGAATAGCTTCGTCTGATGAAAAATCAGGCCTAAACTACCAAAAAATTAAATAACCATACCGTAACACTCATGTTGTCGAGGTTATACAAGGCATCATTTTTAATTTTCAGTATTCTTGTGAACTCACAAACTTTCAGAAAATTAACTTTCTGTTAATTTTACGCCACTACTGCCTTTCAACACTTTGTAGAAGTAAGGTCAAATAACCTCGACATATTTAATTCCAATTGAGTGTTAATGCCAAATTGTGTAAAGCAGGTTTGTCGTTACGTACCTATATGTAACACTAGCCGTTGAAGGGTTAATACAAAACCAAGTTTTTTTTAAATCTCCTTACTGAACATTATAACAAGTTTAACCATTTTAGCATTCTGAAGGTAGTTTCACACCGCATTAGAATTATTTGAAAAAATCACAACTGTATGCCAGTCAATGGTAGTAAGTAAAATGGTAAGCTGGTAAAATGTAAAAAGTACCTATCTTTATTTTTATTAAAACACTAGCTTTACATGGGTAGACAAATCTAAATTAAACTATTATTTATTAACATACGATACTCAGGGATACAGTAGCTTTTAATGAGCTTAGTTATTTTTACAGTTCCAAAAATTACCTACGCCATAAATTAGATTCTACTAAAAGCCTTTTTCGTCATGTACTAGGGATGTCCTTGCGGACCTTTAATGCAGTGGTCTCCCGTTGCCTTCTGCATTTTCACGCCGTTGTCCATTACTGGATCATCCGCCTTTAAGAATGATTTCTCATTCCAAGGACACTTTCCGAGGAGGCTGTTGGCAATAATAACATTCGGTTTTCAGAGCCTCGTCAATTCTCTAGCAGGGTGCACCGCGGGCAGGAGATTTTGACATTTGGGACAGTTTTCTGTAAAACTATGTCCCCTTACACATATAAAATATTCTCTATTCTCCTCTATGGCATAGAAGCAGCAACACTAAATAAAACCGTTAAAAAATTGGAAGCCTTTGAAATGTGGTTATACAGAAGAATACTCAGAATATCGTATGTAGACCGAATCACTAACGTAGAAGTACTCAGACAACTAGGAAAAGGGACGTGAATGAGACCAAAATCCGAAAACTACAGTACTTGGGCCACGTTATGAGAGGAGAAAGATATACTCTGCTGCGCAACTCGAGAGAGTGGTTCAACTGTTCGTCAGTCCAACTTTTTAGGTCAGCGGTGGATAGAGTACAAATAGTCAAGATGGTAGCCAACCTTCTAAAGAAGACGGCACCCTAAGAAGAAAAAAAGTTTTTTGTAAGTATGCACTCTTATTGTGCCCTCCATATGGTTAGAGTTTCTCCTCCAGCACCAGTTGTTTTACCAACCTACAGACGTTGTTGGGGTCCTGATGTAGCTCTCTGGCTCAGGTTTTGAATTTCCTAAGCACAGGAACTAGTATCTCACAGTAGCATAGGACGTGCTCCTCCGTTTCTTCTTCTTTAAAACAAAAACGGCATTCACTGTTCTCAGCCCGTCCTAACCTACAAAAGTGTTTGTAGAGTTGACAATATCCAGCCAGCAGGTCTATAATTTAACAATATCCAGCCAGCAGGTCTATAATTTAACAATATAAATGAATCGGTTAGTAAAAGAAGGGTCGAACTCCAGTGGAAGAGAAAGAGAAGGAAGGAAGGAAGAGAAAAAAACGAATTATCTTGAAACGACACAACTATAGTTTCCACAGACTGTTTATTTTGTTCTTTAGAATGTATCTAGGTACAACCATATTACTGACAATGGTCCGTCTGTGATGGATTTTGACCCCCTTTCCACTCATTGGTGTTTTTATCTGTTTCTTTGCAAATTTTCAATTTTTTTATGAGTTATTAATCAAAAAGAAAATAAATACAACACATTTAAAACATTTTATTCACTTTTTTCACAAGAAGTAGTTTACCAAGATACAATATTGTGGTACCAAAATTCCAAATCTTAAGCCGTGATATATTGTAAAATATTCTTTAGGTCCTTGATTTTCTTTTTCGTTGATGGGTAGGTACAGGTTTAGAATAAATTTTAACGTTCGGAAGTTTCGGACAAATATTTGGTTTCACTAGTCGAAATGAGTGAAAAATGCCCCATCAATATAATCTCCGGCAGTTATTTGGCCTGGAGTATCCACGTCAAAAATAAAGTAACGATAGCCGTACAAGTTTTTTTGTAATACAAGTGCCACCAGTTTTTGTAATCGATATTTTAAGTAACTGTCTTGATCTGAAATGGTCTGGAACATAAACTCTGTCGAAATTTCTCAACCTTTTCAAGGTACCAAAATCATAGGGAAGGAACGAATGCCCTTGAACGGGAAAATAATGGTGAATTTTCCTGAAACGTTTAGTTGCTTGTAAACACCTCAAAAATCTGATCATTTTATTGTTTCAATTTTGGCCAGGACAACTATCGGAAAAAATGCACAGACTTCGTCTGGCGACTTCCTTGCTTATTCCTCTCGGTACGTATAGAAGTATCCAGTGTCACCTTTTTGTAAACATAAACTTAATACTTAATAAACAATACTGTTTCGTATTACATTAAACCAAGAAGGTGACTAAACAGTAACAAGCTTTATGTTAATTCATAAGCGTATTTTTCGCAGCATGGCTAATCACTTTAAAATACCAGAAAAATGGACTTGGTTCCTTCTTTCACTTACCTATTTAAATTTAAAATAACATAGCTAAATAAATTAAACATAAAATATTTGCCCAATTCATTACGTATAGGATAGATAATGGGTATAATAACTTGTTTGACATAAATTTGGTTATATATATATATATATATATATATATATATATATATATATATATATATATATATATATAATATATAGATATGGTAAAAGATTTAGGTAAATAAAATTCTGTATTGATTAATTTTATTAATTTTTTGTTCCTTTCTATGTCAAATACTTGTCTTTTGTAACTTTGTTCTCTCTTTTTTCTGGTGAAGCTACATCTAGAATTTCAAAATTGTTAACTTCATATTGTTAATTTAAAAACTATTCTTTCGATGTAAATGTTTACCATTCCTTATTGCAATTAAATAAAGCCTTAGCTACTGTAAATGAAATTTTTTAAACTGTTTCGCACTATTAAAAATTATCTCCTTAATGTGGTGACGTAAAGTTTCTTTAGGGTGTTGAATTTTTACCTGTGCTTTATAACCATACATTTGAAACAGTGCGTAAAATTTTAGTTAAAACAGTGCTTAAAAACAACGTAGTTAATATTTCGAACAACGCATAAATATTTTAAGTCTAATCATGGCTTGTAAACATAATAGGTTTTATTAAAATGGGTCTATTAGTTTCACAATAATGGTCGAACAAACAACCAAAAAAACAGACAGACCAAATGCCCTAAAATCAATGATTTGTGGAGTCACTATTTAAACATTTTTTTGCAAATATCTTTAATGTAAAGACAGACTTCTGTTACCGTAAAATAGAGTGAATGGAAATAGTTTTTAACTTTAGTCTAGAAAAACTTGGGATAATTATTTTTTTAAAGAAAGTAATCTTAGTTCTAAAATTGGGTCTCACCCTTTTATTTTAATATCCAAACACTAGAAATTAAATGCTCTGTGTACTTCACACAAAAAAATATATGGTGTTCCTCATCACCCCACAGATAGGGGTAAATAGAAACACAAGTTAAAATTTAAGTTCGTTCGTATTCAGACATGTAGTAAGTCAATGGAAAAGGAATTAATAATGTCAATTTAACTACTAGAAAGCCTCCTGGACCGTATGCATTATTAGGGTTTTCAGGATTTTTAACGTAAGGCTCTTCCTCAAATGACATGTAGGTACTCATCATTGTCACTATCTCAAATGGAGTACTCTAAATCTCTTAAATATGAAAGCATTGTTGCCAACAATGTAAAACGTTATTTCTCATCTTGTTATCAGGTTAGACAACTGGCAAAATATACAGATCTAAAAAATGAAAAGTAATAATTTAAGACGAAGATTTTAATTAAGATATTAATTAACAGCGCAATCAATATTTTCCAAGTATTCCTCTAAAACTTTGAGTGTCTTATGGTCAGCAAGAATAAATAATTTTATGACAAAAATATTTTTTAAGTCTACATTCATTATAACGGTAGCTACCCTTATCGTTTATATTAGTATTAAATAAATGTTTATGTGAATGAATTATTTGTCAGATACATGAACAGTTACAATACTGTCAGAAAATACTTATTTGCAAAACCGGAGCCAAGTGCAGTTTTAATGGGTATTCCAGAAAGGATAGACATTTCAGAGAATGTAGCCAAGACCGTGTCCTTAACTGTAAGGCTAATGGGCCCGACGACCCCGCGGCAGTTAAGCGCCTAGAGCGCGCTAAAGATGTAGCTTCCCTTTAAATATATCAAATTGTGAAGATGTTGCACCTGATCCCGGTAAATATGATTCCAGAACGGCTGTTACTTTGCACACATAAAGATTGATACCTAAAACTCATATTATCTGTAATTGAAGAGGGGCGGTTCAGAATGTCCGCAAGCTAAAAAAGTCAAATTTGCGAAAATTGAAAAAAATTAAATTTTGGCTGTACAACTTAAAAAATACTGGTCGTAGAGATTATGAGGCAAACGCTTTCTTATGAAAAAAACTACAATTTAAGACATAACATATTTAGATCAATAGGACCGAAGTTATGCCTTGTCTACAAAATTGAATTTATGTACCAGTCGCGATTTTTCTAAAATTACACAAATAGGTACTACTAAATTTAGGTACATGCATTGCTATAAAAATGTTTGCAATAAAAAAAACCCACACTTCTAGACCACATAGTCATTAATAAGACTATTAGGACTAGAGATATCTTGATTTAATTGGAACTTCAAATTGTTGTACACAGCCAAATGTTACTTATATAAAAGCAGAATTAAGTTTTCATCAATAAATACTTATACCTGGCAGAAATAATATAATCATTTACTTAGTAAGAAACCCTAAAAGTTTTACCAAATTCTGTCCAGACAGCGATAACATTAAGGTTTTTCGGTATATACGATTCAATTTACGTTGCGAATAAGCATAGGAATGATATCAGAACGATCGAATTTAGATTTATTTTGTAGCTAATATATGTAGAAGCAATGGTCGACTAGTCTCAGCAATTTTTGGAATTTTTTAGCCTGCGGATATTCTGTTTAGCTTACAGGTAAAAGAGCTCAAGACGTAAATTGTGACATATTCGCATGCTTCAAAGACTTTGAAAAGGCGTTTGATACAGTGTCTCATGAAAAACTTACAGAAACATCAGGTATTGACAGTAAAGACATAGGAATAATTTCAAATCTCTATTTCGACCAACATGCAACTATCAGATTAAATAATCAACTTTCAGAAAGCTTTGCTGTACAGAGAGGTGTACGACAAAAATGCGTACTGTCTATTTAACACCTATTCTAACAGTCTCTTTAAAAAGGCATTAAGCAAAATAAAGGATGGTGTAATCATAAATGGAGAGCTCATTAACAACTTCAGGTACGCAGACGATACAGTTCTTCTGGCAGATAGTGCTGATAGTGCCTTCAAAGGATAATAGACGCTGTAGTCAAGGCCTTCAGTGAATATGGTCTTAAATTAAACTGTAAAAAAAACCAAAACTATGATTATAAGTAAGAACCCAAAAATAACAGCCAATTTTATGGTGAGCAACACGCCATTAGAAAGAGTAAATAGATTTTGTTATCTGGGATGGAACTTTCTTGATACATGGGACTGCTCATACGAAATAAGAACTCGTATAAAGAAAGCAAGAAATGCCTTTAGCCGACTGCGAAAAGCTATTTCGTTAAGCATCGATGTAAGAATCAGAGTCCTTCGATGAGTCTTGTGCTGCTATATGAAGCAGAAAGTTGGAGCCTCGCTGAAAACTCCTTTAGGCGACTGGAAGGATTCAAAATGTGGTGCTATCGGCGAAGGCTGCGAGTGTCATATGTACATCATGTCACCAATGACGTTATTCTGGAAATACTTGAGAAAAACAGGGAAATCCTCAATACGATTAAATAAAGAAAAGCGGCGTATTTTGGGCATATATTGCGCAACGCGAAGTACCTGTTGTTTTAGCTTATTTTACAAGGCAAAATTAACAGCAAGAGAGGACCCACACGCAGACGCATTTCTGACAAACCTCAGAAAATGGACAGAGTTAACATCTACAGAACTGTTCAGAGCGGCAGTGAACAAAGTACGCTGGGCCAACGTGATCGCCAACATCAATAAACGATAGGCACTAGAAAAAAAAAGGGAAGAAATTCTGAACCGTCCCACTTTAATTGCGGACAATATGATTTTTATGAGTTTTAGGTGTTAATCTTCATGTGTGTCAAGTTACCGGGACACTGGCACGACATGTTCCGCATAGCGGACTAGCTAAACCGCCCAACTTTCATTGCGGACAACTTTACATTTGGTACATTTTTTTATTATCTCTTGATTTAAATAGGTTTCATTTTGGAGGGCAACTACATATTTGGCTTCAGCAAGTGGCCAAACCGCCCCGGTCGGAGCTTTCCGACTAGCACTACACGGCCTTGGCTACATCTTCCGAAATTTTCAGCCGTTCTGGAATAACCATCAAATTTTTGTACTTGGCCCCAGACCTACTATGGGTATGGTTTAATTATTCTTCATCAAATTAAACATAACCTGAATCCAAATGTGTATAATTTTTTACGTATAATTATAAATTACAGTTTCACCGCACAATCTTGCTTTTTCAAAAAATTTGGTTGACATCAACATTACAGATACTTTATACATATATTTTAGTAATTAAAATGTAAGTATAAAGGGTCTCTGTCTTAGCTGCATACTAAATAATTTGTCTATAATTAATACCCTGTATATTTCTGTATATAAGTGATCCTTTAGATAAGTGCATAAATTAAGAATATTTTTCAGAATGTTTTTCAAGGTCAATTAAAATTAAAATGCGAAAGATGAAAAAGGAAAAATATAAATAAAAATAAAGTGCTTAAATATTAAGTAACTCATTAAAAATGTATTTAGCAAAAAACTACTCAAGTAATTGTTGGTAATCAAAAATAACATACCTACAGTATTGTCATAAAAAAATATAAAATAAAAACTGGAAAAGTAGGACCAACGTTTGTCTTCTCGTTATATACTACTGTAGTTGTAATGTCTTTCGTTTTCCCAGCGGTGGAAATCTTTTTAATTTTCGGAAATTCCGTCGCTTTTTGTATTCCGAATTAACTGCAAAGAATAATTATTGCACTAAGTAAAAAATTAATCGTAAAAATATAAATGTAGAAATTATTTTGCACCAATAATGTTAAATATAATTATTTTAAATCGATATAAAAAAAAACTTTAAACGTTTTCAAACATAACTTGCTCTTTTTATAAAAGTATTCACCTAAAGTACCCTTTGGAAGTATTGATTTTAACAAAAACAACAAAAAACACGTCAAATAATAATTTAAGGAAAGATAACATATAACATAACATATTTAGACGTATCTAGCGAGTCTAAGTTAGGCACATTATCCCCCCTTCAAGTATTAATTGACGAGTTTTTCATTTTTTCTAAAAATCGACCCAGAAGTTACTTAAAGTGAATAATTTCATCTGAAAAGCACTGTAATATAATGGATTTTCTGGAAGTCTACATTAAAGTAAAATTGTTGTATTTGATCCATTGGAAAAAGTTTTGTTTTTAAAGTTACTTTACCTGATGTAAATTCTTTTTGCTATTCAAGTTGGATGTTTACATATGTGGAAAATAAAAAGATTATCAGTAATCAAGAACCGTTATTGTAATTGTAGCATCCCTCTAAAAACACCCCTACATCCAAATTATATGAACAAGTTTCCTATTTTAGGTGTTAAAATTTTTATATTGTATACAAATACATGATGCCCTAAACATCAAAAGAATGAAAGTAAAAGTAAACAAGACGAAAGTAATGATATTAAAAGGAAAGAAAGCATGACAAACTGCGAGGTACTGATTAGGGGAGAAAGAGTGGAACAAGTAAATGAGTGGGTTCAAAATTTATGAGATACGAAAAGTATGACGGTGATACCTATTGAGCGAAGGAAAATAAATAAATGGGGAGGTGCATTTCTTTATAAGCAGCCATAACGTGTCAAATTAGGCACTACTGGCTATGCATAGAAAAGTGCTGGTACCTTTACTTATGCATGGTAGATAATGTTGGGTTTGGCAAAAGCATGAAAGTAAGAGCAATGCTGCGGATATGTATATACAATGGGTAAGATTGTTTCCAACTATAAGACAATAGCCCTCAAAAACACACAAATGGATTTTTTGGTGGGTACCATTGAGCGTTCAATGATCCCACTCTCCACTATATCGAGACTCCATTAATTTTTAGAGCAGTTGACAACAAAGGGAGTCTAAAATATTTTTCACTTGTAAATAAAAAAAAAACTGCTGCAAAGATGGGTAGTCTAAGAAGTTTAGCTAAAGTAACTCTGATGAATAAAGTGAGGAATATTATTAAAAGGGAACGCTGTGGTGTGAAAGAATATGTAGTAACAAAAATAGATAAAGAAATGCTTAGGATGGCTGAAAAAAGATTGACGAAATAGATGAATTGAAAAATAAAGGCGTGTGTAAAAACCGTAGCAAGTGGAAAGAAGTGGTTTTTACCTATCCCTACGGAAAAAAAGCGTGACTGTATGTAGATTAAAATATAATTCATGAGAGGCTTCTTATAAGTATGCACTTTGACCTGATAAAGTCTATTATGCCTTCTGTGGGGGGTCCCAGTTGTTTTACCAACTTCCAGAGACTGTTGGGGGTCTTGATGTAGTTTTCTGGCTCAGGTTTTTCTTTGCCTAGTCACAGGAATCGGGACGGACATAGGACGTGTTCCGCCGTCTCTTCTTCTTCTAGACAGAAATGATATTCACTGTGCTTAGCCCCACCTTACCTAAAAAGGTTTTGCGGAATCGACAATGTCCTGTCAACAGGCCTACTGTTACTCTCAGCCTAAGGTTGAGCACGTCTGCCTTATATTGTAGATTGTAGGGAGGGGGTCGTGAAAGCTATGCAGCCTCTCAAGCACCTCAACCTATTGGATCTTTTGTGCATAACCCTATACCTATTAAAGGTCCGGGATTCCAAGACTGTACAAAGTTTATCAGTTTCCTGGGACCTAAGCTCCTGACATCTGCTGTGGTCATATGATAGAGTTATTTTATGAACTTTTTCGCGTGCCTTTGACCATTTACTAAATTAGAGCTGATTGGTTCATTTAATAAGTGCGTGAAATAGTCATTTATAGTAGTAGTACCACAAGTGAATGCATTTTCGCGATAAGTCTCTCTTTATATCATAAATAAACTTAGTTGCTTGAAAACACCACGAGTCCGTAAGACGAGTGGTGTTTTTTTAAAGCAACTCAGTTTAAGCGGATGATCAGCCATCCAAAAATTTACATTAAAAACATATCTGATTTTATACATTTTTCATGAAAAATAACTGAGGTGGATACTAACCTAACTGCTTTTATTAAACTTTTCTTTATTTTGGCGACAATTGTGAGGTCGTCGGCATAAGCGATCAACTGAATCTCCTTCTATAATATAACATTTTTCTCGTTTAAGTTTACTTTTCTCAAAATGGTTTTAAGTACCTACTAAATTAAATAGTAATGAAGAAATTAAAACTACCCGTGTTTTTTTGTTTACGTTGAATTCTTCCGATACTTCACCTTGGAATTTTACTTTCCCTTTTGTGCTTTGTAGGGTCATTTCCAACAGTTCTAAAGGCTTCTTTGGAATTCCTAGTGTTTATATTTCTTCTATAATCTTGGATCTTATGACTGAGTCAAATGCGTTCCTATAAAAATTATGTGTATTGTAATCCAGTGATTTTTCAAGGATCTGCTCGATGGTGCGTATTACAGTTACTGTTGTTTTTCCTGATATGAACCCATTTTGGTATTCTTTTATTATTTTTTCTGTGTATTCTTTTATATTGTGATTTATAATATTTGCATTTTGTAGGTTGTATTAAGAATGGGTTATTGAATTACTAATTTTTCTTTATCTTAATTTGTAGATGTGTGTTATTATTCCAGTGATCCATTCCTTTGGCAATTTGTTTTTCGTCCAAATTTGTTGTATCAGTTTGGATATTGTACTTTGAAGCAGTTCCCACCATATTACAACATTCCTGCTTAGTCCAAGAAACAAGGAAGCGGCCCAATGTTAAATGTGCAAAAATTAATATCCGAAAAAAAATATGAGCGTATAGGAAATTAAAATTCAGGGTGAGTTTCTTTTTCATGAGACTCGATCCTGTTTGCAGAAAATAGCCTAAAAAATTCGTAAAGTTGCGAAAAGCGGTTTTTTGTTAATAACTGGAAAACTAAAGCTCCGATTGAAAAAAGTTAAATCAGGAAATTGTAGGCATTAGATGTATCTATTAAATATTTTATAATTTTTCGATATTATTAATACTTTTCGAGTTATATCGGAAAAACCGTAAAAAATCGGGTTTCCTATAACTCGTTAACTGTAACGTATTTAAACATGTTACTTACCGTTAAGTGTAGCCTATGGCAAGCCAAAAAAGTATTTTTTTGAAAAATTGATAAATATTGATTATTTTTCAAGATATATGAAGTTTTCTCCAAAAAGATCCTCTCTTAATTTAGCTACTCTTGTTTGGGGGATGATGCTACAGTAACAATACAGGGCTTATTTTTTTATGTAAGAGTTGTACTTTTATATTATTGAAAAAGTATATTTATTTTTTAAATTTCAAGGTTCAAAAAATGACTTTGAAAAAATTGCACTATTTTTTTACATGTTTTTTTGAAATAAATTTCTTAATTTTGTGTTTATAGAAATGACTTTCATGAAAATAGATTTCTGGAATTATTTCACGCATTTAAATAAAAAAAATAAATTCCTACGATCATTAGGAGCAGAGATAATTCTTTTATTTAAAAAAAATCTGGAAGGCGCAATAATCATCGTACAGCAGTCACCTTAATGGACATTAAGGTTGAATACCTATATTTTCAATAAAAAAATAATAGGATATGTCTAGTTCATTTGCAGTATTATAAATTGATGAATAAAGCTTGGCGTTCAGGCGCGGAGCGCGGCAGCTGTAGCGGATGGCGGAGTGGGGGTAGTGTTGAGCGCTCGGACTGAAAACTTAGTTCGTGCGTTCAAAATTGCTTGCTCTTGAAAAATTTCTCGGCTGCTGTACCACGTACGAAAATCCTCCACTAAAGAAAAGGAGAAATATTTTTTAATGTAAATATTTGCAATATATACGAGTATTTTTACTGTAATTATTTAATAAATGTTTTGTACATAATAAAGTTGTTTTATCATTTTGTCAATATGATATTCGTGTTTATATCGATGAGCTACCCCAAATTAAGTATAAAAGTATTTTCGTACGTGGTACAGCAGCCGAGATACTCCAAATTTTTACTGTAGCATCATCCCCCAAACAAGTGTAGCTAAATTAAGAGAGCATCTTTTTGGAGAAAACTTCATATATCTTGAAAAATAATCAATATTTATCAATTTTTCAAAAAAATACTTTTTTGGCTTGCCATAGGCTACACTTAACGGTAAGTAACATGTTTAAATACGTTACAGTTAACGAGTTATAGAAAACCCGATTTTTTACGGTTTTTCCGATATAACTCGAAAAGTATTAATAATATCAAAAAATTATTAAATATTTAATAGATACATCTAATGCCTACAATTTCCTGATTTAACTTTTTTCAATCGGAGCTGTAGTTTTCCAGTTATTAACAAAAAACCGCTTTTCGCAACTTTGCGAATTTTTTAGGCTATTTTCTGCAAACAGGATCGAGTCTCATGAAATAGAAACTCACCCTGAATTTTAATTTCCTATACGCTCATATTTTTTTTTCGGATATTAATTTTTGCACGCACTTTTTCCTATTGCTTGGACCAGCTGCTATTTTGTCTTCTGAGGCTTTTCCGTTGACATTTGTCAAATTATTTTTTTTAAAATTAACTAGTTTAATGTAATAATAACAGAATTTAACTGTATTATTGATACATTTTGTAATAATATCTTTAATATTATTGAGAACAAGTTGTCGAAGAATAAAGAAATGAAGGTCGATTTTCGACCTCATATACTTTGTATCTCGAAACGAAAGCCATTGCACTCTTTATAATCGCAGTCAGTATAGGACTGGCTGGCAATATATTATTCAGGACGTTAGTTGGCGAACGATTTGTGGATCATAGAACGTTGATAATTTGCGTGGAGAAATCAATCAGTGAAAGTAGCTCATCAAATTTATTTAAAAAATATAAAAATGTGAAATAGATTTTTTACTGGGAAATTTAATCGTTATCAAGACAATTTACCTTAAATAAACACAATGTTTTTTATACCATACCATTTTTTAACATAAATAAAGGAATAACATGCAAGTTATCTCCACACTTTACTATGATAAAGGAGCGACATTTCCAGGTATTTGTTACAGTTAAAGGGTCTACTGCGCTTTTATAGAATTGGAAATTCCCATGACAAAGTGGTGAGGAATGAATTGTGGTCGACATGCATGGGGTGAGCGGTAGCTTGATATGAGCGCTGTAATCACTTTACTAGGATGCTTGTGTCGGGATAAACGGAGCTCACACAAATTAAATATCGAAAAAGATGTTAAACAGGGATGTGTGGCTTCGCCATGGCTATTTAACGGTTGTTTAAAAGATTTGAAAGAGAGTGCGTATGGATAAAACCCAATGATTTGATTGTCAAATGCCTCCTTTAAGCCGATGATCAGATCATAAAAGCATCATCTGAGAAGGAGTTGCGGGCGATGGTTAATTTTAAAATTAAATGGGTAAAAGTGAATGCAAGCAAGACAAATGTAATGGTTTTGTTCTTCTTCAAATGCCTGTTCGTTCCGAATATTGGCGATCATCCTGGATATGATATTTTTGTTCACGGCTGCTTTAAATAGTTCGGTGAAAGTTTTGAAGAACCATGTTCTTAATTTTTTAAGCCATGATATTCTACCTCTTTCTGGTGGTCTTCTACCATAAACTTTCCCTTGGAGAACGGACTTTAAAAGGTGATATTTGCTTTCGTTCCTCATAATATGTCTGAGGTACTCAAGCTTTCTTCTCTTGATGGTGATCATTACTTCCAAGTCCTTTTTAATTCTCTCCATCACTGCCTTGTTGGTCACTCTGTGCACCCATAATATTCTTGGAGGGTATGATTTTGATGTCGATGTTGAGGTTATGACTTTTAAGCAGTTTAGCCATTTAGGTGAAGGCGGCACTTGCTTTCTCTATTCTACACCTGATCTCCTGTAAGAATTCCCAATTATCATTGATCATGGTTCCCAGATAGGTGAACTGTGTTACTCTGTCTATTGGTGTGTTGATGATCGTTAAGCCGTATCTTTCACCAGTTTCTCCACTGATTACCATGAATTTGGTCTAACTAATGTTAATTTCTAAGCCATAGTTAATCTGAAGTCTTTTATTTTGTTCATTAGTTCTTGTAAGTTGTTCATGTTGTCAGTGAATACCATAGTATCATCTGAGTACCGGATGTTGTTTATTCGTTCTCCATTTAGCAAAATTCCTATATCGGTGTTCTCAAGGGACTCTTTAAAGATTTCCTCCTAGTAGAGATTAAATATGAGTGGTGACAGGATACAGCCCTGCCTAACTCCTCGAAGGATGTTTACTGTGTTGGTTTGCTCTTCCGTATTCATTGGATCTTTATCATCTATCCCCGTATTCATCAAGACGTCTATAATCTTTTCCTGTTTTATTCTATTAAACGTCTTCTGGTAGTCTATAAAACAGGCAAAAATATCACTAATTATATCTCTACAGCGCTGGAACAATACATGTTGGCAGAAAAGTGCTTTTTTTGCACCCATGCCCTTCATAAATCCAAATTGTGTATTTGACACTCATTCTTCGCAGATTCTATAGATTTTTCGATGAATGATTTTAAGGAACAGTTTTAGCATGTGACTTACAAGACTTATAGTTTAAAACAAATTTTAACACCAACTGCGAGGTGCTGAATGAAGGTAGAAGAGTGAAACAAATTAAAGAGTTTGTATACTTAGGTTCAAAATTCACGAGACGGAAAGTATGACTGTAATATTGAGTAAATGGTGTTGGCAGGAAAACAAATGATTAAAACGATACACAACTTTATAAGCAGCGAAAACGTGTCAAAAAAGGCACGGGCTGTACATAGAGGAGTGCTGGTCCCTACACTTAGATATATATGGTAGTAAATGTTTGGTTTGGTAAAAGAAGCATGAAAGTAAGATCAATGCTGCGGAGATTAGTAGCCTGAGAAGTATAGCTGGAGTTACTGTGATGGTTAAAGTGAGGAAGAAGATGTAGTAACAAAGATAGATAAAGTAATACTTGAATGACTCGGATACGTAGAGATGAAAGAAGATTGACGAAACAAAATTATAAGGCGAGTGTGAATGGATAAGTTGGTAGAGGTCGACCTAAGCGAACATATCTCGATCATATCGAAATTGTTTTGAAAAAGGCCAGGTTAAAAGTACCAACAACCAAGGAGCATGTATGAAGGAAGCGCTGATGAACGTGTGTAAGAACCATAGCCAGTGAAAAGAAGTGGTCTCTGCCTACATGTATACATTTATTTTAAAAATAAAACAATCCAACTATATTTCTGTCCAATATACTCTCTTTTTTTAATTTAAACATTTTGCCATTACAATCCGATCTAAGTAGTAGATTAATTAGTAACTTACATTAAACTTAAATTACCACTTTAAAACTAACTAAGGTCTTACTTATCAGTATCCTTAGATTTATAACAAACTATGTATACTAATTAGAGAATACCCAATTCCGCACATTACTCTGCTTCTGTCACTCTTACGGTATTAATTCGAAAGGCTTAACTTTCTTGAGTCTTCTTACCAGTGCTGCTGGATGTCCTCTAGATTGTTGTGACAATGGAGTCGTCGTTTGTGCTTCTGTCACTCTTACTGTACCAACTTTAAAGGCTTAACTTTCTTGAGTCCTCTTACCAGTGCTGCTGGATGGCCTTTAGATTGTTATGACAATGGAGTCGTAATTTGTGACTTGTAGCAAGCTTGGTTTTGGTTTGTTTAACAGTATCCATTATCAGGTCCTGACAAATATTACTGTTTTGGATGTACCAAGGAACATCCACGATGTTTTTCAGTACTTTATTTTGGAACCTTTAAATAATTTGTATATTACTCTGGCTGGCACAATCCCAAAGCTAAATACCATACGACCAAATAGGTTTAAGTATCTGTTTGTACAACATAAGTTTATTATGCAAGAAAATCGTTGCAAAGATATTGATTAAAAGAATGACGAATGAAACTGAGAAGATGATATGGGATGTGCAAGCAGAATTTAAAAAAGAAAGAAGATGTATGGATCAGTTTTTTTATTACGAGGTATAGTCAGCAGGCCTATTGCGCTTTTATAGACTTGGAAAAGGCCTATGACAGAGTAGGGAAGAGTGAATTGTGGTCGACATTGTCTATGTATGGGGTGAGCGGTAGTTTAACACGAGCACTTTATCAATTTACGAGGATTCCACTGCTTGCGTCAGGATAAACGGAGCTTACACGAACAGGTTTAACATCTAAAAAGGTGTGAGATAGGAATGTGTGGCTTCGCCATGGCTGTTTAACTTATACATAGACGATTGTTTAAAAGATTTAAAAGAGAGTGCATATGGATTAAAAAGGAACGATTTGATCGTCAAATGCCTTCTTTACGCAGATGATCAAGTCATATTAGCGTCATCTGAAGAGAAGTTGTAGGCGATGGTTAATGTTATGCATGACGCCCTGAAAATCAAGGGAATGAAAATAAATGTTAGCAAAACGAAAGTAATGGATTTTGAAAGAGAAGAAAGCATGACAAACTGTGAAGTTCTGATTAAGGTAGAAAGAGTGAAACAAGTAAATTAGTTTCTATACTCGGGTTTAATGTTTATGAGAGATGAAAAGTATGACAGTGACATTGAGCGAAGGGGGTTGGCAGGAAAACAAATAAATGGGGCACTGCATAGCTTTATGAACAGCCAGAAAGTGTCGAACCCAACACGTTGGGTTTGGCAGAAACATGAAAATAGGATTAATGCTGCTAAGATAAGTAGTCTAAAAAGTATAGCCGAAATGACTCGGTTGGATAAAGTAAAGAATAGTGAGATAAGGGAACGCTGTGGTGTAAAAGAAGATGTGGTTAAAAAGATAGATAAAAAAATGCTTAGATGGTTTGGACACGTAGAAAGGATATATAAAGGAAGATTGACGAAACAAATTTATAAGGCGAGTATAAATGGACAAGCCGGTAGAGGTCGACCTTTGTGAACATATCTCGATTAGATCAACATTGTTTTGAAGAAAGTCCAGGTCAAGAGTACCATCAACCAACGAACATGTATGAGAGCACTGATAAAAGTAGAGGAATCCAAAGATGTGTGTAAGAACCGTAGCAAGTGGAAGAAAGTTGTCTATGTCTACTCCTACGGAAAAAAAGCGTGACTATATGTATGTATGTATGTAAAGCGTTGACATTCTTTTAATAAGCCAGTACATCTATATTGAATTTCAAGTAACTCTCTTTTTCCTTAATGTGAGCTTTCTGGCGAAGCTTGCGTCAAGGGTAATACCCAAGTATTTTGCCGTGTTCGCGAACGGTATCCGGTTACCGCTTAAATTTATGGGTATGTGGTTAGTTTTATTTATAAAATTTACGAGTGTATACACTTTGAATTTGATCCTTTACCTTTTTGTCTAGGTATTTATTTTGTAAATTGATGTTTGTAATTGTTGAGCCGTTTCTTCGTAACTATCCCCTACTGCTAATATATCAATATCATCTGCAAATGTTGCTAATGTATTATTTTCTTATTGGGAATTATCACTTGTGTACAGGAGATACCTACAGATACTTGTGTACAGGAGATACAGCACACTTCCCTGAGGCATTCCAGCATTGATTCTGTTAAGTTCTGAGTAGGCTTCCTGTTGTTTGATCCTAAAATATCTGCCTGACATATAAGATTCCAAAATATCAAGATACTGTCAAGGTAAATCGTGGGAGAGTACTACAACTTAGCAAAATATGGGTTATTGCAAAAAAAAATTCCATTAGATTAGATCCACAACATACTACCTATGAATTATCTTGCAACAGCTACCTAATTGTAGTATATTGTATATTTTATATTTTGAATAATATGATTATTGCATGTTAGGAATATTTGCATGAAAAATATGATGACAATATTTCATAAAAAGAGATAGTTTTAAAAAACAAAAATAGGAATTGGAGAATTTTAAACTTGTGCTAGTATTGAGAGAATAGCATTAAAGACGCTATATCAGTGAAAAATTATTTTTAGTAATAATCAAGCATTTTTTATAACAATTGAATATTGTTACTAAAAAATGATTTTTGGTTAAAAAAAAATCCAATTGTTATAAACAATTTAAGATAGCTCCCGCTTATGAAATGATAAGAAAAAGTTTGAAAGAATACGGTTGACATAGAAAAAATATTGTTAATGACAATTATAATTTGGTATAAACAATTTGAAATTGTTTTTTTATAATTTTGATATTAATAATTGTTATAACAACAAAACATGGTATTTTTTCATTCTTTCCCCTGGGAAGCTAGTCGTGTAGACCTTTCGGGTCGCACCCAGACCACTGATATTTAATATTTTGATATACTCTCCCCGACAACATTGCGTGCAATTCTTCCATTGCCCCAAACAGTGGAGGAAGTCTTCAGGCGTTAGGACATTTAGTAACCTTGTCGTTTTTTCCTAACTACTTCAAAGGACTGTAGGTAGTTCTCTTACAAAAATTACTTTACTTTGAGAGCAAGAAGATCCAAACAGGGAGTTAAATTAGATGAATATGTAAGACGGTTGAGGATACAAATTTGTTTTGGCCAAATACTGCATTTTAATAATTGGTGTAGGAAAAATATATATACACCTGAATTTGTGTAAATTCTTAACATTTTTTTAACGATCTGACATATCCTAATAATGGATAGGTACATTTTTTTTTAAATCTAACTCATTTTTAGTGAAAGCATAATTAAGGTAAGCCAAGCTAGAAACAGGTTTAATTTTTCCTTTGAAACGTACTTAAAAAAGTGAAAGTTCGTAAAAGTAAATGCAGAGACCCCGATTAAAGTATAAAAATAAATTTTTGTTTTTGGATTCGAAACAATTGTGTGCGACGCTCCTGATGGTGATGAGTTTTTAAGGTCAGTAGAACTCCGGCGTGTTTGAATAAAAATGCGCTTAATGATGTGTTTCACGATTTTGTCTTTTTAATTATAAAAAGACGATGAGAGTGCGATGCGCCGAACGCTACCGGAATACCATTAAAAACTTTCTACTCTATCCCTTCTTTATTTATCTTCGGACAGAACCGGACACTTAAATAATTTTTCTTATTTAAAAATAAATGTTTCAAGCAAAAATTGTATATTTTGAATACCGATTTGCAAATTTTTTCGCAAATCTTACGGGACTGTAAGTGTTCAAAGATTCGTGACTTAACATCATTAAACCTGACAGAATAAACCCCACTATGTAGTATTTTTAGTGTGATATCTGGGGATCGGAGAGGCTATTCAATGGTATCTCTTTTCCCAAACAATTTATCAAAATTACTAACAATAACTTACAATAACCATAACGGGAGGGTGCTTTATCTTGTTGCCATATTAGCTTTTCTTTTACAGGCTGCAGATGTTAATAAAGTACAGAAGTGACACTATTTTTTTAAAAAATTAAGACCCAATTAGCCTTCCACTGCTTAAAATCAATGCCCATACACTTACGCCAGGAGACTTTAACTTTGTTTTTCATACGTCGAGTGGAGAACCAACAATCTTGTTCAGTTCAACGCCCAGAAAACACAAAGCGCCACGTTTTCCAAGAAAATGAATTCTCCAAATCATTTCATCACAATGTCCGAAAATACACTTAAATCAAGTCCCTCCATCTCGATTTTGAGAGTCACGGTGTCTAATATGTCTTGGCATGACCAAGTTGCTAACATCGCAAAGTCAGCAAGCCAGAGGCTAGGTTTTCTGTGGAAAGCTAGAAAGTTTTTTACTCCTAATCAACTGTTGACGACGTACAAGGCTTAGATCCGACCTCTACTGGAGTATTGCTCGCACATTTGGGGTTCAGCACCAAGACATTCTCTTCGTCTTCTAGATTCCATTCAGAAAAGAGCCATTCGCTTGATAAACAGCTCAACTCTCACAGATACCCTTCACCCTCTAGAACATAGAAGAAGAGTTGCAGACCAGTCATTGCTCTACAGATATTTCCATGGCAGATGCTCCAGAGAATTAAGAACTCTTGTACCACCATTGGCCACATTCGGCCGAAGAACTCGGCACGCTGATCAGTCTCACCCATTTACTCTTAAGATTGACACTACAAGGACCAATCTCCATCAAGAATCCTTCTTTTATAGGGCTGCTACGGAATGGAACAAGCTTTCAAAATCAGTTTTTTTAGAGAACTATGACCTGCAACTTTTTAAAAATCGAGTTCACAATCATTTCCTTTCTATAATCCTTTCCTTTTCTAATATTCGCAGTGCGGGCCGTCCGCGGCCCACACGATAGGTCTACCCTTTTTGCGACTATTTTTATTAAAAAAAAAATACGTCTGTCCGTTTTAACCTTATTTAGGCCCTAAAGTAAAGTATTGCATACTTTTCTAATTCCTTTGTAGGCTTATTCTTGCTTTTTATACTACTTGGAGATATAGACGGTGATACACAAGACATTGCGTCGCAACATCAAGATTCTCTTCTGTAGTAACTTACTTTAGTCTACATAAACGAGAAAATGCCACTACCGACCCGGTCTTTTTAAATCTTGAAATCAATTTGCTAATAGCTTGTCGAAATAAAATCTTTTTTTTTGGTTGACATTTCGATATTTAGCCAAACACAAAAAGAGTTCGTAGCTTCATATATTCAATAATCAAAAAATGTATATGAAAATTCCAATAAATTAGACACCTCTCATTCTCCACAACGGACTTAATATCCTCCGGAGCATAGGTCTGCACTGGAGTTTCATCAATACCGTACGAGTGCCTCAGATAATAGTATAGCACTCGTAATGCCGCATTGTGTCTAGGGATGTAGTCCAAACTGTATACACCGTGCATGCTGAAAGCATGTGCATCACCGTTTCCGCCGCCCTATGGCTGGCCCTGCATCTATCATCAGGGACCTCTATACCCATGACTCGGCTTCGGTAATGTAAGGTATTGAAAATTCCATCCTGATGAACCCCTCTGTTTCCGATTTTAGCCCGCCTGGCCATAGGAATGCAAAGGTCAGTTCTTTGGATAAGACCCTGTCTTCAATGTTGTTGAAGAAGACAGAATGTAGAGGCTTATTCATGTGGAGCTGCAGAGTTTTATTAACTTCTGCAGCTTTGACGCGGGCTTTCTTCCGAGCGAGGTCAAGCTCAGTGAATGATTCAAGCGCTCTCCGCTCGGAATCGAAAATAAAAGAGAGTTCATCAGCTGCTCGGTGTGCTGCCCTGAAGAGAAATGTTCCTACTCCTGCAACTTCATGGCTTTTGACCATTTGCAGAAGGGGGTTCAAACTCCTGATGACTTTGCAGGCGTTATCCAACTATTCTGTTATGGAGATACTCCAAACATTAGAGTCCATGGCCTCCCTGCTTTCTTGGGAGATATAACCGTGGAACGAACGAATTTGGATGCAAACTCCTATTTAGGTGAATCATTTTTCGACTACCAACGTCAAGTTCGCGCAGTTCAGCTAGAGTCCACTTTATTATTCCAAAGGAGTAGAGCAGGATCGGAACAGCAAGCATGTTAGTAGCAGCGACTTTATTCTTGCCCGACAGTTCCGAAGACCAGATCTGCTAAAGTCGCTGCCTATACTTGTTGCGTAGAGCGTCCTTTACCATTTGTGTTTCCTGGATGTGGCTTTCCTCTTTCCCCTCTCGCCGGATGCATAAAGTTTAAGATCATCCACATAAAATAAGTGGGTGGGTGACCTTATGCCTCCGCTGATTGGGTGGTCCGCAGTAATAACCCTTGGTTTTCCTGAGTTCAACGGATAATGGCAACAGTGAGATGCAAAATAAGAGAGGACTGAGGGAGTCTCCCTGAAAAACTCTCTTGATGATGACCGGTTCTGTCTGGACTTTCGCATTACCCGACGTTTTGGTAAAGCTCGTCCTTTAAAGCGGCATCAGTTGTTTAATGCATCTCACTATCGGTTCGGGTACCTAAAGGCATAGAGAGGTTTCGCTTGTACTGCACGGAGTCCTGCGTAATAGACCTATCTGTCAGCAGGTTCTCCCTGCAGCCAGCGACACCTCTCTTCGACCCTCGTTGTTCATATATCCGCTGATAAACCTTGTCTACTACTAGGAGCATGCGATTGTACAAAAGCTTGTAACATGCGTTTAAACAGGTTATTGGTCTGTAATTCTTGGGATTGGACAAATCTCCTTTCTTGGGGAGAGTTATTATTATTATTATTTTTTTTTTTTTTTTTGGATTAGGCAGCGTTCGATTGCCATGATCATTTAGCTGCCAGTATAGTATTTAAATTCTATTTGTTAAACGAAGATGATCAATATAGGTAAGAGCTTTTCTAATATTTTCGGAATTATTCAAATTATTTTCAAATTCAGGGTTTATTCCCATATTGTGCCTGAGATACGTGTACATCGGACATGAGAAGATATGCGCAACTGACATTCTTGTATTGCAATGGTCGCATCGGGGTCTGGGCCCTCCCACTAAGAGATACGAGTGCGTGAGATGGGTATGTCCGATTCTGAGGCGGCAAGTAATTACTTGTTCACGTCTGTTCAGGGTAATTGGGTATCTCCATTTATTAGTATTTGGCTTAATATTGTTCAATTAAGTATTTTGGGAGGTCCATCTTTCTTGCCATGTACTAAAAATTTTTGAGTTGATTTGGATGTTCATATCAGTATAAGGAATAGGGATTCCTTCATCTTCTGGAGTGAGTGTTGCTTGTTTCGCCGCAAGATCTGCCCTCTCGTTACCAGTGATGCCACAGTGGCTAGGAGTCCAAAGAATGGTGCATTTTTTTTCCGGCGCTAGATAAGTAACTAGTTCTAAGATATTTTGGCAATAATTATTTCTTGTGAACCTGTTATTTAGTGACTGAATTGTACTCAATGAGTCAGAACAAACTACGCAGCTTTGGTGGGTTGAAAACGAAAAGAAAAGGAGGGCTTGCCATACGGCGTATAGTTCCGCAGTGAAAATTGAGCAACTAGGATTCAAAGACCAGAAGTGCTCGTTTTCTCCTATTACAATTGCAGCGCCAACACCATCACTTGTTTTTGATCCATCGGTGTAAATGATGAGACTATTTGTGTACAAAAATATTTCATTCATGAAAAGAGCTCTGTAAGTTGAGCTAGATGTCTCGCTTTTCTTCCATGATGATAATCCGTAATTTAAGGTTGGTAGGGTAAATTGCCATGGCGGGATAGAAGGAACGTTGTTGGTTAAAATGGAGAAACTCTCTGTAGAGTATTTTCTGCAGGCTTCATGAAAACGAATTCGAGTTGGTCTAGTTGCCGTTGGTCTGAAAGCATACTCATCGGGGGATGAAAAGCTGGAGTGGTTAATATGGAGTGGCTGAGATAGAACTTTGGTTGCGTAGGTTATCGTTTGGAGGTCTCTTCTCAGGTCAAGAGGAAGTATCGTTGAGTCGCATTGCACTGCAACTGCAGGGCTGGTTCTGAAAGCACCAGTGGCCAATCTTAGGGCTGTCAGTTGGAGGTTATCCAATTGTTTCAGCCTTGAGGGTCTGCAAGAATTGTAAGCAATGGCACCATAATCCATTCGGCCTTGGATTACCGACTTGTATAAATTTAGAAGGATTTCTCTATCTGCACCCCATTTAATGTTTGACATACATCTCATGATGTTCATAGCTTTTTGACACTTTGAAATTAGTTGATGGAGTTGTTCTTCCCAGTTCAGTTTTTTATCAAAAATTATGCCTAGGAATTTAATCGAGTTTTGAATGCTAATTGGATGACCTTGGATAAACAGTTCTGGATCTGGGTGGGCTAATCTTAATTTGCAGAAGTGTATGCAGTTTGTTTTTTCTTTCGAAAATAGGAAACCTCTTGATCTGGCTAATTTATCAAGGGTAAGTATTTCATTATTTAAATGTTCGTTAATGTTTTCCATGGACTTGTGTCTGTAGAGTAGGATTAAATCGTCAACGTATAATACTTTTTTGACATGATTTTGACTTTTTTCGAGAAGGATATTAATGGCCACTGCGAAAAGGGAAACACTTAGCACTGAGCCTTGAGGAATTCCGTTATCGAGTGTTCTATATGAGGAATCAATGGCTCCTATCCGAACCTGGAAGGTTCGATCTTGTAGGAAACTTTGGGAACTTAGGGAACATAAATTATTATTATTATTATTATTATTATTATTATTATTATTATTATCTATAGATGAATATAACCTATGCACGAATAATACTGATTATACTCAACCAGCCCCTATGTTTGATGGCGATCTTTCTCTGGAAATCCCAATCAGAGAGGATTGGATCGAGAACCTAATTAAACTTCAGGGCGCTGGAGGGAACTGCTAAGTTTTTTACTTGGCTTTATTAACCGTAAAAATAAATTACTACCCAGTAAAATTGAACAACAATGTAATGCCATGAAAGCCAAGTATATAAAAAAAAATGTTGACTTTCCAAATTCTCGTAAGAAAGAAAGTAAAAAAAGAAAATACAATACTAATGCTTATTTACTTTTCTAACTATTTTACTTGTCTTCTTACGACAACATAAATACGAAGAAAAAAATGATTTATTTGAATGTCTTAAGGCGATTTTTAGTATGATTTCGATTTCAACACACATAAAAATCAATTCCTGACAAACAGTGACGTACGGATGGACTAAATTTTTAAATTATTTAATTTATTTTTAAAATAAAAATTTATCGAACCTTTATTTTTCTTATATACTTCAAAAGATGTTGCAAAAAATAAAGAAATGAATTATTTATATTTTTAACATACGTTACAAAATACATACAAGGTGTTAATTTAAAAAAATATATATAAAAAACTGATTTGATTTTGGTAGATTGTTTTAGTTGGTACATATAACAAACATGTATGCTTACAGTTTCGGTTTTAAAAAATCTTCCGCATTAGGAACAGAATGAAACTAGTTTTTTTAAAATTTTAAATAATTACCTATCATTTTACAAATATAATATAATATGAGTTTGTAATACTGGGGTTACAAGTTAACGAGAGACGAAAAGTATGCCTATGATATTGTTACAAATCCGGTCCTGTCAGCAACCGAGAGGTCGAGGGTCCGTATTCGACCGCTTCTTTTGTAACCGCCGACGGGGCCTAGGAAAGTCGCGCAACCTCTCGAATCCGCGTCGAACTTTGGAGAAACAGGTGGAATGATCTAGAATCGTGATAGGGAGATATAAAAGGGGAAAAACGATCATAACAAAAACAGTATTAGCTTATGTGTTTACAAATTAAATGTAAATAGTTATATAGAGTTGTAAAAGTTGTATTGCTAAGTGAATATCTAAGTGGTTAGTAAAAATAGAAGTTATTATATTAATCAATATTAAGCAAAGGTGTTGGCAAATAAATGGGGCACTGTATAACTTTATGAGCAGCCAGAATGTGTGCATAGCCAAGTGCCTACACTTAAGTATGATGGTGAATGTTAGGTTTGACAAAATAAGCATAAAAGTAATATGAGATGAGTAGTCTGAGAAGGATAGCTGGAGTGACTCTGATGAATAAAGTGACGAATATTGAGATGAGGAAACGCTGTGGTGCGAAAGATGTGGTAATAAGAAAAGATAAAGAAGTGCTTAGATGGTTCGGATACATAAATAGGATGGATGAAAGAAGATTGACGATACAGATTTATAAGGCAAGTGTAATGGACAATTCGGTAGGGGTCGACCTAGGCGAATGTATCTTGATTAGATCGAAATTGTTTTGAAGTTAGTCCAGAAAAGTAGAAAAATCAAAAGACGTGTGTAAGAACCGTAGCCAGTAAAAAAATGGTCCCTGCCTACCCCTACAGAAAAAAGGCGTGACTATATGTACGTATATGGCAAAGTCCTGTTATTCATTTTACTTACTGTTTTTAAGATCGTTGATGACATTCTTTGACCGAATGTATGGGTAGACTACAAAATTATTTTTAAAATGTTTTACAAATTGTAAAAAAGTTTTATGCAAACAATTTTAGTCCATCTTAGTAAAAACAATTTTAAAGGTTTACAGTTACAAAACTGTACATTATTTTAAAACGACTTTTTGTGTAAATAAAATGTTTAAACAAACAAAGAACTTACCATGTATGCAAATATGATTCAATAAAATATACTGACTTCCTATAACATTTCAAACGCCCGGTAGACATTAATCAATTTAACAAAAATTATACGGAATGTGTGTTAAATTAAAGTTAAAAATAACTTCATTTTTAAAATCACCGCGGTTTCTTATGCATTTAATAATTCTTGAGGCATGCTTAGGTTAGTCTTTGGAATGTATTGAAAGAAATGGGAGTCACTTATCTCCGATTAGCAACCTATATGGAAATAACAATGCCATAGTTAGTCTCGACAATAAAACATCAAATATTTTCAAAGTACATAGGGGAGTGCATCAAGGATGTAACCTATCGCCGAGACTGTTTAACGCTTACGGTGAGTTTATAATGAGCTGAGCTCTAGAGAATTTTGAAGGAGATGTATCAATCAATGGTAGAAACATACATAATCTCAGGCACGCGGACGACACTACCCTAATACCAAGAGATGAAGATGAGATGATTACACTTTTTGATCAGGTTGCAAATGAAAGCGAAGCCCTAAGTCTCGAAATAAATTAAGACAAGACCAAGCTAATGATCATTGATAGGAGTAACACCATACAGTTAAAAAATCTGCAAAATAGAATTGAAGTAGTAGAGGAATTCATCTATTTAGGATCGCTAATAAACAACAAGGGAGGGTGCGAAACAGAAATAAGAAGACGGATAGTATAAGCTAGGACAGCAATGTCAAACTTATCCAAGATATGGAAAGACGGTTGCATAACCAGAAACACTGAAAGAGCACTGGTTAACACCTTAATGTTTTCGATATTTTTATATGGTTCCGAATCCTGGACAATAAAGTCGAGCGACAGGCAACGAATAGATGCATTTGAAATGTGGTGCTGGCGGAGGATGCTTCGCATACCCTGGACTGTATACCGGACAAATGTGTCAGTATTAAGCGAATTGGAAATCAACAATCGATTATCCATTCTCGGTTACTTCGGACACATCACCAGACGAGATCAAACAATCTAGAAAGACTAATCGTGCAGGGCAAAGTGAAAGGTAAAAGGTCAAGAGGAAGATCTCCATCACGATGGATAGACCAAATTAAAGGGATTACAGGGCAAACCTTGCAGACAAATTTAAGAGTAGCGGAAGACCGACAGCAATGGAGACAATCGACCAATCAATGCTCATAGACATGATGTCACAACCCTTCAGCAATGAAGATATGACTAAGAAGAAGAAAGAGGCTTACTTACCTAATAGCTGCTTTTTTATTTCAAGCAAAATATTAATAAATTACAAGCTATATTACATTAGTTTAATTAAGCTACAACGACCAAATTTCTGAAACAGAATGGATAAGTTATTTCTCTACTCTGATTCTGACTTAAAGTCAGTAACATCACTGTTAGCGTCAATTCAATACCAATGGGAGTAATTTCTTGTCTTTCTCATATTGGTTCCTTATTATATCATTTGTCAATTTCTTTTCCTGTATGATCAAGAGAGTTTTCCCAGATCTCTGAGTTAACGGTTTAAAGTGCTTCAGACCACATATTTAAACAGACTTTTTCTGCATTTTCATTAAAGCCAATATGTTTATTATAATATTGCCTTGCAATGCCCCAAATCAATTCAATTGGATTAAAAATGCAGTTAAATGGCGGGAGACGCAACACTTTATGCCCATATTGTTCAGCTAGGTCATCTATTAAATATCTTTTTGGTGGTTTGTTTTTAAAAAATATACCAGTTTCAATTTTGTTAACAAAATCAGTAAAACTACTTTAAACTTTAATTACAATGCAATGTAAAGATAAAGGTAGGAGATTGTTTTATAAAATTAAAAACTATTGTATAAACATAAAATATAATGTACTTACTGATCCACAATCTTTAGAAGCTTATGTTTTAACATAGTATGTGAAAATGCAATATTTCAATTTGCTAGCCATTCTTCAATATCCGCTTTGAGCCAGGACATACTGTGGTAAGGAGCATTGTCCATAATAATTACTGATGGTTCAGTGAGACTCTTTAGCAACTGATTTTCAAACCATTTTAAAAAAATTTCTTGGTTCATTTCACCATAACAATCAAATTTGACAACGTCTTAAAAACGTATATAAAATTGCCAACTTATGAATCCAACTGTCAACTGCCAGCTGGCGCTCATAGATCTTCATTTGGAAAAACCGTTTTATTAATACCTAATAAAAGTTGAACTGTGTGTAATATTGAATGAAATATTTATGTATAATATCTGAAATTTTATGTACCGTCTAAAATAATATAGAAATTGTAATATTTAACAAGACATTGACTTGATTTATGCAATAAAATATTACGAACAGACTGACCCGATGTGTTCGAGATTATATAAAATGAACGTTGATTTTAATTATTGTTGGTATCAAATTTTGAAGAAACAGATCGTTGATGACGTGCATGCCCATTTATATTGTATGAGCTTTAGTGCCTTAGCCTTTGTTTTTCGACGGCAATGTTTTGTGCAAGGCAGGGTCGATACTATATTACAATGCTAAGTGCGGTGCATTGTTATGAATATATCATTTGAGTAACCCTTGCTTTGTCTTGTTAAAAAAGGGGTTAAAATAACCCTCGAAGATTAAATTAACCCACTTAATTGCCTCACACCATCATGAACCCAATGAAAGAATAGGTAATCAGAAAACACAACATGATTCCCATTTACCGCCCCAATTTGATCTGCCATCACAAATGAACAATTAAATGAATGAATAACCTTTTTTGTATGTAGACTATGAAAGGTAGAGGTAAGGAGCACCGTCTCTATGTATGAAAAAATGTCCATCAAAACACGTCCAACAAGGGTGGCGCTACGATACTATATAATTAGTTTAATTTGTTAAACAGTTGAGGCTACGTTTACTGATATTTCGTTGACTACTTTAGTCATAAATAGATTTTAATTTCTGAACTCAGCACACTTTATTCACTACATAACAGCTAAATTCATATAATAGTTTTTCGTACGCCAGCGCTATTATGGTAGGTACTAGAAACTCTATTTTCAGCGTACCGCTGGACATTTTTTTAAGTTCCCCTCCATATCAGACGGTGCTCCTTAACTCTACCCATCATAATTTGGACATAGGTTAGGTTAGGTATAATGTGAGTGGAGCGTGGTCGCCCCTCCACTGCGACCTTTAGTAGGTCTATTGTGGCTCACCCCTAGAGGTTACAGTTCACCGCACAATCCAGCCGTTCTCACAAAGTTTATGGTTGTATAGGGTGAGATTGTTTTGAAATCGGTAGGTTCTAGGTTGGTGTAACCAAATATGCTAAACCTTATTCTTCACAGGCCAGGGCATGAACATACTATATGTTCAGCAGTCTCGTCTTCCACGTAGCAAAACGGACAGTCCGTTTGTTGGTTTAGACCTATTTTTCCGAGGTGGTATCTTAGACGACAGCGTCCTGTAAGCAGTCCCGTTAGAATACGCAGGTCATTTTTGCTCCATTTTAGGATCTGCTTAGTTGTGTAGTAAGGTCACCCTATTATTCGCACAATGGTACTCTAAGGATTCGATGCGATTCCATACAAGTTAAGAATTTATATTGTTAGAGCTCAGTGATTTTAAAGCAGCCTGGCTGTCTAATATTATACTTATGTTTTTGTTTGCTAGAGGTCTGTTGGTCAACTCTCTTGCACACAATTTGATAGCAAAGACTTCGGCCTGAAAGATTGTAGCATACCTGCCAAGACTGGTAGATATTTAAATCTTTGGTTTCCTGCTGAAAACACCGGCTTTAACTCCATGTGGGGTTTTTGAGCCATCTGTGTACATTATGTATTCAGTCTCTGGGAAGAGGATTTCTCCCCTCACCCATTCGTCTCTTTTCGGCAAGAGGACTTTGAAAGACTTTTCTACGTGTATTTTTGTGGCTAGCAAGTCAAGAACCATCCCGAGAATTTGGTGGTTTTTTGTTAATTTAGACATAACTTTCATGAGTTGCCCGCAACTCCGTATATATATATATATATATATATATATATATATATATATATATATATAAACCCAAATAAAGTGTACAATTCAGTATCATTAGTATATGTACCTAATATTAATACTCGATAAAGTTTCTGATGGTATCAAAGTAACAATAGGCCGATGATAGCTAAAATAAGCAAGTGTTACTTGTAACAAAGGCGGAGCCTAAGCGACGGAGCGAACCGAGTAGTTACGGGGCTGCTCGAAGCTTTCGCATCACGGTATCGCGACACCAACAGTCGTTGTTACCACGATACACAGAAACACAGTATGACACTGCCATAAGATACTTTTGATTTCCAGCAGATGAAGATTTTAGAAAACAGTGGGTTATTGCATGCTGTAGAAAACATAAAATTAATTTAAAAATGGTAAGGTATACTTCAGAAGGAAGTTTACCATCCAATAAAAATTATTAAATAAATTATAACATCAAAACTTATTTAAAAAAATTTATTTTGTAGTTCAAAGAGTTTAGACATGTTTTTGTTTTACAGTCATGATATTGGAGATTTATGACTGCAGAAATGGATCAGTCCAATGTACTTAATAATATTATATTTAATTATTTTTAGCAAAAATTTGCTCCATTCACTTCGAATGAGACGTCTATGAGATAAAGGTTGCTGAATTATAGTACAACAAATTCCAGAATACTCAGAAATGATGCTGTACCATTTTTGAATATGCCAATAAATATAATAAATAATAATTTTAAAAACTGTAAAAGAAAGTTGGACCGTTCACAAATTTTACAAATTGAGATAAAATTTACTAATAGTAGTATTTATTGTTGCAGGTGTATACATTGTATTTATGTAAATTTTAAAAAATATATTTTGCCTACTTTCCTTCTTATGCACCTTCTCTCCAAAGTTGATATTTTTTAAATTAAATAAATTTCTGACATGAAAAATATGTGCGTTTATAACAAACTTAATTTAATGTATGCTCTGGAATACGAGCACTGAAATCACTTTACGAGGATTCCACTGCTTGTGTCAAGATAAACGAAGCTTACACGGACTGGTTTAACATCAAAAAAGGTGCGAGACAGGGATGTGTGGCTTCGCCATGGCTGTTTCACTTATACATAGACGATTGTTAAAAAGATTTAAAAGAGAGTGCAAATGGATTGAAAATAAATGATTTAATCGTCAAATGCATTCTTTACGCCGATGATCAAGTCATATTAACGTCATCTGAAGAGGAGTTGCAGGCGATGGTTAATGTTATGCATGATGCCCTGAAAATCAAGGGGATGAAAATAAATGTAAGCAAAACGAAAGTAGTTTTTAAAAAAGAAGAAACTGGAAGTTCTGATTAAGGGAGAAAGAGTGCAACAAGTAAATGAGTTTGTATACTTGGGCTCAAAGTTTACGATAAATGGAAAGTATGACAGTGATATTAAGCGAAGGGTGTTGACAGAAAAACAAAGAAGTGTTGGTTTCTACACTTATGTATGGTAGTGATTGTTGGGTTTGACACAAGAAGCATGAAAATAGGATTAATGCTGCGGAGATATGTAGTCTGAGAAGTATAGCTGGAGTGACTCAGTTGGATAAAGTAAATAATAGTAAGATAAGAGAACGCTGTGGTGTAAAAGAAGATGTGATTACAAAGATAGATAAAGGAAGGCTTAGATGGTTTTAAAACGTATAAAGGATGGATGAAGGAAGATTGACGAAACAAATTTATAAGTAGAGTGTGAATGGACAAGTCAGTAGAGGTCGACCTCGGCGAACATATCCCGATCAGATTAACATTGTTTTGAAAAAGGCCAGGTCAAGAGTACCAAAAACCGACGAGCATGTATGGAGAGCACTGATGAAAGTAAAGGAAGCAAAAGATGTGTGTAAAAACCGTAGCAAGTGGTATCTGCCTACCCCTACGGAAAAAAGGCGTGACTATATGTATGTGTGTATGTATGTATGTATGAAATTCATCATTTATCGATTTTTTTTTTATTTTACCTTTACATTTTTTACTGCCAATGTTATTTGGTGCAGTCTTTAAAAAATGTTTCTTACCAAACAC
Source organism: Agelastica alni (assembly GCA_950111635.1). Lineage (NCBI taxonomy): Eukaryota > Metazoa > Arthropoda > Insecta > Coleoptera > Chrysomelidae > Agelastica > Agelastica alni. The sequence goes on from OX467716.1 coordinate 17,747,414, forward strand.
TTTTATTTTCAAATATTAGTGATTTGATTGAAAATGAATCATAAATATATTCCAAACGTTCTAGTATCAGGTGATCAAATCTCCTCTAACAAATTCTCTATTCGTCGTTCGACATCTTAATCTCAATAAGAGGGCTCGATTATTGTATTTATATCATCATTTCCGTATTCAAACAATGCAATTCATTCAAATATTGCTACCTGCGTAATGTTAAAAGAGCGATAAAGATAGAATAGTATATTGTGCAACTAGTGCGTTAAGTTGGCGATTGCTCACGAGAGCGAAGTTGAACGCACGGGTTGCACATACTATTTTTTATTGCAAATGCGGAATAAACGCAAGTATAAAACAGCGGTCCAGACCAAAAATATTAACTGAAATAAAAATATAAATTTTTTAATGTTAACTTGACAGTTGCGCGTTCGGCTGCTAACCGAAAGGTTGGTGATTAGAATTTGCGTGCGACAAAGATAGTTTGCGTGTGCTAAGTATAATTTTTTTACACTACAAATATTATATTTTTATTTCAGTTAATATTTTTGGTCTGGACCCCTTCGCAATAAAAAATAGTATATGCAACCCGTACCAACTTATCTCACTAGTTGTACAATATACTATTGCGTGCGCCAAGTAACACTCAAATGACGTAAGCATGCGCCAAGTAAACTTGTCGCACTCAACTGGGCAAACAGCTATTTTTAAACCGCAACAGCGTGCTCTAAGATACTTCTCCCCCATGAGTAATAAAAAACAATATGCACAATGACATACCGTGTTTATGTATATCGTGGTTGTTACCCCCTAAGCGAGCCATTAGATGTTTTACATCAGAAACTTTTAGTATTAGATGGGCAATACACATCGACATTTGAAAAATACACAATATTGATGAAATGGCTAAAGAACGTGGAATTACTGTTCTTTGATGGCCACAATATCACTGCGAATTAAATTCGATTAAGCTTATTTGGGCGCGAATAAAAGAATATATGACCCATATTCATAAAACATTTAAACTTAATTATGTTCGGTAACTTTAATTGCAATCATTAACCAAAATTGAAATTTCGAACATTATTTACAATATTAAATTATTTCATTCTTTACCCCTGAATATGGATTTAACAGTTTCATCCTCCCATTTGTATTTTGTGGTTGTATTGTTAATGTATCCAAAAGAGACAGGCTTATGCGGAAACAAGGGTCAAATTTAAAAAAATAAAATTTAAAAATGCGAGCATATATTTTGTTAATAATAAATTTTCTCATTAACGTGCTATGCACGCCAAACGAAGAGAGTTTATTTAAAAATTTAAATATTTCCTTAAATCTTGCTCCCGGACTACGATGAACTGCCGGAATTGTTCAAAATCCCGAAGTGGTGGTAACATCTACAATGTGAGCGTGCCGACGTCACAACGAGTATAAGAAGTAAAACTCATTGGTAGCAGCGGAGTATTTTGTGAGCGATTTCCACGTCCTTCGGTCATACCAGGTCAAAGCTCTTCATATTTTAAAAGAGAAAGACTTGTTTGAACTAAAAGTGTTACCCGGTTTGGTACGTTTGACCTACTCTTGGATTACGCGTAGGTAAGTCAAGTTCCTTGCTCTACACCAAGGATTCTACTTTCTTTTGGATGAGTGAATTAATATTCGTGGTGAATCTTGATTTTTTTCGGGTGGTGTACATACAGGTTTGACAAAAAAATTGTGATCAATAAGTGCTATGTAAAGGGTGTTTTTATTTATTTTTTACGATATTTGTGATGTGACAGTGTTCCTGAAAAAAATAATAGCAGTAGGAGTTATTCATTTAATTTAAAATAATATTTAATGTCGTAGCCAAAAGTTTAATAAATAAATTATACAATATAAATTTAAAATATAATAAATTTTATTATTCAAATAACATATTCATTTAAATGGTCTTTGCAACCAGATATTTTTATAATAAAAAGAAGTTTCCATAAAATTAAAGTTTTTTTTTAAATATAAATAAAATTATTTTAAATACAGGTATTTCATTTAATAATTTATTAAGATAATTTTTTTTTTTAATTTAATTTTTTTTTTATTTATTAAATTTTTTTTGGATAAATAAATTATTTTAACTGGTAATTTTAGCGTATTTATCTCATTGCAGTGGTCTACTGACCACTACAATGTCTACTGACATTAAAATTTTGATGATATACGGTTTAAGAAAAAATTAATTAAACATTTTTGCATTTTTTTAAATCGTTCTACAGCTGTTTTTATCATTGATTTTTTTTAATTAAAAATAAAATAATAAAACGTTAAGAAATAAATGTACAATCTTAATATTAAATAAGTTCTCTTAAATAATATGACCACAATTTTCTTAATTTAATATAATCACATACATAAATTTAATATAAATCATAATTAAATAAAATATTACATTGTTTATTTTACATTTATATTAAATATGGTAAATAGCTTAGTCAATTAATTAATTTAAATGCGAATTAAATAAATTACTTGAACCTAAAAATAAAAAATTATCCAAATCTACTAATAATGGATAAGATTTTACTCATTAAAAAATTAATTAATAATGTCACCTGCTAAAAAAATAATTTAGTGCTCCATTTTTTTTCTTAAAATTGAGTTTATTACCTTTAAAAAAATTCCAATAAAAATAAAAATATGTTAGTTTACATTTTTTTTAAAATTACTTATCAATGTCACGCAAGAAGTTATAGTATTTTGGGTAAATGACATTCATGGTTTTGCTGGCAAAGTCTTTTGTTATAATTTTCCAAGACTGTTTAGCATATATGTGGCTGAATTTTGATACAGTGCTACATTTTTTCAAGGTGTGGGTGATCGTGAGCTTATTGGTATAAACCTTGGACTTCAAAAAACCTGAAAAAAAAGTCCAACGACACCGACGTTAAGTCACATGAGCTGGGCAGTCAATTTTGATTACCAAAAAGGAAAATTACAAGACCAGTAAATAACCCTGCAGTAATTAGATTGTTCACGTATGTATACCATCGTCTTATTGTCACTACATGTCTAAATTTATACCTTCCAGTTTAGGCACTGGATTACCATCATCATTATCAAGTAGCACTACAACCCTGGGTGGGTCTTGGCTGACTTTACAACTCTTTTCCAGGTATTTCGATCCTCCATCATTCTATGTTTAAACGGGATGTTCATTTTTTGTATATCTGACACGATGTTGTCTCTTCAACGCATTCTGGGTCGTCCAGGTGGCCTTCTTCCAGTAGAAACCTTCTCCCATATAAACTTCACCAGTATCTCATCCAGTAGCTATGCATATGACCTGCCCATCTTAGTCTCTGGCGCTTGATTTCTTGTACCACATATCCATCTTTATACAATCTCTTATTTTCGCCATTCTCTATTCATTTGTGGTAGTGTCGTGGTATGGTCCGAAAATTTTTCTCAAATTGCCCGAGTTTTTCTTCGTTATCTTTTGTCAAGATCCACGTCTCAGACCCATACGTTAGTAGGGGTCGGACAATGGTTTTGTAGATTTTCACTTTTGATGTTCTTGTAAGACACAGGTGATAGGGCATCACCTTGCTTGAGCCCGTTTTTTATTTCAAAACTTACAGCAAGTTTATTGCTGACACGTAATTTTAATATTCCGTCCTCTACGCACAGTTTGATCATTAGAATAAATTTTCTTGGTATCGAGAGCTCTGCCATCGAATTCCATACTTGGTTTCTTTCTATGTTGTCATAAGCTTGTTGGAAGTCTTTGAAAAGGTTATAGGACTGTTATATTCCCATCCTTTCTCCAGGAGCTGTCTTATTGTGAATAGCTGATCTATTGTAGATCTGTGTGTTTTAAATCCGGCTTGATAATCTCTTAGGTCTTTTTCAACATAGGGGGTTAGTCTGCTAAGCAGTATGTTTGACAGGATTTTGTATGCATTATACCATTATTACAAATATTATTTCCTATTTTTTTTTTTTTTTTGAAGAATGATTACATGATGTCTCCGACCCAAAATCCACACGTAATAGTGACACGTTGTAGATTAATTCGTCTCTCAACAATTATGTGCTAATTTTTTAAACTCTAAAAGCGATTAGATTAGATACAAGGCTGTTTTAAATGTTTGGAGGTTTGACCTAATGAGATCTATTAGGTCCTTCTTGTGGTAAGAGGTCCTTCTTTAGCTCCAGTATTTAAAACTTCCAGAGGCTGTTGGGGGTCCTGATGTAGCTCTCTGGCTTAGGTTTTTCTTTGCCTAAGAACAAGAACCTTGCCAGCCCCTCGCAGCCACAAAGGCGAAAATCTTGTCGATTTACAATGCCATCAAAATGAAAATGAGCCTCATCACTGAAGATGATTTTTTACGAAAAATCAGCATCAACTTTTTATTTCATGTTACATCCAAAAATTGTTTCTGATGTGCGTGGTTAAGGACGACTGGAGACTATAAGATCATAGCATACAAACCTTTATTCTTTTTGAAATATTGCTTAACAATTAAAACGCACTGTCTTTCGCTTAGCGCACCCTTTTTAATAACCCTGAACTGTCAGCTGTTAGTCTTTTTTTTGGTTGGTAACACTTTATCGCAGAGACACGCTTTAGTACAAAAATTAATTGGAAAATTCTTTTAAACATGCAATAAAAAAGGTTTTTACAGAAATACAGAGTGTTAAAATTACATTTTTTTTATAACTTATTTGTGAATAGAGGCGTAGGACAAAAGTGAGTTTTTTTTATACTGAACATCACTGACAAAAACGTAATTAGATTATGTTTTCTATAAGCTACCCAAAAAAAAACTATCAGTTTTTCTCATTGCAATAGAAATGTCATTGTTCATTTTAGTAATGGTCATAACATCGTAACAAGAAAATATTTTTAACACAAATAAGAATATGAAAAGAAAGTCTACACTGATAATAAGCAATTATAATTTTCAAATAAAACACCCTTTATTTCATTAAAGCGTGATGTTTAAATCATTATATTTTTTGTTTAGTATTTTCTAGTTGTTCAACAAATATTACGAATATATTATATTGCTGCTGTATAGATACGATTATTTCAGGTAAAAACTTATCCTGTGCAATAAACTATAGAAGGTACAATAGAACAAATTGACCTTTACCCTGAAGTCATACCTACAAACCTCGCGAAATGAATCGACGAGTCAAAAATGACTACTGTTACTTTGTCGTGTGCCTAAATAAATAAAGTAGCAGTAGTCATTTTTGACTCGTTAATTCATTTCGCGAGGTGTGTAGGTATGACGTCAGGGTAAAGGTTAATTTGTTGTACTGTACATAAATTTGGTTTAAAGTTACTTTTTTGATAAAGATTGGTTTGTTTTTTTTATAAATGTTAAAGGGATACATTCTAAACCTATTAAAATAACAATGGGTCCGCAAGGATTCATACCAGACCCATTTTATAAAAAAAATTTACAAATGATATTGACTAAACATGTTTAACCCCAATGGTTGAAATTTCATAAATAAAACCTTTTGTAATTCTGTTTTAATAGTAATTTAATATTAATAAAACAAAGATGATCATATTTTGTGTAGGATAAAGTTTTATTATAAATTACTGTAACTCAGTCTGTATTTACTTTTACCTACTAATAATATAATTTTAGTTAATTTTGCCAACTATTAACCTCTAACGTAAAATTTAATTTAATAATTTTACAAAATATACTCTGGCTTTCATTAAATCCTTACATCTTCTTATATCCACTCCCCTTGTTTAACCTCCCCATTTCGTTTTTGGAGCTGCCCACTTGCATTTTATACCTTGCCAATTGTAACATCTCACCATAAATTAGGGTACTTAACTTTTTTTTTATTGGCTTTAGGGCTTCGCCCATCATAAACGAATAAAAAAAAAGTCTTGTCATAAAAGGGATTGTCACAATGGTCACTCGCTTCTCGTCCAGGGGTCGTAGGAAAGACATTAATGGTAACAATGCAAAGCTAAAAAAAAATTACAAATTAATTTTGATTTTAAATACGAAGAGTAGCAAACAATGTTTGTTTGTTTGGGTGTTTGAGTTCATTTTTAATACAACTAGAAAATATGTGACACAAGTCTCCAATCTCATTGCAGGTATCACAAAGGTTACTATCTATAATTTTGATTTTGTGTAGGAGTGCTTAACTTTGATTTACTCTATTTACATGACGTGACTTTATTAAGATGTACCATCAGAAAATATTTTGGTTAAAGGTAGTGTTTTTTATTACTTAATACTATATCTTAAGTCGTTCAAAAAATATCTTAAAAATTACAATATACAAATATTAACAGAAATATTGAGATTTAGATATTTTATCTAAAGTCTCTCCTTTTAACCCACTACCCAACCATGCAAACTTTCAAAAATCAAAATGTCAACTAATTTCATGTCAAATAGCTGTCAGTCGTTATGTCACTGCTATGTTAATGATCAACTGCATTTATCAAAACCATACCTATCAAGATTTTCATATTTACAATGACAACAAGGATGTGATTCCTTCCGGCCTAGTCCTGAAAGTACGTACTTCCCGAACTTAGGCATTGTAAAAGATCGACAATATGGTTTTCGTTATCACAGATCAACTGGCGACCTCATTGTCTACGTCTCAAGAACTTGGCAGCCATCTATTAAGAAATATGGTGAAAGTCCAGCAGTGGCACTAGATATCTCCAAAGCAATTTATCGTGTTGGGCACAAGGTACTACTTGCCAAATTTCCATCTCATGGTTTGCCTTCCCAGTTGTGTTCTTTGTTATCCAGATTTTTCTCAGATAGATCTCTTTACATAGTGGTCGATGGAGTTATTTTTGATACTCTACCACTAAATGCTGGTGTACTGCAGGGATCTGCTTTATATTAGGAATTTTTATAAAGAACATCTTGTCTAATACCCAGCTTTGCTGATGACAGTACCCTTCATACCACTTTCTCTTTCAGAGCTGATACCAGCCCGTGAAACAAGAAACGTAAGGGTTAGGAATGTGAACGAAATAAATAAGGACTTAGCCAGGATTCTAGAATAAGGATCCAATAACCTAGTAAAATTTAATGCAAATAAAACCCAAGCAAGCCTTTTCTCTGGATAAGCCAATTTCACAATGCCATTGTCATACGTAACCATACTGATGAAGTCATCAAACTCGATGCTCGGAACTGCTATCAGCATAATTTTTCTTGTGAAACCAAGTGAGGTTTAATGTTTAAAAGGTTGGTTTTCTGTTTCAAACTAAGAGCTCTACTTATCAGCTGCTTATGATCTTTCAGGCACATATACGACCTGTTCTGGAATACTGCTTTCATATTTAGAGTGCAGCTCCTAAACGTTCAAAAACGAGCAATTTGTCTTGTCGGTGATGTTTCTTTTAAAAATTCCCTTACTTCTCTGAAACACCACAAAAAGGCGATCTGTCTCTCTTTTATAGATATTTTTATGGCCGATGGTCTTTAAAAATATCCACGTTGGTTGATCCGACCTGTTCAATAATCGTACCATTTTATCGTTACCTTGGAGACTTGCCGAACATCTGTCTTTCAGGGCTCTTTATTTTAACGAACTGCCTAACTGTAAAAACTATTGTCACCAAAAAAATTTTCCGAGATATACAGTTTCCAAAAGTTCGAGAGGAATACCAATTCCTACCTTTTTCTCATGGTTCCCACGATGTTCCCTGATACATAATGGGATTCTTCTTTTCTTGGAAACCATAAGATAAAAGAAATGTAGGTAAATAAGGTTCCATAATTTTATGTTTGTATCAATATTGAATTTGAAGCTCCCCCGTATATTAAAATGAGCCAAATGAACAGTAATCGTTAACGGATGGTTAACTGTTAAAGTCTATAATGAAATTCCGCAATCTATTAGTGTTTATAACTGTTACTTTACATGCTTAGATACCTGCTGTTTTTGTACATGAAACATATTAATTGTTCGTACAAGTGCATAATTTCGTACGTTCCAAATTAAAAACCATTGTTTACCGGATGTCCAAGTTTGTGTCTGCGTATGTTAACCATTACATGTAATGAATTAAAACAGTTCAACGTACCTGTGAGGTCTGACAAAAATCTAGGACTCGTTTTCTTGGAGACATTAAAATTTTACTATTATTATTTTAAAAGTCAGCTTTCGTTTGGGTGGAGTAATAAAAATAAAGAGACCATGTACAGGTATACTGTCGAAAAATGCCGACTGAAAAAACCGAGCAGCTCGTTAATTTAAAATTCCCGATAAAATCTCTCGATAAACAACAAATATTGACACAGAAGTGCGAAGAGAGTTGCATGTCCAGTTCAGTAATTTTCATGTGACATAAAAGGTTTTTGGAAGGACGAGAATCATCAGTAAAAATCCATGAATATAAGGGACTTGAAAAACACGACCGTGCAAAAAAATAATTGAAGAAATCTAATAAGTTTGAGTATCAGAATTATTTAGTCACATTAAAGATGAATTAATATTTTTGTCAGGGACGACTTCTGGTTAAATCAGTTGGAGTAGGATGAAACTTTAAAAAAATACGACGGTTGCCCTTCTTTTTCTTTTGCCTTTCAATTTGTCCAACTTTGGACATAGGCTACATCTAGTTTTTTCCAATCGTTTCTATTTCGAGCTTTTTGTTTCAAATGTATTTCTCCTATTTTTTTAATGTCTTCTCCCCATCTCATCTCGGGTAGTCAACTTGCTCTCTTTTCAGTCTATGGTCTTCATTGCTGTATCGTGGTATTCCACCTATTATCCTTTTGTCTGGCGTTATGACCTGCGAAGACCCATATTAGCCTGGCTATATGTTGACCTGCATCTTTGACTTTTTTTTGTTTCTTATCCAGTTTTTTATCTTGTAATTTAATTCCCACATTGATCGCTTCATGGCTCTTTGGGTTTTCTTTATTTTATCAATGTTTGCTTTAGTCAAGGTTCATGTTTGGCGGGCGTATGTAAAAATTGAAAGGATGCACTGGTCAAATACTCTGGTTTTTAGGTACTGCTGTATTTTCTTATTTTTAAGAACCCATTTTAATTTTCCAAATCCTACGCAGGCTAATCTGACCCTTTTTTTAACTCCGCTGTTTGGCTTTCCTTGTTTATTTTTATGGTTGGTCCCAAATATATATATAATCATTGACCGTTTCTATAATGGTGCCGTTTAGTATTACGTTTCTAATTTCCTGTGTGTTTGTCATTATTTTTGTTTTGGCGTAATTCATTTTTAGACCTACTTTTTCGGATTCCTTTGTTAGTTCAGTTAGCATAGTTTCCAGTTCTTCGAAAGTAGATGCTATTATTATTACGTCATCTGCATATCTCAGGTGGTTTAGTTTTTTTCCATTTATATTTATCCCCATGTTTGCCTAATTCATTGCTCTGAAGACGTCTTTCAATGCTAATGTGACAATTTAGGAGAAATAACATCTCTCTGCCGCACTTCTCTCTTAATTGGTAAATATTATGTATAAGCATTCTGTATCGTGAGTCTAGTCCACAGTTATTGACAGCTTTTCATATTTCTCACATTTCAACATTATCGAAGGCTTTTTCATAGTCAACAAACGCTAAGTACAGATCTAGGTGATATTAATTTGCTTTCTCTATAAGTGTCCTGATTGTTAGGAGATGATAAGTGGTGCTGTATCCTTTCCGAAAACCTGCCTGTTCCACTGGTTGATGTAAGTCCATTTTATTTGTTAGCCGGTTGTTGATTATCCTTGTAAAAAGTATTGTAGGTTTGCGACAGCAATGAGAACATGAGGACATGACCAACACGCAGTTTGGATTCCGCGAAGGACTTGGAACAAGAGAGGCGCTCTTTGGGATAAACGTTCTTTTCCAGCGCTGTCTCGATATGAACCAAGATGTGTTTGCATGTTACATCGATTTTGAGAAAGCTTTTGACAAAGTGAAACATGACAAGTTACATCAGCTACTCGTCAGTAAAAACATTGACTTGGACGATGTGAGAATAATTAGCAACCTATACTGGGGCCAAAGAGCGAATACAAAGGTAGAAAACCAGCCAACAGAGGAAATGGAAATCCGTCGTGGTGTAAGACGAGGATGCATCCTATCACCACTACTATTTAACCTTTATAGCAAAGCCATTTTTAAAGAAAACTTGTAGTAGTATCGGTAGGGATAGTTATTAACGAAGAGATTATAAATAATATGCGATATGCTGATGGAAACGTCTTGTTAACGAGCAATCAAAGAGACATACAACATCTTCTAGAGAAATTAAATAATCGATGTAATGAATACGGTCTAAAGAAAAATCTTAAAAAAACCAAGTTAATGGTAGTTACAAAGTTCTCCCAAAATCGCAACCATATAAACGTGTCAGTAGCAGACACTTTAATAGAGAATGTACAGTCATACAAATACCTGGGAGCCTGAATAGAACAATTGGGTGACCCAACAAGAGAAATAAGAACTAGAATAGAGATAGCCAGGTCAACATTTACGAAAATGAAAAATTTGTTCACCAGTCGAGATATCAAGATTGGACTTGGGATGACGATGCTGCATTGTTACGTGTTTTCCGCGCTTTTGTATGGAGTGGAGGCATGGACTCTCAAGAAGAATCACACGGACAAACTACAAGCCTTCGAGATGTGATGCTACCGTAGAATGTGGCGTATCACCAGGACAGAAAAGATATTATCCTAAATCGGATAAATAAGGAATGTGAAGTCATGAACACCATAAAAAAGAGAAAGCTTCAATATCTAGGTCATATACTGGGAGGACCCAAATACTCAATTCCCCAGCTGATAGTTTAGGGAAAAAGTAATGGAAGAAGGAATATTGGAACACGCCGTGTGTCTTGGCTTAAAAACGTGACTGGTTTAATTGTAGCAATGTTGAACTCTTCCGAGCTGCAGTCAATAAGGTCCGGATAGCTGTGATGATAGCAAACCTCCGATAGGAGATGCACTGTAAGAAGAAGAAAAAGACAGCAATGAGATGGGCCTGTAATTTTTTAAGTGCTGTTTGTCGTCTTTTTTAAATAACTGAATTGTAAGGCTTTGGTTCTATTCATCAGGTACTTCTCCTTTATGTAGGCATTAGTTAAAGAGATATTTTAACATATGCTTGGCATTAAACAAAGAAGTTTCCGCGCATAATTTTAAACGGGAAAACGTAATCATGTTGAATAAGTAAAGGTGTGGTTGAGTGGTGTTTCAATTGTGACTCGACATCCGCTTCGTTGGATATAAATGGGGAACTTTGACAAGTCTCCTTCTTTAATAAATCATCTCTAACGGAAAAAAAATTCGGACATTCATCAAGATTTACCAAAAAATTTAATTACTCACAAAAATTTTTGTTATTTTAGTATGATCTAGAAATCATAGAATTTATGCATTTGAAGTTACCAAAAATCCTTGGCGAGAAAATAAAAAATTGGGGTGATTTGTGAAAAGGGGCATAATTCACTTTGAATGAGTGGCTGGAAAGAATGTCAATTAAACTTAATTTTGGGCAGAACGTGTGAGGTGATGTCGACTCGAGCTTTTTCTTATATCATAATGTCACGTGTTATTACCACGTGATTTATCGACCAATCAGAGAAAGGCGAGTCTATTTCTATTAAATGGGTTATCTAAGCCTATAATAGTTCTACCGAATAGTAACAATACAGAGAAAATTATCGTGGCCCCTGCGCAAGGATGACACATGTGGCTTGCTTTCTTATGTAATTTTAAAAAAAAATTATAACATTATGGTGAAAACTTTTTACATTAAAAGTGCTTAAAGTTTACAGCTTACAGTATAGTAAATTAAAGTAATAATAATTAAACTAAAACACAATTTAAACAATGCACAGTATACCCAATTAAATTTTTTACGTAATCAAAGGGTTTAGAAGCAACGGGACGTCATAGCATAGTTTCTTTTTCTTCTATCCGTCTGTTAAAATGTGGCTTTGAGCTGACAGCCCACTTTTATTAAGTTATTCAATATTTAATGATTTTAATTTAAAAAATTTAATTTTTAATGAAACAATTAATTTAAAAATCCAAAAAAAAACACTGGTAGTTTAAAGTTTTAAGTTTTTACTTCTGTCAGGAGTCCCAATAACTGCCAAATTAATATTATTTTGACTACTACTGACAGCCGCTGTCACCTTCTAAATCGAAAACACCCATATGTCGCTGAAATTTACGACATTGACAACTACGTCACCGTGGTGACGTAAATTCGTTTTCGTTTTTACCCTACCAACAATTGCTTAATGCACCGAAAAAAGTTTTTACTTTAAAATCATTTGAAAATGTTAATTTTTCGATGTTTTATAGCCAAAAATATGGTGGATCGCGTCAAATATTCATAATACTTTTATTATATCGAAGCAAGATAACGAAAGCTGACATCAGTTTGTATCGCCTTATGAATCGTAGTATCCCCAAATTTTTAAACTTAACATACTTACTTTTTATGGGGGCGTTTTCTTAATTTAAAAATAAGGTCATTTGACTAAGGAGGTCAAGCCTTATCGAATAACACTAGTTTGACGGTTGTACTAAAGTAGATTTGATTCCTAATTTGTTTAAAATAAACATGTTGGCACACTTTGACAATCAATGAAAAACATGGTCGCGGGATTAAGTTAGGCCACGCTAACAAGTTAAATCCACCGGCGGGACGTAACTCTATTATTGAAGCTGGAATTACCGCGGCTATTTGCATCAGACTTGCCCTCTAATTGATCCTCGTCAAAGGATTATTTTCGACCACCTCACATATTCACTTGACTTAGCTCCCTGATACTTTTTGTTTCCAAAAATAAAAGAATTATTAAATGGAACTCATATTCAGTACTTAAAATAAAAACAATGCTGTAACTAAACAACCTAATGGGTCCAAAAGAAAAAAGGATGACAGTGGCCAGGCACAGCAAGCTAATGCTAGCTCCACCGAACCCCTTCCTGACAAAAGACCTCATAACTCTTAGCAGTGACAAGGTTCGAAGGGTAACAGGACATTGTGCAACCAGAAAACATCTGCACAGTATGGGAATCTTTAATGAAAATCACATCTGTAGGAACTGTGGGGGGGGGGGGGCACGAAGAAACAGCAACCCACATTAATTGAAAAGCACTCACTATGCCAACGATCATCTTTTTAAGATAGCAGTTCTGGAAAGAGTACCCTTGGCTAGCATAGCAAAGATTTTTTTCGCAGGTTGCTGGTCTTTACCAAACATTTTACTCTATAGGCAGTTCATCTTCCAGTGCAGAAACACAACAGGCCTCTAGGACGCAGAGTTGGAAGGTAACACCGACCGGTGTGTATTAAAAAAAAAAAAGACTTTTTTCACTTTGTTTTCAGACCCCGGATAGTTGTATTTAAAAAATGTATATTCCAAATATTTAAGATAATCCAAATAATATTTTTATTATTTAATTTATCTTAAGACAGGGTGTGTTTAATTTTGATTTAAATACGAATAAATGGTTTTAAAATTTGTTTTAAATTTTAATCGGATGCGTCACTTTCAACGAGACCCATAGATGGACATAATAAGGGGCGAATCTGGGCCAAAAATAATAATTGTTTAATGTTTTAGTATTTCTTAGCAAAGCGATTTAAAACCTCTGTGGTACTAATTTTTGTTTCTATAAACATTTAAAAGGGTCTAAATCTGTTAAAAATTATCTTTGTGATAAAATTGGTAACACAGATAATGTTGTTGCAAGTTTTTTTCTCCTTTCTATAACACGTATGTATTATCATTATGTAACAGATTTTGGCCAATAAATAGGTACGTTTTATTATGAAACGAATTTTTGGCCTATAGAAACACGAACTTGGGGGTAATCAGGTGGGTTGTTTCAACATATTTAACTGACATTTAATTTATATCAAAATTCATTTACAAACATGTTAAGTAGTAAAGACCAGTAATTTCTAATAAAGCAAAAATTGTTTGTAAAAGTTTCAACGAAATAAAAAAAAATCTATAAATAATTAAACGAACAATTCACGGACTAAAAAATTATAAAAATAATTTCATTTTTTTTGGAAAATGTTTCGGTTAATTTTAAATTTTTTTTAAATAAAACCAAATCTTCGTTGTAGACACACTCCATATAAAAATTAATGTTGAATATAAACCATCAAATTAAAATTTTTTTGCAAGGATACAACGAAATAAGCCCAAATCAATTCAGTCAAATTTATAAATTTATAATAAGGATTGATCCAGCCTTAAATTTTTATCGCATGTTTCTCTTATTTTGAAACAAGGTTTTAGTAATCTAAAATCAATTTACTTAAATCGGAAATTGCTGAATCCAAAACTCAAGCAGATTTTTTGTGAATCACTTCTACTTTCTCACGCAAATTATGCAGTCTTTGTATACGGTCCAAACTTACTACATGTAGATAAAAAGAGAATTAAAAAACTCTTGCATAAAACGCCAGTATGTGTCGCATCATTTAAACAGATTAGTATGATTAAATATAAAGGCCAGGAGGGCATACCATGCATGCGTTCAATTTCACAAAATCGTTGTGAATAAAAACGCAGGTACCTTAATGAAAAAATCAAATATAGAACTGATCATCACTCAATCTTCGCGTACTTCAGTATCCGCCTCGTCCATCTGTTATCCGTCATTCTAGCGACGTGGCCTGCCCAATTCCATTTCAACGTGGCTATTTTCTCAACAGCATCAGCTACTCTTGACCTTAGTCTTATTTCGTAGTTTGGGATCTTGTCTCTCAAAGAAACCCCCGACATCACACGTTCCATCGCCATTTGAGCCACTCGGATCTTTTGCACCGTTCTCCTTGTCAAGGTTAGCGTTTCTGCGCCGTAGGTCAACACCGGTAACATACATTGGTTAAAGGTCTTTTTCTTCAGGCATATTGGGAGGTTAGATTTGAAAACATAACTCAATTTGCCGAAAGCTGCCAAAGTCAGTCCTATACGACGTAGAAGTTCGGTGGTTTGATTGTCTCTTCCGATGCAAATCTTGTGGCCCAGATATTATTATGTCCTTACCTGGTCTATGGCTGTTGTTCCTACGTACATGTTTCCACTACTAACAAGATTTGTCATTGCTTGAGTTTTTGACATGTTTATTTTCAATCCCACTCTTAACGATGAAACATAAAGCTCGTTCAGCAGTTCCGTAGCCTCATCTAGCCGATCAGCTATTATTGATTCCCTTGTCAGTGAGATTAACCCTTTTACATACGTATTCCAGGAGTGTTGTGAACAGCTTCGGTGAATATGCTATCTCCTTGACGTACTCCGCGTTGTACTCGGAATTTCTGGGTTTGCCTCTCTCCTATTCTAACGCTGGCTGTGGCGTTTTGATATATATATATATATATATATATATATATATATATATATATATATATATATATATATAGATATATATGTATGTATATATACATGTTTAATTATATTTGTGTATCGATGGTCATTCTGTCAGCGCTTCTAGCATTTTTTGTTGGTTTATGGTGTCGAAGGCTTTTTCATAGTCTACAAATATTAATACTAATGGTTTGTTATATTCGACACACTTCTCAATTAGATTTTTTATTACTTTTTATTTTATAGAACTGATATTCATAATTTAAACTTGAGATTTAGAAACCAGATCACTGTACCAACCCACAGGACTTTAGCCTATCGTGGTTCTTTCCCAAACAATGTTACATGGCTCCTTAACCGGTTACCCAACAATCTGAAAAGTTTATCCGCAGGCAGGTTTAGGAAACTTTTATTGGATCTACTTAAAAACGAACTTCTAAACCTTGCAGTCTAGTTACTTCTACTCGAGTAGCCTTATATATTTTTTATTACTCATGCGGGATAAGTAGTAAACTTGTCGCACGCTTACGTCATTTGAGTGTTACTTGGCTCATGCAAATTATACTTAGCACACGCAAACTATCATTGTCGCACACAAATTCGAACCACCAACCTTTCGGTTAACAGCCGAACGCGCAACTGTCAAGTTGACATTACAAAGTTTATATTTTTATTTCAGTTAATATTTTTGGTCTAGCGCCCCTGTTTTATACTTACGTTTTTTCCGCATTCGCAATAAAAAATAGTATGTGCAACCCGTGCGATGTTGTCAATTGCTCACTCGAGCGAATGAACGCGTTTAACTTCGCTCTAGTGAGCAATCGCCAACTTATCGCACTATTTGCACAATATACTATTCAATGATTATTGTATTTTCAAAGTCTCATGTAATCAAAAATGAATTAAACTTTTCAATAGGTGTAGAAGGTGTATAACTTAGTCAAATATTGTATTTATTGGTAACTTAATACCTATCAATAAATCGAACTCGGGCCACGCAGGCGGCCCGAGTTCAATTTCAAACCCATGCATTCTTTTTGTTCTTTTACCATTTAATACATAACTTTTTTGGTGAGCAAAACAAATCAAACTAAAAAGCGAAAAATAAATTATAGTTTAAAAAACTAAAAAACACGCTTTTAGAGTTAATCAAACTAAAAAGTAAAAAATAATTCTTAAAAAAGGGATAAAATTACTGACGAAAAACTTAATGTCACCGTCAAAAAAAAAATTAATGTTACTGTAAAAAAAAAATTAATATCAATTAATGTCACTGCTTTGTATCACATTTTTAAACTAACTCTGTGTTTCAGAATGAAAGCACCCCACGCTTTAAGGACAGTGAAATTAATTTTGTCAGTAATTTTATTCCTTTGTTAAGAATTATTTTTTACGTTTTTGTTTGATTAACTCAAAAACCGTTTTATTTAGTTTTTTTTAAGCTATAATTTATTGTGTTAGATCATACGTGAATATTGTTTTATTAATGCAATAAAGTTTTGAAAAATAAAAACTGCAGCAAATGTGTGTAATACAGATTTAGAAAAGTAAGTTGATAAAATTGTATAACTTGATACAAGTATTTACTGTTTACATTTGTTTATTGTACATGTGAATGAAGTGTTTACTATTTATTTTACTATTTAAATTATAAAGAGACAATAGTGAAATCATGTCTTCAGAGTTTAAATGATTATGGAAAGCGCAAACATCAGAGTGCAAATAAAATACCAAAAATCAATGCTCAACGCCAACAACAATTCTGACTGAATCAAAATAAAACGAGCAAGCCTTACAGTAGTCGCATATGATTTATAACATTTGACATCTTACCTTAGTAATCAGCAATTTTAAAATTATAATCTCAAAAAAATGGGTCAGGTAATATTTGAAAAGATTTTTTATAACAAACAATAATTCTTTTACTGAAAATTGTATTTTATTTTAATGACACTGACAGGGACAGAAATCAACCTCAAAATTTAAAAAAGCTAAATACTGAAATATTTTATTCGAAAAATTATCTATTATTACTTACTTGAATTTTTTATCAATGATCTGCACTTTATTAAGACTTATTATCAACAATAAATATTAATTTATACAGTTTACGCATATAACAGCAAACTTTTTACACAACACTGTAACTTAAGTGTACAGCTGATGGCTGACAGTACCGACCTCTCGGAAAATTGGTTGACGGCTATCTGACGGCCGTGCTTTCGCGAATTCCTGTTATACACTTCCTGTTAAATTTCACGAAATCACTCCCACAAATTGCAATAAAGCGAGATGAAAGATGTTACTCATCTGTTACACACTTCCATCCCATTTTGCGAAATAACTCCCATAAATTGCAATATCGAATAAAACTTTTTGATGTAATTCGTTTCTTTAGGTTATTTCCTTAGAGAAAATAATATAAAAGTTCCTTACGGGGGTCCCCCGACCGCACAATTTTTTATTATTATTATTTCAATGACTTTTGTTATATGTTTAAAATTAACTAGTTAAAAATAAGGTCTTATTTTTATTTTTAATAATCGTAGAAAAAATATTGTATCCAGCGATCATGAAATTGGTAAACTCGCACAAGATTTATGACATTTACCTACAGCTCGTGGTGTAACTAACCTTGTGCTCTTGTATTAATAGCCACAGTTACAATATCGTTGCATAATATAAAGGGTGTTTTTCCAAGGTTTATTTTTAATATTGGCAATCCTGTTTCAAACGACAGTAAATTTGACAATTCAAAGTTGATTGGTGCTGAGTATATTTTGCCATTTTACTATGGTAATAGACTTATGCTGGAACAAAGCTTGCAAATTCTGCAAATTAACTTTTAAAATAACTCAATTAAATTCTCTAAACTTACCGTAAACTTTGTTTTTGTACCACGCATACTCTAATTCAGAGGTCTCCGTTCCGTTCTCACGTACTGCTCCAAACACCTTTTTTAGTATCTTATTTTCGAAAGTAACTAGTTTCTTCTCGGATTTTCACACTTCTAAACCAGAAAGAAGGATTGGAAGAATAATTGTCTCATAAATTTGGAGTTTTGTGATTTAAGATAATATTTTATCTGAGACCAATTTCTGTACCGACCAGAAGCATCGGCTTAACGGGCGCACTGTGTTGAGAGGTACATTAGTAAATTCCACTAAGATAGAAACCCGAAAAATAAGTCCATTTTCTTAATTCCACTACACCTACACTTTAAAAAAGTTTTAAAATTTTTTATTTATTTATTTAACCATTTATTTATTCTTATTAAACGTTTCCCATTAACAATTAAGAAACGTAAAGCATTAGGTACATACAAGTACGGAAATAAGAAAAACAAAACAATAATTATACAAACAAAAATAATCCAGATTGATTAAGGTATAGGTTCTTAAATAATAATACACTTAATTTAATATTATCAATATGCGTTTGATATATAAACTAAACAAAATTAACGCAATAACATACAATTTGCTATATTTATTTAATATTAATAATTTGTTATATATATATTTCTCTAAAGCTCATTTCACCAATATACGACGGTATCGGATTAGGCACCGAGGCATCGACTTAACGGGCGCACTGTGTTGAGAGGTACATTAGTAAATGGCCCTAAGATTTAAACCCGACATTTTTTTGTTTATTATTATGCTTTTGTTGAAAGGCTCTATTCTTATTTTTTACTTTATTGTTAACAAAAATCGTAGCTCTCAATGAGTTTTTGGTTAAAAATAGGTACCTATTTAATTAATACTTATTATTATTAAATGGGAATGCAACAAAAATATATTATCGGTACCAATTAAATAAATATGTTTAAGCATGTAGTACGGTATTATCAAGCATCAGATTTATAGTCATCATAATCGGAATCACTGTCGTCGCTATCCTTATTCGGATTGTAAATAACAAAAGGATTAACTGCTTCGATGCGGTTTTCACAAACCCACCATTTCTTTTCACATTTTGTGACACATTTATTCCAAATTTCAGGAGTCGCAGTATTAAACGCTCGTTGCCAGGTTTCCAAAACAGCCTTATCGCTGTAACCATTAGATCCAATGTGATTGTCATAATAAGTTTTGCATAATCCCCAAATATACTCAATGGGATTGAATTGGCAAATCTTAGCACACGATGTCCATAACTGAGTATAATTTGATCCACTTTGCAAAGTTTTTTTTTTCGTACCTTTTGGCTATCGATAATAATTACGGCTCGTAACAATATTGTGGAAATGAAATATTTTCGTTCGTTAACCATTCTTTTATTTTCTGTACCGTCCAGGAGTTCGTTGGATGCTTATTTAATATTTCCGAATGGTACGGAGCATTATTTAATACAGTGACAGATGGTTCATGTACCGATGGTAATAGTTTCTCTTTTAACCATTCTACAAATATTTCTGTATCCATATTGTCATAAAAATGGGGCAATTTTAATTTTGACGAAATTGAAAGATCCATCTCATCAACAAAACCATGCTTTCCACCTGCATGCACAATAATGTGTCTTTTTTCTTCACCGTCGGTGTGTTTTATATATTTTATGTTATCGTCCTGCCAAATTCTTTTTGTTCCACCTTTAGCAAAATTTAAGTTTCGTCCAGATAAAAAAATGAAGAGCATTTTTGTTAACAGTGACTTTAATATCGGTACCCACTACAATGATAACCCAGGATTACTAATTACTTTTCTATAAATCTTACAAAAAATCTAACAAAAATAAATCAACAAGCCAAAATAAAGCTTAATAGCTTAGTTAATTAATGAAATTTGTTTGGATTACTTACCTACCTCTCTTATTATGTACAATAAATAAAGTAATTAAGAAGAGATTTGGTTGCAAAATTAACCGTGCCAACAAACAAACAAGAAGTCCATTATAAAATAAAATTCGTTACCTACGAAATATTAGGGGAATTTACTTTCGTACTTCTTAATTGTACAGATGAATACTGGTTATCGAGTTTCTAACTATAATCTGAAACCGCCGTATATTCGTGAAATATGCTATACTGGTATTATTGAATTGTATTGGATTGGAACATACTTAACTATTGAGAATTGCTGATTTGAAATTTTTTTAACAAAAATGTGTTTCTCTTTGTTAAAGATTAGGCAGTCGCGCTTATAACTGACGGTTAAAATGTTAAAATAAAATTAGGTATTGAGAATTAGAAAAATATCATTTAATCTTTTTATGACGACACCCATGCATAAAACTAAAGATAAATTATTCATTGCAGGTAAAAAATGCGGCTCTACTTTCTATGCACAGTTTTGTGCTTACTTCTATGGCAATGTAGGGCAAATCCAATAGTCACAATAACGGCGGACGAAGAAAGTAGATCGTTGGATGCAAAATCTTCCGAGGCTGAAAAGCAGGTAGAAGTCAAAGGAATAGCACAAGAAGAAACCCAAGGAGTTTTCGAGGCTAAAAATGTTAAACAAGACAATATTGAAGAAGTTAAAGGAGTCGAAGGTACACCAAAAATTTCAACAGACGTAGTGCCTTCTGAAAAAAAAATTAAAGAAGACAGACCAAAAAATGTTAAACAAGACAATCTTAAAGAAGATAAAGAAGTCGAGGGTACACCGAAAATTTCAACAGATGTAGTGCCTACTGAAAAAAAAGTAAAGGAAGACAGACCCATAGAGCATAAAGTCTCTGTAAAAAAAGTAAAAAAGAAAGAAAAGGTAAGATATAAATATAAACTATTCGTAAATACATCGTACATGTTAGGTTAGGTTGGGTATCATGTTAGTGGGGCGTGTTCGCACTAAAGGTTACAGTTCACCACACAATCCAGCCCTTCTCACTAAGTTTATGGTTTTATATGGTGAGTTTTCTTTAAAATGGGTAGGCTCTAGGTTGGTGTAACCAAATATGTTGAACCTTATCCTTCCCAGGCTGGGGCATGAACATAGTATATGTTCAGCAGTTTCGTATTCCACGCAGCAAAACCGACGGTCCGTTTGTTGATTCAGACTTATCCTTCCGAGGTGGTATCTTAGACGACAGTGTCCTGTAAGCAGTCTCGTTAAAATTCGCAGGTCATTTCTGCTCCATTCTAGGATCTGCTTAGTTGTGTTTTTCGAGGGTTTAGGTAGAAACGCCTTCGATACATCGTACATACATTCATGAAAATATTTTTTTCTGAGCTTGACAATTAATAAATTAAAACAAATTAATTTTGACAACCTAGGTATTTCTTTGAACAGAAATATTTTTAACAAAAATAAAGAAAAACTTAAAAATAATGTAAAATAGTCAAATGAAGATTCAATTTTATCCCAAAATAGAATAAATTAATAAGTTTAATTACTTATAGCAGCTCTTCTTTTTCTTTGCAAAAAACATTAACTTTGGCCTTAAATAATAATTGGTGACGATTCCGACATTTTCTGCCATCTCTTAACTCTTTTTAAAGCATGTCACACGTCTGATTTATTGGATTAAAGTTCAGTGATTCCACGGCCATTTCGATACTATTATTATTATTAAGAAAGCTAGTCACTATTGCCGCAACATGTGGTCGTAAAAAATTTTCTCCAATAATTATGAAAGCACAATGATTCGGAGTATTTTATCACTGTACCTTTTTTTTATGTTCTGGTTTCCATGAAAGAGAGAACATCGTAAGAACTTAGGGAAAAAAAGTAGGAATTGGTGTTCTTCTTAAATTTCTGAAAGTTGTATGCCTTGGGTAACACCTCTCTAGGCAATGTGTTTCAAAGGTTCGCTGTTCGTTGAATAAACAAGTCTTTAAAAAGAGATGTTTTGCAGGTCTCCAAAGTGACCACGAAGGGGTGTGAAGTCTGAACTTGACGGGTTAATCTCGAAGAAACAGCTTAAGTAGGAACGATTGTTGATATTTCGAAAGAGCATCGCCCATGAAAATATTTATAAAATAGAGACAAATCGCTAACTTTTCTACGGTGTTCCAGAGAAGTGAGCGAGTTTGTAAGCGAGACATCACCGACCAGACGAATTGCCCTTCAGGATATGTTTAGGTGCCGCATTCCAAATATGGGAACAGTTTTTCTGAAGAGATCGGATCTGCGCCTTATAGATCACAAGCAGCTGACAGAAAGTGAAATAGCTCTTGGCACGAAACATAAAGCTAAATTTTTGGGATGCACATTTGGCAATGGACCTCACGTGATTTTTCCAAGAAAGATTATTGCTGATAATAATACCAAACATTAAGATGGATGACTTCAGTGATATGGTTACTCCTGAGAATATTATGTTGGGTACAGTCAGATCGGCTGTTCTAGAAAAAAGACATACTTGTGTTTTATTTGCATTAAATTCTACCATGTTTTTGGATCCCCATTTGAGAATTGTTGCCATGCCATATTTATGTTGTTGACATTTCTTCCTATTGGAACTAAACTTCAGTAATTAGAATAGATGGTGATGATATACCGGAAATAAAGATCAAACGTTGAGTAAGGCTAGGTTGCATTTTGTCGCCATTGCCTTTTAATGTATACTCTGAAAGAATATTTAGAAAAGCACTAACTGATATACAAGCTGGCATTATTATAAATGGCGAAATATTAAACAACCTTCGCTACGCGGACGATGCGGTACTAATATCATAGCTAACATAACAGTTAAGAGTGAACTATTGAAGCAAGTAAATCAAATAAAATATCTAGGCAGCATAATAACTAACAGCGCGGATAGTCAAACTGAAGTAAAATCAAGAATTAAGCAGGCTCGAGCAGCATTTAAAAACATGATTAGGGTCTTGTGCTGTAGAGATCTGAAGTTAACTCTAAGAATCCGACTTCTCAGATGTTATGTCTGCTCCACCCTATTGTACGGTATGGAAGTCTGGACTATAAACAAGTACGAAAAAAGACGACTTGAAGCCTTTAAGATGTAAGCTTACTGGAAAATATTAAAAGTTTTATGGATGGAAAAAGTATCCAACTTGGTAATATTCCAACGTCTGAATAAATCCACCGAAATTCTTACCAACATCAAAAGAAGGAAACTGCAATATTTCGGGCATGCTATGATAGGCGAAAAATACCGATTACTGCAGAACATCATGCAGGAATTTTAATGGTAAAAGAAAGCCAGGCCGCAAAAAAGCATCATGTCTCAAAAATCTACGTGACTGTTCAGACTTGCCGTCGACAGAGTAAGGATAGCCTTGTTGGTGACCAACGTTCTAAAAGGACATGGTACCTAAAAAGAAGAAGAAATTTCTTCCTCATTCATTTCTGGTTTCATTGGCAGGTATAGGAGCACTGGAAGAGAAAGCGGTATGGAGGGTACAATCATCCGCGAAGCTGTGTACTGGACATGAAGTTGTTTCCAACAAGTCGTTGATGTGAAGTTGAAATAGTGTTGGAGCTAGAATTGATCCCTGCGGAACACCAGCATTTATTAGTAGAGAATTAGATCAAACTCCATCAACCACCACATCGAAAAACCTGTTTGAGAGAAAACTAACTAGCAGGAAACACAGCTGAGAGGGTAAGCCATAAGATGGGAGCTTACCGAGGAGACCCTGGTGCCAAACTCGATCGATTGCCTTGGAGATATCTAAAACCACGGCTAAAGTTTCACCATATTTTTCAAAAGATGGCTGCCATATGTCTGAGACGTAAGCGAGCAGATCACCAGTTAATCTCTGATGACGGAAACCATATTGCCTATTGTTGACAATTCCTGAGTATTCCAGATATTTCATGAGCTTAATGTTGATGGATTTTTTGATGACCTGTTGGCATTTAAAAAATGTTGCAGCAAAACTAGATTGGTCGTACCTACCTTCGAGGCGGCTTCTATACTTCCCAGTGGAAAAAATAAAAAAATACCATATGTTTTTGTTGTTATAATTACATACATACATATAGTCACGCCTTTTTCCCGTAGCGGTAGGCAGAGACCACTTTCTTTTACTTGCTACGGTTCTTACACACATCTTTTGCTTCCTTCACTTTCATAATTGCTCTCATACATGCTCGTCGGTTGTTGGTACTCTTGACCTGGCCTTTTTTTAAAACACTGTTGATCTGATCTTTGTTACCACATCTTCTGTTACACCACAGCGTTCTCTTATCTCACTATTCTTCACTTTATCCAACCGAGTCACTCCAGCTTTACTTTTCAGACTACTCATCTCCGCAGCATTAATCCTATTTTCATGCTTCTGCCAAACCCAACATTCATACATTAGTGTAGGAACCAACAATCCTCTATTCACAGCCTGACGTGCCTTTTTTGACAATTTCTGGCTGTTCATAAAGCTACGCAGTGCCGCATTCATTTGTTTTCATGCCAACACCCTTCGTTTAATGTCACTGTCATAGTTTCCATCTCTCGTAAACTTTGAACCCAAGTATACAAACTCATTTACTTGTTTCACTCTTTCTCCCTTAATCAGAAATTTACCTTTTGTCATGCTTTCTTATCTTTTAAAAACCATGACTTTTGTTTTGCTTACATTTATTTTCATCCCCTTGATTTTCAGGGCATCATGAATAACATTAACCATCGCCTGCAACTCCTTTTCAGATGCCGCTAATTGACCTAATCTTCGACGTAAATAAGGCATTTGACAATCAAATCATTCATTTTCAATCCATACGCAATCTCCTTTAAATATTTTAAACAATCGTCCATGTAAAAGTTAAACCATCATGGCGAAGCCACACATCCCTGTCTCACCTTTTTTTATGTTAAACCAGTGTAAGCTCCGTTTATCCTGACACAAGCAGTGCTCGTATTAAACTATCGCTCACCCCATGCATAGACAATGTCGACCACAATTTCTCACCACTCTGTCATAGGCCTTTCCCAAGCGCAATAGACCTTCTGACTTAGCTAAATTTTTTTCGAATATACCTCGTAATGAAAAAGTGTTATAATTATTATTAAATTTTTCATAAAAAACGATTTTAAATTGTTTATAACAAATTATAATTTTCATTAGCAATATTCTGTTTATGTTAACCGTATTTTTTCAAACTTTTTCGTATCATTTTATAAGCGAGAGCTATTTTCAATTGTTCATAACAATTGAAATTTTTTTTTAAATATAATGATCAATAATCATTTGTTAGTAACAATATTTAATTGTTATAAACAATGCTTGATTATTACCTACAATAATTTTTCACTGTTATAGCGTCTTTTATGATATTTTCTTAATACTGACACAAGTTACAAATTTTCCAATTTTTATTTTATATAACTATTTTTTTTTATGAAATATTTTTACCAAATTTTTCATACAAATATTCCTAACATGCAATGATCATATTATTCAAAAGATCTTAAAATTCTGTATTAAAAATAGTATAATTTATAAATTGCAAAATTTAGGTAGTTTACCATTTTTTCAGTTTGTTTATTCTCCTCAAAAAACAGCTTGACCGATTTTGCTGAAAATCTAATCAGTTCTAAGTTCGTAATTATGCGTCGAATGCAATTGGTCTTACGTCGATATCGTTTTTTGTTTTCGAGATAGTCGAGACAAAAAATAATTTCTAATGCACATACGAACATACGAATATAAGCACATACGTACATACACACACAGACTTCCACTTTAAAACTATTGTACTCGACTCTGGGGACCTTAAAAGATATGTAAAAATTCGGGATTCGAAAAATCGTACCCAATACTATAACTTCCACTGGGAATTTAAAAACCAGCTAATTTCGCTGCATGTTAACCCATACTATAGGTATATGTGGATCGAATATATATCAGAAAACAACAACACTCCTGGCTATATGCTTACCACAAGCATTACATCTGATACATAATCGTGCATAATCCCATGCAACGAAATTAGCTGGGTGTTTTTTAAAAATCAGTTTTATACATTTTTATTTTTCTTTTTCTTTTTTCTTTAATGTAAGCAATTTGCTTGTTTTTCTTCGTATCCACTGCCGTTCAATTATTG
This sequence comes from Agelastica alni, assembly GCA_950111635.1. Taxonomy (NCBI): domain Eukaryota; kingdom Metazoa; phylum Arthropoda; class Insecta; order Coleoptera; family Chrysomelidae; genus Agelastica; species Agelastica alni. Next base: position 17,773,718 of record OX467716.1, read on the forward strand.
TAAAGTTTGTCGCTCTATCTCTTGCGGGGTCTTCCAACGTTTCGGCGCCCTAAGGGCGACTTGTCTCTAGTTATTTTGACCATTCTGTCGTCATTCATCCGGTCTATGTGTTCGTTATACTCTCTCTTTCTTCCCAGTATCCATTCATTTACATTGTCTATTTTACATATTCTTCTAATGTCCTCGCTTCTCTCCCTGCCAAAAAGTGTTTTTCCAGCGATCCTGCGCACTATTTTCATTTCGGTGGTTTCTAATATTCTCTTTGTGTTCGATGTATCTTGTCTAGTTATTTTTTTATTTGTATTTTATTTTATTCCCTGTCAAGAATTTTGTTATAGTTGTTTAAAATAGTATTATAGTTTTTTATAATTTTAATATTTTAATAGGTACTTGCATTGGATTATGCATTCCACATTAATCTTAAACTATATATTTCGCTTTTAAACTAAATCAATATCAAAACCATACGTATATTTGTTAAAGGTTAAAGGACGTCAGTCTGGAGACGATGATGATGATGACGATGATGACGAAGATGATGATGATTTAGATTTAGGGGTTGGTGATGACGATGATGATGACGACGACGATGATGACAGTCCCGCAGCAGACGATGACGACGACGACGACGATGATGAAGATGATTATTTCGGTGGTTTTTTAGATGATATTTTAGGCGGTGAGTAGATTTATTAAAAAAACATATTGGATTATTGCATATGACAAAATTTAAATAAACAACTTTATGTTTAACAGTTAAAGTAAAACATTTTTTATCAATATAAAAACAAAATGTTGCCATGACCCGCAAAAAATGTTCAAATAAATTAGTTTTCTACCTTAAAAAGTACCAAATAATTTAAAATATTTATTTGCAGCAGCATTATTTTGTCTTCAAAGTATTTTCTGCCACACTTTTGCACTTATAAACTATATTTATTTTACTTTCAATACTTTTAAAAATGAAGTACGCAGTATCTCATCGTTTTATCCTTTTAAAATAACCCAAAACCAATTTCTGTCTTTTTAAATACAGCCATGTTACCTTATTAAAAATAAAACCCTCCAAGTTTTTTGTACAAATGAAAGGTCAACCTCTTTCCAACAGAAAATATTCTCATTTCGTAGAAGTTGCTTTTACAAGACAACTGCATAAAAATTAGGTTTTTTTGTAAAGCTTAAAAATATATTATGGCTATTAATTTACAGCACTGAAGCGGTAGGCACTCCTTTACCCTTAAGTTCAGTATGACTATTAATTTGCAATACTAAAACTTTTAAATATAAAACACCAGGAAGAAGCATAGTCTTAGATAAGTGTTGACCGGAATGGAGAGTGCATATGGCCGACTTTATTATCCTATTTTCATAATTTTTTTTTGGCAAACCCAACATTCACTACCATACAGAAGTATAGGAACCAACACTCCTCTATGCACAGTCAGACGTGCCTTTTTTGACACTTTCTGGCTGTTCATAAAGCTATACAGCGCCCCATTCAATTGTTTTCCTGCCAAAACCCTTCGCTCTAGTCATTGTCATACTTTCCATCTCTCGTAAACTTTGAACCCAAGTATACAAACTTATAATACTTGTTCCACTCTTTATTCCTTGATCAGAACTTCACAGGTCATGCTTTTTTCTGTTTCAAAAACCATAACTTTCGTTTTGCTTGCATTTATTATAATCCCTTTGATTTTCAGGGCATCATTCATAACATTAACTATCGCCTGCAACTCCTTTTTAGATGGCGCTATTATGATTTGTCTTCGGCGTAAAGAAGACATTTGACTAACAAATCATTCATTTTTAATCCATATGCACTCTATTTCAAATCAGACAATTATCCATGTATAAGTAAAACAGCCACGGCGAGAGCATTACTGTCTCCTACTTTACTCGATGTTATACCAGTCCGTGTAAGCTCCGTTTATCCTGACACAAGCAGTGAAATTATCGTAAAGTGAATTCAGTGCTCGTATTAAACTACCGCTCACCCTATACATAGACAATGACCATAATTTACTCCTCACCATTTTGTTATAGACCTTTTCCGAGTCTATAAAAGCGCAGTAGACCTTCTGACTTCTAGCCAAGAATTTTTCGACTATACCTTGTAATGAAAAGACCTGATCCATACATCTCCTTTCTCTTCTAAATTCTGCTTGCACATTCCAATATCATGTTCTCAGTTTCACTCTTTTAATCAATATCTTTGCATACAGTTTGCCGACTATGCTGAATAAACTAATACCTGCTGCGAACCTTTTCCCTTGCAAAGAGGCACGATAAAGTATATGCAATAAAAAATTACCACAAACTTATAATTTTACCCTAAGCTACGCCATTGTAAACTTTGTGATTGGTGGGTGTAACCTATAAATTTTATTAAATTACAATTCTTATTTATTTTTAAATATTACACCAGTACTTTTATGTTTTGGTGTCATGAACACCACCGAGATGAGCAGCTAACCATATTTGTCGTTATTGTCTCTGTAATACAACAATGTTATACCATCATTTCATTTGGATGTCTATAATGGTTAACTACTAAGTATTTACACCAAAGCATACAACAATGGCTTTTATTACTAATTTTAACCGTTATTAAAACTTTAACTACTTAAACCTCTTAAAAAATTCAATTTATTGACACTCAACAATGTTTTACTATCAATTCATTTGGATGTCTATAATGGTTAACTACTAATTATTTACACCAAAGCATACAACAATGCCTTGTCTTACTAATTTTAACTGTTATTTGAACTTTAAACCGGTAAAATAAATTAAACATTTACTTTATTGACACACTCACAGTGAAACATTTAAATAAAGAGTCATACGTGGAGGGTCATGGAGTCCGTTTTCGTCACACTTTTAGCATTCATATTGAAAAGCAATGCTTGTTTCTGAAATTGCATAACATTTGTTTTGTGTTGGCGTTCCATTAGCGTATCGCGAATGTTATTTAACGGTTACCAAATATTTATTTACCAAAAAATATATTGGAATTGAAAGTTAATAAAAAAAAATATATAAATAAATACTTTTCAGATTATTGGGGTTGTGTCTTTTTTTCAATGACATGAAAACTTAATACCTAATCTACATAATAATTTTACCAGTTCTAGTTTTATTTAACAATTTAAAAACTATTGGTTGATATTAATTTAATTTTTACTTGGTAAAAAAAGGGGTAAGGAACGATTTCAGAGAATAGTAGTAAAAACATTTATTATGTCTTAACCCATATTTTCTAAATTATTAATATGTTACATCGTCATTTTCTATCGAAAACCAAGGGAAGGTTAAAGCTTATTCTTCCTAATAGGAAACTTGATATGTTAGTGTGGGATAAACATGTCAAAATTTTAAAAATATCATTAAATAAAACTTTCACAGATAAATAAAAAAAAACATTTTAAAATGTTGAATATAAATACTAGAAAACTTAAACAAAAAAATAATTCTGAAAAACAGAAATATAAGTCCAAAAAAAAATTTAAAAATATTTAATTGTACTTTAAATATAAATTAAAAATCATTTGATAACCCTTCTGCAATACATGTAGAAGTTCCTCAGTGAGTTGGTTGAATTAAAGGAGGTCGATTGTACATTTGGTTCACTTTTGTTGTTCTCGGACAATGTGTCTTCTTCACAGGATAATTCTTTCTCTTTTCGTCTGATTTTCCTTGTATTTGCTGGAAAAGTAACACGAAGGCCGTGGTTTTCTTCTTTATCTAGTATATTTTCTTATTTGGCCAACTTAGTCTCATATTTTTGAGCACATTTGCATACACGTTACCACCTTTCTACAGTAATTTCATTAAACTTTTTAATACACAATCCCACTGAAAATATTCGTACGTACTTCTATCCACAGTAAATATTTATTAAAGATGAATTGTATGTCCTGTACAGGAGATGACGACGATGATGATGATGACGACGATGACGATGATGATGAACCTAGCGTTCCTCAGCCACAACCTCAACCGGTTGAACCAACAATAGTCGAACAATCACCAGCAGAACCCATCGACTCTGCTCAAGCCGGAGAAGTGAATCCCAGCGAAGAACTGGACTCCCAAGACGTGGCAGCAGGCGACGCAGAATCATCGTTCTCCGGTACGGACCAAGCAACATTACAAGAACCTGACTCGGTAGTTGTTGTCAAGGAACCGGTGGCGGCGAATTCGGTCGAAAATTCCGTAGAGCCCATTGTAGTGCAACCGGTACCCGCCACCACTGACGACGACGATGATGATGACGACGACGATGACGATGACGATGACGACGATGACCCGATAAGTGACTTAACTGACGATGACGATGATGACGATGACGACGATGACGACGACGATGATGACGATGATGACGATACTGGCATCGAAGATGTCATCGAGGCGAAGAGATCACGTGAGTCCAAAAAATTAAAGCATACTAAGAAGGTGAAAAAATCTAGGAAACACCATCGCCACCATAAAGTTGCTAACAAAGTGAGATAGGTAGCGGATGTAGGGTAGAGACTTTTTATTTATTCTTTTCTTAAAAAAAAACTTTTCTAGATCTGTACAAAGTTTTTAATAATTTTTTTCTATTTAACGTTTGGCATTTTTATGAACTGTCTTCAGAAAACAGCTGAATCGATAATGAGTATTAAATAATGGACCAACGAGTTTTAAAAATTATTATAACACTGTTGGTCGGAATTTCATAAATTAAAAATTTAGTTAAAGGAAAAACGCCAAACAAATCGATACTGTAGAATTATCTGTCACTTCTGTCGCTTCAATTTGATGTTTTGATTTAATTTTCTGTAATATAAACAACCTTTTTCAATTCAAATCTCAGTTTGGCAAATCAAAGCGTAGAAAAAAATGTAGCACATAGTATTTATTCTATTTATAATTTATTTATTTATTTAAAATGCTTCTCGCATTAATCTAGGTACATGTCACAATTTAAGTGACGATAATAAAATAAATTCGAAATTGTCCATTTATTGTATGAATACTGTACAATTTTTTTTTTAAATAGATTGTATTTTTTGCGAAGAAAACTGTGTTTTATTTTTTATTTGTGTTGAATTTCCCCACCTCGTGTGTAAGTTTTTTTTTAACATTTGTGACATCTATCTAGCTAATGCCTTACACCAATATTAACAGCATGATTCTAGCACTATCGCATTTTTTATTTAAGTTTTTATGGTGCATCTGGACCATTCGGAATGCTAAGGTGAGTTCTACTTAATGCAATTAAACACATTTATGAATGTTGGTAAACTTGGAATAAATATTTAAAAGCAGATAAAATATAATATGTTTTTTTAATGTTAGTGGGACCATTAAAAATGAAACACGTTTTATGTTAAAATGTTAAATATCTAATCACTTTTAGTGTTCAACAAACAAACATTTGATTTTGCTTTTATCTGAGAACTTACCTCATTTATGTATTTAAAAAAACGTATTCAGGTACTTATACCATAAAAGGTTATTGAACAACACTAAAATATAAATATTAAATACATTAAAAAAATTATTCAAATAGTAATTGTAAGAACAGCATTTGATTCCTAATTTTATTGTCGTTCTTTATATTTTTTGGGGTGTTAAATCTTTTCAAGTTTACAAGAGATGGAAAGTGTGACAGTGACCTAAGCGAAGGGTGTTGGCAGGAAAACAAATGAATAGCTTTATGAACAGCCAGAAAGGTTAAAAAAATGGCACGTCTAGCTGTGCATAGGGGTGTGTTGGTTCCTACACTTATGTATGGCTGTAAATGTTGGGTTTGGCAAAAGAAGCATAAAAATAGGATTAATGCTGCGGAGATGAGCAGTCTGAGAAGTATATCTGTAATGACTTGGATGGATAAAGTAAAGAATAGTGAGATAAAAGAACGCTGTGGTGTAATTAAAGATGTGGTTACAAAGAGAGATAAATAAATGCTTAGATGGTTTGGACACGTAAAAAGGATGGATGAAGGAAGATTGACGAAACACATTTATAAGGCGAGTGTAAATGGACAAGTCAGTAGAGGTCGACCTCGGCGAAAATATCCCGATCAGATCAACATTGTTTTGAAGAAAGGCCAGGTCAACAGTACCAACAACCGACGAGCATGTATGAGAGCGCTGATAAAAGTAGAGGAATCAAAAGATGTGTGTAAAAACCGTAGCAAGTAAAAGGAAGTGGTCTCTGTCTACGCTTACGGGAAAAAGGCGTGACTATATGAATCCGAATCTGGGGTTATGCAACAAAATTTCCCGCTGCGTTTTAAGATACTTGTTAAAAACAGCGAAATTTTCCTACTTTTTGATTGTTTGCTTATAACTTTTAAAGTATGTGTCGGAGTAAAAAAATTACTTTAATCTTTTCAAAAAAAAAATTGCTAGTTTAAAAATAGGCGCAGTTTTATAGATTAAATAGTTCTTGGGATACAGCACGCCAAATATTAGTTATTTTTTCTAAAAATTGACATTTAAACTTTTGTTTTAAATTGAATCCAAATATTGGGTGAAAAACTAATACTACAAGGAAAATTTTTATCATAAAGTTTTAGAAAACTTATTATGCTTCAATTCATGTACAAAACAACCTCAATAGACTGGATGGTTTACTCAAAATATGCAAAAAACAACAAAAAATGAGAAACTTGCATTTTGGAATGATTCGATCTAAACACTTTCCTTGATTCAAAGGTTTTTTTTAATAGATACGCAACGGTTATATTTTATATTAAGATTATAATTGTAGCATAACGACCTCTTGAAAACCACCACGAACTCTATTTACAGTTTCGCAGACGATAGCACGCTTGTCTCAACTTTTACATCCTATCGATCACTTTCGGTGAATGATACAAATAGACCCAGACAGAAACAGGTTGATTCCATCAATATAGATGTTGAAGCAATCGTTTAGTGGGGAACCAACAATCTTGTTCAGTTCAACGCCCAAAAAACACAGAGAACCATGTTTTCCAAGAAAGTGAATTCCTCAAATCATTCCATTACAATGTCCGGAAATACCCTTGAATCAAGTCCCTTTATCTCGATTATGGGAGTCACGGTGTCTAATAATATGTCTTGGCATGATCATGTTGCTAACATCGCAAAGTCAGCAAGCCAAAGGCTAGGTTTTTTGTGGAAAGCTAGAAAGTTTTTTACTCCTGATCAACTGTTGACGACGTACAAGGCTTAAATCCGACCTTTACTGAAGTATTGCTCGCACATTTTGGGTTCAGCACCAAGGCATTCTTTTCGTCTTCTAGATTCCATTTAGAAAAGGGCCATTCGGTTGATAAACAGTCAACTCTCACAGATACCACCCTTCACTCTCTAGAACATAGAAGAAGAGTTGCAGACCAGTCATTACTCTACAGATATTTCCATGGCAGTTGCAACAGAGAAATAAAAACTCTTGCACCGCCACTGGCCACATTCGGCCGAAGAACTCGGCAAGCTGATCAGTCTCACCCATTTACCCTTAAGATTGATACTACAAGGACCAATCTCCATCAAGAATCCTTCTTTAACAGGGCTGCTACGGAATGGAACAAGCTTCCAAAATCAGTTTTTTCAGAGAACTATGACCTGCAACTTTTCTAAAAGCGAGTCCACAATCATTTCCTTTCTATAATTCCTTCCCCTTCTAATAGTCGCAGTGCGGGCGGTCCGCGGCCCACACGATAGGTCCACCCTTTTTGCGACTATTTTCAGTAAAAAAAAAAAAGAAAATAATCCGTACGCAAAACCGTAAAAAAACCTACTTCAAAGACATATAGTTTTCTCATGGATGCCATCGTCAGAACTGGACCAAATTGAAATGGGACTACACGGAAAGCACCAGCTTTCAAATAAAAAAAAGAATAATTAAAATCGGTTCACCCATTTGAAAGTTCTGAGGTAACAAACATAAAAAAAATTACAGTCGAATTGAAAACCTTCTCATTTTTTGAAGTCGATTAACACGCTGGTTGCCGTGAGACATAAACATGGCGTCTCAGCTTATTTTCAGTAACAGCTGAATGACACACCTTAGATATCTTAACAGGTTTTTGCTTTATAGCCGCGTGTGCCTCGGTCGATGTCTCAAACCGATATTAGTTATGTAAGACTGGAGAGCTTGGCTGTAATGTCTGAAACTGTTTTTGGCTTTTGAATCTGAGACTCAAAACCCGCTTCTCATGGCCTGAAATATACGTTATTTATAGCTTCAGAAAATATTTCAAAATACGTCTTTATTGACAAAAATACACATAGTCAATGCAATTTTTCTGGCAAATAAAAAAAGCATCCAAGGCGGAAATATTTTCCACATGCAATGCAATTTAGTTTTGTTTGAGGAGCCTTACTTTAAGCTTGGGCTCGTCCAGATTCTCTTTGAAGTTTTTCCGTAATTTTGTACACTTGTGACCTTATGCCCTTAACCTTATAGTTGGTAACCAAAAGTTCAAATGTCATTTTTTTTTAAGTTACTAATTTTTAAAGTGATGTATCTCGGAAAATATTTGACCTGCAGAGCTGTGATGGTTTTCAAATTGTGGCAAATTTAGTCTTTTATAAAGTAATTTATTTACTATTATACATACTTTTATAAATCCGGTCCTGTCGGCAACCGAGGAATCGACCGCGACTGAGGTGCGTACAGACGACCGCTTTTGTTGGCCGCCGCACAGTCTGGCAAGATCGAGTGTCCCGAAGGTAAAAAAACAGGTAGAATGATCTGGAATTGTGATATAAAGGTAAAAAAAAACCGCGGTTTTAACAAGGGACAGTATTAGTTTTAAAAGTGTTTATGATTTAAGAAATATTAATAGTTTAAAAAGTTATAAAAGTTGTATTTCTAAGTGATTTATAAAAGTAGAATTTTTTGTATTGGGATAAGCATTGTTTTGTTACTGTATCAAGAGTTTTAAATCGCCAAACCCAAGGAAGAACTAAAATTCGTAACAATACTTTTAAAGTTATGAACAAAACCCGAAAAAAATGCGAACATTTCGATGTTTTTTGGCAAATATCTCAAACCGCATCGGGAAATTTTGTTGGATAACTTAAGATTTAGGTCCAGCACCCTTAAAAACAATAAAATCGATAATAAAATTGACTTCTGGATTTTTCGAAACGACAGGCTTTTTTTACACCGTTTGACTGGATTACAACTTTTTCCTATCTATTATCTTCGAGTAGCTGACATTTTCTAAATCGGGGATAACGGGTTTTTTGCTTTTACCAGTCTCCTGTGTCTACAGACATTTTACTAAATTGATTCAAACTCACAGAGTGTTTCGATTTTTTGGAAAGTTAGTTTACTTTGTTTGTCAGACCTCCACTCATTGTAAATGAAAGTTAACTATATTTGACCTCGATAAAATAGAACTAAAAATTCTTGTTCTTTCTTTCAAACGATTTTAAATAATATATTTGCTGGAATACTTATCCCCACGACTAATTGCTAGAAACTCTTCTGTGGGTCAATGTTTTTTTTGTTTATTCACAATGTTTAATATGAAATTAGAAAAAAAGCTGGTTTATTGCTTTGTGAATTTCTAATATTTGCTTCACGTACACTGGCGAATTATTGGAAAGTTTGGCGAATTATATGAGCTACTGTTTTAGATGATGTTGTTACCTTTGCTATTTTTTATGTTTATAGGTATTTTTGCCTAAAGGTAATTGTGTATAGCTCATTTCACCAATATACGACGGTATCGGATTAGTAACCAAGACCCCTAAGATTTAAACCCGAAAAATTTTTGTTTATTAGTATGCTTTTGCTAAGAGGTTTTATTTTCATTTTTTGCTTTATTGTTAACAGAAACCGTTGATGTAGCTCTCGATGAGTTTTTTGGTTAGAAATGGGCACATATTTAATCATGTTAAAAGGGAATTTAACAAAAATAAAGTATCGGCAGAAATTTAATAAATATGTTTAATCATGTAGTACTTACAAGCATCAGATTTATAGTCATCATAAACGGAATCATTGTCGTCGCTATCCTTATTCGGATTGTAAATGATAAAAGTATTAAGTGCTTCGATGCGGTTTTCATGAACCCACCATTCCTCCTTTGAATTTTCACATTTTGTGTTACATTTTTCACAAATATCAGGAGTGGCAGTATTAAGTGCTCGTTGCCAGGTTTCCAAAACAGCCTTATCACTGTAACCATTAGATGCAATATGATTGTCATATTAAGTTTTGCATATTTCCCAAATATACTCAATGGGATTAAATTGGCAATGATAAGGCGAAAGTCTTAGCTCACGATGTCCATAACTGAGTATAATTTGATCCACTTTATAAATTTTTTCTCTTTTGTGCCTTTTAGCTATCGATAATAACTCTGGCTAGAAACAATACTGTGAAAATGAAATATTTTCGTTCGTTAACCATTCTTTTATTTTCTGTACCGTCCAGAAGTTTGTTGGTTGCCAATGACAGATGGTTCATATAACGATGATAATATTCACAAACATCTCTGTATCCATATTGTCATGATAACCGGCCGTTTTTTATTTTGACGAAAATAAAAGATCCGCCCCATCAACAAAACCATGCCTTTCACCTGCACGCACAATAATGTGTCATTTTTCTTCACCGTCGTCGTATTTTATAGACTTTATGTTATCGTCCTGCAAAATTCTTTTTGTTTTACCTCTAACAAAAATCCAAGTTTCGTCCAGATAAACAAATAAAGAGCATTCTTGTTTTCAGTGAGTATAATATCTTAAAAATTTAATTTTTTTTTGCACGACTCTAGCTTTTTCACACAAAACCTTTGGTTATCTTTATATTTTAACTTGGACTTGTTTTAGAAATTTCAAATATGATCTTGAATATGAATATGATCTTTTTCTTTTACTTCTTCTAATATTAAATCTTAAGAGACATGTTTTTTTTTCACGCATTTTGTACACAATATCGCGAATTTCAAATTTGTTATCTTCGTGAAAGTTAGCAATCTTTGGATGTCTTTATATTTTTCAACTTTTTGTTCACTTTTTTCATCTTTCATACTTTATAAAATTGAGGTTAATTTTGTTGCACCATTACCTATCGCATTACACACACGCTTACGTATAGATAAAACTGTAGCAACGGACCTCCATTGTCCTTTTACGCAGTAAAATAAGTGTGAACATTCAATATTAATGCATCTACATCTTAAACACTTCGCGGCATTTTCGCGGTCTATTAGGTATACACTACTTGAAATTACAATTGGTACTATACGATTTTAATGTTGGTAGCCACTACAATAATAACCCAGAATTACTAATTACTTTTCTAGAAAGTAAAAGTAGTAATTAAAATTAACCGTGCTAACAAATAAAAATATTGACCCTTAATTTCCAAACAAAAAGTTCCTCGTTACCTACAAAATTTGTATAAAAATATTAGGGGAATTTACTTTTCCACTTCTTAAATGTAGTCTAATACTGGATAATCCGTTACCACCGTACATTCGTGAAATATGCTATACTATAATAAAACTATTGTTACGATATTTACTCTTGGGTTCGATAATTTGAAAATACTCAGTACAAACACCAAACAATTTATTTAAATCTTTTTGTACAATTCTTATTTATCACTTAGATATTTACTATACTTCAACTTGGACTTTTTAAAACAATCTTTTCATAACTATATCACTTTTTAAAATTAATTTCCTTCTTTTGCGGCCCGCGATCTTAAATATATCCAACCAATATTTCTCGAACGAATCAGAATTCTTTCTCGTTCTTTCTGACAATATCACGAATATTCTAGCCGCCCGCGGCTATAAATGTCGGGTCTTTGATACTGCCGAATTAATCCTACATCCTTTTGTACTCCGCATCGCGTCTTCGGGCCATATAATAGGACATGGGGCAAACCCGTTGACCACGATCCGTATTAATACTAAAAGTTTATTCCAAGTTTATTAACGCTGCATAATTGTTTGCGTCACAAACAAGGGTAGTTAATTCAATACCATTTTTAATTTAACAGCGTTAAAAAGATAGTAAAAATGAATAGGTACTAACTAGTATTAGTGTTGCCCAAAATCGGTCTTGGTCTTGCAGTCTTAGTCTTGTTCTTGCATAATTGCAAGACCAAGACCGCGTAATTTAAGCAAGACCAAGACCAAGACTAACCGTGCAAGATTTGAGCAAGAACAAGATTAAAACTGCGAGACTCTTGCGTCTTGCAGTTAGAACTGAGCGTCGTTTCAGAGAGCGGGCAGGCTTAATTTATAATACAAGAAATTGACATATAGAAAACAAACGAAACAAAATAAAAAAAAAGTACTAGTACATAAAATTTTGAAGAAGAAAATAGGCAGGAAATAGGAAGACGTAAAGTACAGATAAAAATGACTATCAGTGGATTTTCGTTGAAGGTCCAAATAAGTAAATTAAAATAATATATTAAATATTCTATGAAAATAAATAAAAATATAAAAATAATAAAACCGAAAAAAGTACATGGGATCATAGTTATAAAATGAGAACTCGGATTGAGAAAGCCAGAAGCGCTTTTAACCGCCTTAAGAAAGTCTTTTGTCACCTATCTCTTAATATCAATATACGCATAAGAATTCTCAGGCTACGTCTTTAGTGTTCTCTACGGAGTAAAAAGCTGAAGTCTTACCGAGGCTGCCACCAAACGCTTGCAAGCATTCGAAATGTGGTGCTACCGACGCATGCTATGGGCCTCATACACATACCATACAACTAACATTACGATTCTAGAGAGGCTCAGAAAAGACAAGGAAATTATTACTACCGTAAATAACAGAAAACTGACCTACTTTGGCCACGTGATGATAAGTACCGACTAAAACAATTAATCCTACAAGACAGGATTGAGGGCAAGTAAGCCCCTGGACGCAGGCGAATACACTGACTGGCCAATCTTTGAAAATGGACTGGCCAAACATCAACCGACTTATTCTGAGCTGCAGTGAATAGGATAAGATGGGCCAACGTGGTCGCCAACATCATAAAAACATAGATACCTTTAGAAGAAGAAGAAGTAAAATACAGGGTGTCCCATAAGAAAAAATATAACTTTATTACGATACAAAATAATTTCAACCGTTTCCCTATAATCTTCCTTTCCGTTGATTGTGATTCACCCCGTATAAGGTAGATGATATTTTTTAATTTGAAAAAATATTAAAAAGAAATGTTAATTAGGCAAAAGAGTAAAGAAAGTTCCTTAAATTTGTTCAACAATACATAGAAATACGTTATATTTGCAAAATCATTTTTTTTAAACATGTTTTTTCCATTGAGAATCAATTATTTCAAGTTTAAATTTTTTTGAGGTGATTAATTAAAAATTAATTTTTATAAATTTTTTGAAAAATTAATTGTTAGCAAACAAATGTGTTAAAAAAAAATTCGGCTGTATAATCTTTACTCATGCGTCATAACTAAAATGCATGTGACTAGTTAAATTTTAGTAGCCAAAATAAAGTCTAAATTGCGATTAAAGAGAACATGGCTGATATTCTGAATGACGTTTTAATAACAGAACGTTTAATTGACCCGATTGACCGATTACAATAGTCTATAAATTTTACATTTCCTCCCAATACTTTGAAAAAAATTAAATGTTAAAATTCCAATTATTTTAGTTGCTTACTTACTACTTAATTGTTCAAACTGATGACCGCAGGCTTCCATACAATAATAAAGATTTTATTCAAAACGTTCATGCACATTCCAAAGAATTTCTAGCGTAATTCGACGGTACTTGCCAACGATTCTTTGACGCAAATCTTCCAACGACGCTGGTTGTGTTTTATAGATTTTACTTTTCAGTTGTGCACACAAAAAGAAATCAAGGGGCGATAAATCTGGCGATTGTGGAGGCCATTTAATGCTGCATCTTTTCCCAATACAACTTTATGGAAAACTTTGGTTTAAATACTGCCGATCAATCGCCGCATAATACGGAGGAGCACCTGTTGAAAACAAAAATGATCTTCGTGGATTATTTTCAAAAACATATCAGTCAAGGCAGGGTCAATAGCGTCTTTCAATAATTGCAAACAAATTTCACCAATCAAATTGCCTGGTAAAAAAAAGGACCCACCAGTCGATCACTGCAAATGCCAGCCCACACATTTAATTTCTCCGGTTGCTATGTATGCACCTCGTGAAAAACTCTTGGGTTTGAATCGGACCAATAGCGGCAACTGTGGCGATTAACCATCCCGTGCAATAAAAAACTAAGTACTAGGTACTAAATTTATACTACTGGCTTACTTAACTCGAATGAATGACATTTTTACCGTTCGTGATTTTTTGCAGATAAGTTTCACATTTAAAATCTTATTTCTCAATAAGTAATGGGCGGAATTTTAAAATTTAAATACTATTGTAAGAGCTTTTAAAAGACATCTTATTCGACAAACAATGCCGTTTAAAAATTTTGGGGTAATTCTTACCCTTGCTTGGGGTTAAAAGAGTGTCCCCCTTTAATAAAAAATCGACGGGTCTGAACGTTTATCTAAAATGTGACGAGGTTCCTGCAAATGGCTGTTTCGTTTTCAGCTGGCCACTCTGTATGTATATGTATGTATGTAGCTCGCTCTTTGTAAAAGTGGTTGCCTTTTCCTATTTTAAAAATATAAAAATTAAAATATTTGCTGAAATATTTTTATTTTAATACGCTGAGTTAAAAGAAACTAAACCAAAATTAATATTTAAAAATGGTCATTAAATCAACTATTTTTGGTACCCAATTGTAGAAAAAACAGAGGTAAGATTTAATTTTAAAATTTTCAGTAACCACGAAGAAATGGAAATAAACGTAACATAACAGCATGACAATAGTAGTTTGACAGCACTGACGTAGACACATTAAACATTTCACCTGTAGAAGTAGTTAATTATTTAAATTTAATTATAATGCTTCTAACTGAGGTTAGGTTTTTTTTCCAAACAATTAATAATTTTTTTAAATAAAACTATAGTTTTAGTATTTTTATAAGAGCAGCTAAGTAACATTTTTAAAATTATTTGTAAATGCATCAGCTGACAAAGAAAATAATAGTACTGGGGGGCCAAGTGCAAAATTTAATAGTTATTCCAGAACAGCTGGAAATTTCGTAAGATGAAGCCAAGATCATGCCCTCAACGGTAAGGCTAGTCGGGTAACACCTACCGAGGTGGTTTGGACACTCAGTAGAGCCAAAGATGCAGCTTCCCTCCAAAATGATTTCAGAACGGTTAAAACCGGCCTGATATTAATTACTAGAAAAGTAAATAGGAGTATTCTAGCGAACATAGATTATTATTATTATTACATACAATCAATTTTTTTACTTTTACTGCCTCAAATAAACAAATGTTTTAATTGGTTAAAAAAGGTACTGTTGATGTTAGGTTATGCCGATAGGTTGGATTAGGCTAATTTTTACTTTTGCTGCCTCAAATAAACAAATATTTCAATTGGTTGAAAAATGTACCTACTGTTAGGGTTAGGTTAGGCCGTTGAGTTAGGTCAGGCTAATTTTTTTACTTTACTTTAACTGCCTCAAATAAACAAATGTATTAATTGGTTAACAAAAGCACTGTTGGTGTTTGGTTAGGCCATTAGTTTAGGTTAGGCTAATTTTTTTACTTTTACTGCTTCATGTAAACAAATGTTTTAATTGGTTAAAAAAAGGCCCTGTTGGTGTTAGGTTACGCCGTTGGGTTAGGTTAGGTTAGGTTAGGTTTTATGTGAGTGGGGCGTGGTCGCCCCTCCACCGCGACCCTTAGTAGGTCTATTGTGGCTCACCCCTAGAGGCTACAGTTCACCGTACAATCCAGCCCTTCTTACGAAGTTCATGGTTGTATAGGGTGAGATTTTTTTAAAATCGGTAGGTTCTAGGTTAGTGTAACCAAATATGTTGAACCTTATTCTTCCCAGGCCGGGGCATGAACATAATATATGTTCAGCAGTTTCGTCTTCCACGCAGCAGAACCGACAGTCCGTTTGTTGGTTCAGATCTATCTTTCTGAGGTGGTATCTCAGACGACAGTGTCCCGTAAGCAGTCCTGTTAGAATACGCAGGTCATTTCTGCTCCATTCTAGGATCTGCTTAGTTGTGTTTCTCGAGGGTTGTAACGGTAAAAACGCCTTCGAGTGGGTTAGCCCTGGTAAGTCGGACCAGTACGTGAGTATTTTCCTCTCCGCCCAGTCCGAAATAATTTTTTTGGCGGCACTTGTGGTGACTCCAAAAACCGGTTCTGGTCCAGTGAACGCAGATTCGGCCCCCTGTTTTGCAAGGGTGTCGGCTTTTTCGTTTCCTTCCACCCCCTGGTGCCCAGGTACCCACAGTAGGGTCACCCTGTTGTTCGCACCAAGGTACTCTAAGGATTCGATGCAATTCCATACAAGTTTAGAATTTATCTTATTGGAGCTCAGTGCTTTTAAAGCGGCCTGGCTGTCTGATATTATATTTATGTTTTTGTTTGCTAGAGGTCTGTTGGTCAACTCTCTTGCACACAATTCGATAGCGAATATTTCAGCCTGAAAGATTGTGGCATACCTGCCAAGACTGGTAGATATTTCAATCTTTGGTTTCCTGCTGAAAACACCGGCCCCAACTCCATCTGGGGTTTTTGAGCCGTCTGTGTACATTACGTATTCAGTCTCTGGGAAGAGGATTTGTCCCCTCATCCATTCGTCTCTCTCCGGAAAGAGGACTTTGAACGACTTTCCTACGTGTATTTTTGTAGCTAGCAAGTCAGGAACCATCCCGAGAATTTGGTGGTTTTTTGTTTCACTCAGTATCCCGGAGTTGGGTTGGGTTAGGTTAGGCTAATTTTTTTACTTTTACTGCCCCAAATAAACGAATGTTTTAATTGGTTAAAATAATTTTTCTTTCCGGGAATCAAATCACAATTACGACACTAGGTAAACTAAAAATGTCGGGAACCAAATTACACATAAAAATCAGATAAACTTAAAATATCAGAAACCAAATTACAAATTTTTTTCTGATCCTTTTCACTCTGGGAACCAAACTACGTATACCCATTTTCAAACACCAAATGTAATGCATTTTATTTTTCGTAAGTTAAGGCAAAAAGCTTTATTTTTAATATTAATAATAGTTATTTAAATTAACCAATAAATTTCCATATATTATTCTGCATGAAAATTTGTTTTGTTATATTTTTTTTTTATTTATTTTAATAATTTTCTAAATGCAAATTTCCAACTCGACTCATTCAATGAGCACGCATTAAAAATAAAACAAAATTCCACACTTTAAACTTTTATCATCATTCACGCATCATTATTATTAACGCACGCCCATGAAGTCAAACGACCTCCGGTATCTTCAGAGCAACAAGGTCAATGGGTGACACACTCAACTGATCGGAAGACGTGTACGGCCTACTTGATGAACATTTCCCGGACGCATTCCGATGGTCATTTATTTCAGTACTAGGTTCTTAATATTTCTATTTTCGTAACAGAAAGTTGAAAATAATTAAATTTAATTTTTACACTGAAAATTTTAAAGAAGACACTTCCCACCTTTATTTAGAGATGGGCCACGTGGAAATCGATAGGGCGTGACTTGGGGAATTTCTACTTGTACATGGTTTGCCCCGAAAATTACAGGTAAAAAGTTTCAGGCACTTGAATTCTCCATGTTAAGTCTAAGGGAAAAAATGTTCTTAATAATTTTACGTAATACTACGTTTGAAGAAGTATTTAATCTAAGCCCATTCTTCAGACATATTGAATGCAGCGGTAATAAGAAGTTTAAGAAGTGTAGCTAAAGTGACTTTAACGGATAAAGGAAGGAAAAGTGTAATAAGGGAACGCTATGGTGTGAACATACATACATATAGTCACGCCTTTTTCCCGTAGGGGTAGGCAGAGACCACTTCCTTCAACTTGCTACGGTTCTTACACACATCTTTTGCTTCCTCTACTTTCATCAGGGTTCTCATGCATGCTCGTCGGTTATACTTCCGGCTATACCTCTTGAACTACTCATCTCCGCAGCATTTATTCTATTTTCATGCTGCTTCTGCCAAACCCAACATTCACTACCATACATAAGTGTAGAAACCAATACACTTATGCACAGCCAGACGTGCCTTTTTTGACACTTTCTGGCTGTTCATAAAGCTATGCAGTTCCCCATTCATCTGTTTTCCTGCCAACACCCTTCGCTCAATGTCACTTTCATACTTTCCATCTCTCGTAAACTTTGAACCCAAGTACAAAAATTCATTTACTTTTCTTCCTTAATCAAAACTTTACAGTTTGTCATGCTTTCTTCTCTTTTAAAAACCATTACTTTCGTTTTGCTTACATTTATTTTCATTCATTCATTTATTTTCAGGGCATCATGCATGACATTAACCATTGCCTGCAACTCCTCTTTAGATGACGCTAATATGACTTTATAATCGGCGTAAATAAGGCATTTGACGATCAAATCATTACTTTTTAATTCATACGCACTCTTTTTCAAATATTTTAAACAATCGTCTATGTATTAGTTAAACAGCCATGGTGAAGCCACACATCTTGCGTGCAAGCTCCGTTTATCCTGACACAAGCAGTGGAATCCTCATAAAGTGATTTCAGTGCTCGTATTAAACTACCGCTTACCCCATACAAAGACAATGTCGACCACAATTTACTCCTCACCACTCTGTCCCAGGCCTTTGCCAAATCTATAAAAGCACCTTCTGTCGTAGTAATTTCACTTTCGTTGCAACTTTTACTCATGTCTCCGAATGGGAGCCTGTACTTGTGTATTCTTTTTCTTAAATAAACTTTCGAAGTATTCCTTCTATCTCTTTATTACGCATTCCTCTCCCTTTACCATACTACTATCTTGATTTCTGATTCTTTCCAGTTGCGAGGTAGTATTTTTAGCTCTGGCTGTTATTATGGACTTCCAGAAGAGTTTAATATGGTTTTGAAAATCGTCAGATAACCTTCTATAAAATTTATCTTTATCACTCTCCTTCTGTGTGAAAAATATTTATAATGCGAGTGTAAATGAGCAGGTCGGTAAAGGTCGACATAGGCGAACTTATCCCAATCATATCGAAATTGTATTGAAGAAAGACCAGGTCAAGAGTAAAAGCAACCAACTAGCATGTATGAAAGCGCTGATGAAACTTAAAGAAGCGAAAGAATTGTGTAAGAATCGTAGCAAGAAGCAAGTGAAAAGAAGTGGTCTCTGCATACCCCTATGGGTAAGAGGCGTGATTATACGTTTGTATGTATGTACAGGGGGAGCGAAACTCGACGTCTTAGTATATTATAAGCAAAAGAAAAACGATAAAAAAATCTAAAAAAAATTTCTTAAATAAGATTAAGTAAGATCCATTGCAAACCTAATTTGCATATTTTACCATATTTGGAAACTGAATTAATAATATCATCGATTTTTTCCCCACAAACATATTTTGGAATATTTAAAAGAAACTAATTTTTCTAAACAAATTTTTTGAGGAATATTTTTTTCCGTTATAAAATTATAAGCAAATGTGTAAAAAAAGTATTATTAAAAATTTACAATTGTCACGATTTAAAAAAGTAGAAAATAGCAAAGTCGCATCTGTCAATATATAAACTAAGTGTTGACAAATATTGTTTTGTTGTGATTTGACTTCAAAAAATGTTTAAGCACAACGGAAAAATCGACATGTTATTAGTTTATGAGGAATTTTAAAAGAACCCGTTCAGTTACACACCTAGGGAAACCCCGAACGTGTTATCCCAAGCTTAAAAATATTCGCAAGATTGAAATGCAATTTACGTTTCTTCTCAAATAGAAGAAAAAATTGTTAAAATAGTCAATTCTGACAATACTGTTTTGCAATTTTTTAAAGACCGTTCAAGGAACTGGATTTGGCAAGCCTGTCCTGAGTTGAATTTAAAATATAGGTCGGTACGAATCATTTTGAAATAATATGGTTATTACGATTATAAACTTTCTCAACTTAGAACGCTTGTCTGATCAACATCAACAACTAAAAATTGATGATGATGCCCTAGCGATGGTAAACTTAAAGATCAATGACAATCTTTTTTTTTAGCATAACGGACGAAAGCCGTTTTGTTAGTAACGGTAAACCCAATGGAAAAAATGAACATTTTTGGGCTGCTGAAAATCCACATTTTGTGTGGTATTATTAATGGACATTTAATTGGTCCAAATTTGTACGAAGGGATTTTACATGGTGATCAATATTTGCAATTTCTTCAAGAAGAACTTTCTATGCTTCTCGAAAATGTGCCATTACAGCTGCGAGCAAACATGTGTTTTCAGCATGATGGAGCTCCACCGCATAAAGCAATAATTGTCCAACAATATTTAAATGAAACTTACGGAAAAAATTAAATAGTTATAAATAGACCGTTACAGTGGGCGCCTAAATTACCCTACTATAAACTTTTTTTGTGGGGAACTTTAAAAAATAAAGTTAACAGAATACTATTTGTTAACTTGGAACATTTAAAAAAAAAATTAAAAATGCTTGCGATGAACTATCTAGAGAAATGTTACGTAAGGCTTCAGTGAGAGAAGTAAGGCGGAGATTGGATAAGTGTTTAGAAGTAGGAGGTGGTTGCATTAAAAATTGTTGTTTTTTTTTGTGGTATTAGTAGTAACAAATTATGTGTTTTGTAATGTTAGGTTCTCTCTTTAGTCGATGTCTGGTTTCAGACGTCGTAACCCCTTGAGTGTATGCCCAGGACAGTCAAGCTTCTCCAGGTTTCTCTGTCTTCAGCAGTCTGCATCACTTCTTGTATGGAGAGGTTTGTCCAGGATTTTATTTGATCGATATATCTGTTCGGTGATCTTCCTCTACGTCGCCTTCCGTCAACTTTCCCCTGGATGACTTATTTTTCTAACTCATCTTTCCGAATGACATGGCCAAAGTATTTGAGGGTGCTTCTTTGGATGCTGGTAACAACCGTTCATTTTCCGCAATTCTTAGCTCTTGAAGGATTGAAGCGTTTGTTCTACGGGCCGTCCATGAAATTCTAAGCATTCGTCTATTGCATGTCATTTCGAAAGCTTTGATCCGGCGTCTACATGCCACATTGATAGTCTATGACTCGGAACCGTAGGTAGCGATTGAGAATACAAGTGATATCATGAGGCGTTGTTTTGTAGCTTTACTTATGTTGTGATCTTTCCATACTTTTATTAGTTTGACTAACGCTGTCCTTGCCATACCGATCCTCCTTTTTATTACCTTTTCACTGCCACCTTTGTTCGTGATGCATGCACCGAGGTATATAATTGACTCTATGCCAAAGTAAAGGAAGGTATATTTCTAAAAAAAAAAAATAACGTCATTACTTTAGTTTGCAATTATAGAGAAATATACGAATTGGGCTAAAGATGGATCTTGCTTAATTCCATTTAAAAACATCTTTTTAGATTTATGCTTTCGTCTTTTCTTTTCTTATAATAGAGCTGAAACATCGAGTTTCGCTCACCCTGTACATACTAACATAAAACGTAAACCGAGGTATCAGAAGTTTATTCTCCTGAACGACAATCAATTTAAAACTGCTTTCACTAATAATAACACTGTGGGAAAATGGTTTTTAACGAGAAAAACTTTCCGTTTCAAGATTTAAATCAAAAATTTATTTCGAATAAAAAAGATTTAAATCATAAATCTTTTTGTAATTGAAATCGTTTTGGCAATTTTAAATCTTCTGAGAAAATCGCAGCTTTCAAAAATATTTTCCATTGTGGGTATGAGGGGAATTTTCGATTGAAAATTATATAGAGGTGCTGTAACTTTGCAACTATAAATTTTGGGGTTTAAGTGTATCTCGTTGGTATCGTGTCTACAACATCTACAACATTTATAGAGTTTTCTACTTTAAAAAATATAAGCAGATATCGCGACTTAATTTTGAAGCAGTCTTTCCAATCGAGAATATTTTTAAAGCATCTATGCAAATTTATATTGCAATAATGAACAGCTGAGATGCACAGAGGACATCCCTCGAGTTTTAAACCAGGGATCGGAGGAAATACCCGACATAACAGAGGAGGAAGTCCTAAAATCAATGTCGGAAATGAAAAACAATAAGGCTCCAGGTGAGGACGACATCGTGATTGAGGCAGTTAGGGAAGGTGGAGAACAACTGTTAAAGGCCATAACAAAATTATTCAATAAATGTCTTATGGAAACCACAACACCTACGAACTGGAACAATGCAATTATAATCATCATGCATAAAAAGGGCAACATTGCCGACCTGAAGAACTATAGACCAATTAGCCTGCTTTCTCATCTCTATAAATTGTTTACCAAAATTCTAACTAAGCGTCTAACATCGAAATTGGACTTCTACCAGCCGACAGAACAGGCAGGTTTCCGATCCGGATACGGAACAAATGACCATCTGCAAGTTATTAAGACATTGATCGAGAAGTCCGTTGAGTACAACAAGCCACTCGTGTTAATATTTGTGGACTACGAAAAGGCGTTTGATTACATCAAGCACAGTGAGATGTTTAAAGCACTTGCCGACTGCCGAGTAGACCACAGATACTCTGCTATACTGCAACATATATACAAAAATGCAACAGCGAGCGTAAGACTCCATGAAGAGACAGAGAGATTCAGAGTGCAGCGCGGTGTACGACAAGGCGACACAATCTCCCCTAAACTATTTACCACTTTGTTGGAGTATATGTTCAAGAGTGTCGAGTTGGAGAATATGGGTATAAATATTAACGGTGAAAATTTCAGTCACCTTCGGCTCGCGGACGATATTATACTGATTTCAGATAGCTTGGATAAGGCAGAGAAACTGCTTATGAGACTAACATCTGCTTCACATAAAGTTGGGCTTAAAATAAATCCATCGAAAACAAATTTCATGACAAATCTAGTCCCAAGCCGAAACTACTTAGTAAAAGGAAAAGAAATCTTCCAAGTTACATCCTACAGATATCTGGGCCATGATGTTACGATTGGCAGGGACAATCAAACCTGCGAAATCAAAAGAAGGATAGGGCTAACGTGGGCCGCCTATGGGAAGCTGAAACACATTTTTAAGTCCGATACCCCCATATGCCTTAAGAGGAAGGTGTTTGATCAGTGTGTTCTGCCGGTTCTGACTTATGGTTCGGAGACCCTAACTCTAACACGAAAATCGGTAAATAATGTAGGAGTGGCCCAGCGAGCCATGGAACGCTCCATGTTGGGAGTCACGCTGAGAGACAAGATTCCAAATGATCGGATACGTCAGATAACAGGGGTTACCGATGCAATCCAGCGAATAACATATTTAAAGTGAAACTGGGCTGGACATGTCGCAAGAATGACCAACGAAAGATGGACCAAAAAGATCATATAGTGGAGACCTAGGCAAGATGCGTTCAGGAACAGAGGTCGTCCGCCGACCCGGTGGACGGATGACATAAAAAGAGTAGCACCAAATTGGATCCAGGATGCCCAGAATCGAAATAAATGGAGATCGTTAACGGAGGCCTATGTCCAGCAGTGGACGAGACAGGCTGTTTGATGAATATACAGGGTGTGGCGCGAAAAGTTTTGATTAAAAATAAATACCGGATACAGTTGCTAACATCGCAAAGTCGGCAAGCCAGAGGCTAGGTTTTCTGTGGAAAGCTAAAAAGTTTTTTACTCCTGATCAACTGTTGACAACGTACAAGGCTCAAATCCGACCTCTACTGGAGTATTGCCCGCACATTTGGGGTTCAGCACCAAGGCATTCTCTTCGTCTTCTAGATTCCATTCAGAAAAGAGCCATTCGTTTGATAAACAGCTCAACTCTCACAGATACCCTTCACCCTCTAGAACATAGAAGAAGAGTTGCAGACCAGTCATTGCTCTACAGATATTTTCATGGCAGATGCTCCAGAGAAATAAAAACTTTTGTACCACCATTGGCCACATTCGGCCGAAGAACTCGGCACGCTGATCTCACCCATTTACTCTCAAGATTGACACTACAAGGACCAATCTTCATCAAAAATCCTTCTTTTACAGGGCTGCTACGGAATGGAATAAGCTTCCAAAATCAGTTTTTCCAGAGAAATATGACCTGAAATTTTTTAAAAAGCGTGTCCACAATAATTTCCTTTCTATAACCCCTTCCCCTTCTAATAGTCGCAGTGCGGGCCGTCCGCGGCCCACACGATAGGTCTACCCTTTTTGCGACTATTTTCATAAAAAAAAAAAGTTAAAAATCTGAAAAATCTGAAATAACGAAGCTGTAGGCTATAGGTTTTGGATGACGCTAAGTTCAAATATAATGTTTACCTTCCGGTTATACCAGAAGTAGACGTCAACTTTCTTATTTTAAATAAAACCTAATATTTTTTATTTTATTTTCGAATTCGTCATAAAATTTAAGATAAAATCTGTGCACAATGACCTACACCAAAAATGAAGTATTTTCAAGATATTTTGATTTTTTTTAAATTTTGTTAAAATCCTAGTCCACATTGAATAACGATATCTTCATTAATAAAAAGGCTAGTGACGTGAAATTGTAACCAATACAAAAAGCGCTTGCCCGTTAACTCCATAAGTCTAATTTATTGATATTTCATACAGGGTGTTTTAAACTTAGCCGCTTAAATTATATATAAGTTGCTTACTTTAGATAGAACACCCTGTATTTTATTACATTTTCTACTGTATTTTTTTAAGCCTATTCGTTTGGTATCGTTATTCCCTATATCTTAATGTAACCAATTTTGAGATATTTCATTATTTTAGTTAAAACATAACAACACTTAATTATTTCAACATTCGTAAAGGGTAGGCCATGATTTTCATTATTTAAGGTGATATTTTATTATTTTTTCATAGGTTATTAATTCTGAAAAGTTACCAATAGCATGAAAAGATTATTAATTGAGGATATCATTAAAAACGTTGACTAGGTATTATATTTTATTTTAATTTTAATTAGATAACTTACAAACAAAAATAATGTAATGTAATATTAAACATATAAATTTTTATAATAAGTGTTCAAAATAAGCACCATTTACTTTTAAACATTTATGAACCCTTTTCATTAAGTTATGTCTTTTAATTCTGGAAATAAGGTCGGGTGTTAGAAAATTAAAAGCAAGTAAGACTCTCTGCATCATATCTTCCTTTGTCGGAACAGGTTTGGAAAATACCTGATTTTTAATGTAACTCCAAATAGCAAAATTCATGAAATTTTAAAAATAAAATGAAAAATATTAGGTTCTATTTAAAATAACAAAGTTGACGTCTACTTCCGGTATAACCGGAAGGACAACATTATAATTGAACTCAGCATCATCCAAAACCTACAGCTTCGTAATTTCTGATTTTTAACATAACTGTATCCACCATTCATTTTAATCAAAACTTTTCGCGCCACGCCCTGTACATTTCTCAAAAAAATTCAATATTAGCAGTTTCAGTCAAAGTTGAATAATGCAGGTCTTGGAATTTGGCGTTCAAAATATATCTGATTATGTTTAACATTTTATTGCAAAAATCAGCCAAACTAAAAAATCATAAACCACCAAAAACAAAATACAAACTCTTATTGTAACTAATTGACCAACATTTTTAAATACTATTTGCTTTTAATAAAACTAAGTTTACAAAGTTTTTGTGTGTCAATCATTTTTAATAATTTAAACGATTTTAAACAATTTAAATCTTTAATAATAATGATTTAGATATATTTTTTAAAGATTTAAATTAAAAATTATAAATCATTTTTAAAAAGGTTTAAAATCTTAAAGCATAAATTATTACATTAAATAAGATTTAAAATTAAATGATTTAAATAAAAAAAATGATTCAGCTTTGACTGCAACAATTGTATTAGAACTTTTGTGGGACAAACACGAAGATATTTAAAGAAAAGGATATCAGGACACGATAAACACCAAAAAAGTCAACATTAACAATTTTACGGCTCTTGTTAAACATACTAGATAAAATAGTTATAATTACAACTTTGTTGCTCTGAAAGTATAACTTTCCAAAAGACTTTTAAGTAAAATGATCCAAATTATCATTCATAACAACGTCATCACCAGAAGTGACATACATGTACCCACTGTCTTTTTCAATTTTATTAGTCAAATGCCGCAATAATTAATTTACAATTAATTTGTAATTTATTATTAGTATTATTATTTATCACTTTTTTTTATATAATTACTAAAAATATCGATATGGTTCTTCAGTGTTAAGTTTGTTCTGTGAGGAAATAAACTTCTGACACTAACCAACTTCCCAAATAACTTTTTATTTAAAAAATAATACTTAGTTCGGGTGTATTTTCACTTTTTTAAATTAATAAAGGTCGTCTAAAGAATGGAGAAATGAAATCATCAACAACATCAAGCTGTCAGATATCACTGGGTCAGTGACATCCGACGAACGTGGGTCAGGGTCGCACTTTCTACCACCTGCGATGTGTCTCGAATTAAAATACAAATGAAGGCGATGAGGAACCTGTGATTGGAACAAGGTCGTGGTCGTTACCATCAGAACCGGATTATGGTATTCGTTACCACACACATTTTTTGTTAATAACTTACAATTACCTATCGATGTAGAAAGTAACCGATATTTTTGGATTACTGTAAAATTAATATCGAAAGGGTATGACAATAACAACAACAACAACACTTAAATACTCCTGAAAATTATTAAAAAATGTCTAAATACACGAAATAATAGTTTTAGTACAGTTTGTATAGTTACTTACTAATTCCAGTAAAAAGTATTACAAGTATAGTTGAAGTCAGAAATAATATTTCCTGTTTCACGAATTCAGCACCTTAAAGAATTTAGCCGGACATTAATTGTGTGACGTACCAAGTTTAACAGAAGATATCGAAACAGCTGCAAATCTGCTAAATGCTATCCGGTAGCAGACATCGGATCTGATTATAATTCGCACATTTTAACCTTAAACTGAAAAAAATTACAACGGGAGCAAGAAGATACAAGCAGGATTTAAATAGGGCGAAGAGAAAAAAAATAAGGAAACAAATCACAAAGAAACTAGAACAACAGATAAGTCAAATAGAAGAGAGGGAAGATTTTGAGGACGAATTAAGAACAATGACAACCACTATTAATACAAACAATTAACAATACTTAAAGCCGGAAGAAACAATAAAGGGGAAAAATTTGGATGAACGACAGTATTCTTGAAATGATGGAACAAAAAAGAAAGAAAAAGACGAACACAAGAAAATACAACATACTTGACAAAAAAATCAAAAAAGAGTCAAGAAGAGTTTAAGATAAATGGTTGAACAGTAAGTGTAAAGAAATTGAGAAATTACAGAAAAACACGATCACTTTCATGTCCATAGAAAGGTGAAAGAGGCAGCGGGACTATATAGAACGAAAACTTTCGAAAAGAACTGCAAACATGGCAAAATTATATAAAAAAATTTTTCAAAGATGAACGGCCAGAAGTGGAAATAACACAGGACCTTCCATAACAACAGAATAAGTTCGTAAATCCATCTCTCTAAATAAGGATGGGAAAACTCCTAGTCCAGACGAAATACAAAATTTTCCATCAGTAATTTTGCCCGAAAAACTGACATTTGGCAAAACTACTTCGTTAAAAAAAGAAATTTATTCGATAAAAAAAAATCTCTTGTATTTTTACTATTGATAAACTATAATTCTACCATGCCGATGAACTTTATCTTTTCTACCGAGGTATTCATTAAAAAAATAATTATTTTTTAAAATTATAGTCTCTCTTCTATTTAAGATACGATATCTCAAACCCAAAGAATGGAGCACTTTTCTAATAGTATTATTGAATTTATATGATAAACCCGGTAAAACTTGATTTTATTTTTAATAATAATATTAGAATAAAAATTATAACCTTTTTTTTAATATTCTTTACCATACAGTGATCTACACGGACCAAAAATCTTTAATTCCGCTTATTTCTTGGAAGATATTCCTCGCTTGTAATAATTTTTTAACGGATGGTTTTAAAATGTTTTTGAAACCGTTGATCATTTTCACTACACCTTAATTAAAACAATTATTTTCTTATTTTAGTTGACGGTGCATATTTTTAATAACTGTTTTAGTGAAGAATGACATCCACATAAAGATAACTAATTTTTGTTACACATCCTCCTTCTCCTCTAATTCTTCTTTACTCGAATAAAATCTGCATTGAAGTATATATGTATTCATTAAAAAAATAGGTTATTTTAAATTATAAATTTTGTAAAATTTCTCTGAGACCACATAATTTTCATTACTTTTAATAATAAAGCCATTTAAAAATAATTAAAATCCAAATAAAACTTCGGAATAAGAAAAAAATCACAAAACGACACGTATATTGTAGGGGGGGTCGTAAAGGTTATGCTGCCTCTCAAGCACTTCGACCTATCAGATCTTTTGTGCATAACCCTTATTCTATTTGAGGCCCAGGATTCCGAGACTTCGTGCAATATTTTCCTGGGGGCTAACTTTCTGACATCGAAGGGCTTTAGGAAGGGCCCTTCCAGAAACTTGAGCCTCTTACAGAAAAGCGCTGGGCATTCGCAAAGAAAATGTTCTGCAGTTTCAGCGAAGTTATCGCAGTGGCGGCAACTATTACTCTCTGTTTCGCCCATCTTTTTCAGGTGATACCTTGGAGGGCAGTGTCCAGTGAGAAGTCCCGTCACCAGTTTCAAGTTTTTCTTGTCCAACTCGAGAAGCTGTTTAGTTTTCCTTAGCAAAAGGCTTACTACCCTTTTCGCACTTTATGCCAGTAAGATTTAATTTCATTTGTTCTCCAGCGTTGAACCTCTTCTTTTAAGTGGGCTTTGGAAAGTCCACAGAAGGGTTCTGCGCCGGAAAATTGTGTCTTGCCCCTTCTTTGGCCAAAACGACGCGTGCCAGAACAACGAATAAGATTGGATATTAAGTTATTAGGAAACATTCAAATTAAACCAACAACCACCACTGTAATTGGATGTCACTTGTCCATGTGGGCTATTAAAAACGGAAAATTAGTAAAGTGTCAACAGATAGAAAACAACGCACGTTCAATTAAGCCAATTAAAAACACGAACATTTATAAGTGATAAAAAAATAAATACTTACTTATCAATTAGAGTCAAGCGACGTTGCCAAACATAAATTATTTCTGCGGTATCAGTATATATATATATATATATATATATATATATATATATATATATATATATATATGTGTGTGAAAAATGTTTAACTGATTTTTTAAAAAACCAGCTTTTACTGTCTGTCACCTATATTATGGGTTCATTTGGGTCAATTATGTATCAAAAGCTACTGCTCCTACTCCTACTCCTACTCCTCTGGCTATATGCCGCGACAGGTATTGAATTACATCTGATACATAATCGTGTATAATACCCCATTTCGGGTAACAATATGCAAATGCTTGTTAAGTAAGAGAAGGAACTATTAGATTTATCCATCCGAAGTGACAACCTATGGACCGGTTTCAGGGTATGTTGCCTCTCATCGGGGGCATATAGACAAAGGAGTAGTTGTTTTTTTGACACATAATCGACCCACATGAACTTATAATATAGGTAACAGACAGTGAAATTAGCTGGTTTTTTAAAAAATCAGTTAAACATTTTTCACATCCATTCACGCTGTCGAAAAATGTTTATAGTTTACTATAATAAGATTATAGTTTTTTATAAATTTTGCAGATTACAATACTTCTTCGCAGAAGCTATTCACCGGGTGGTGCTTGTTAAAAAGTATAGATGTCGTGACTGGCGCTTTTCGCGTAGCACTTCATATATATTTGGTAGGAGTCGAAGCTGTTGACACCCCGAAACCGGTCCATAGGTGGTTACTTCGGATGGATAAATATAATAGTTCATTCTCTTACTTAACAAGCATCTGCATATTATTACCCGAAATAGGGTATTATACACGATTATGTATCAGATGTAATTCAATGCCTGTCTCGGCATATAGCCAGAGGAGTAGTTGTTTTTTAAAACATAATCGACCCGAATATAATTGACAGACAGTGAAATTAGCTGGTTTTTAAAAAAATTAGTTAAACATTTTTCACATCCATTCACGCAGTCGAAAAATGTTTATAGTTTACTATAATAATAAGGTTTTCTATAAGTTGTGCAGATATATATAAATATATATATATATATATATATATATGTTTATATAACTATATATATATATATATATAGTATATATATACTATATATATATATATATATATATATATATATATATATATATATATATATATATACTGATATATAATTATAAAAAAAGGTAAAATTAAATCTGACTTCAACTACACCTACAAGAATAAACCAAGATAAAAAAATAATCACAATTTATCTAACCATTTCCAATCATTTCAGGATCCATGCCAGGGGCGCAGCCCAAAATGCCTGCGATTTACATATCAAAATACAACAAATTCGTCGACAACATCATAGGACGCATTAATAAAATTTTAGGAAAATCCTACGATCCCGTAAGAGTTAAACTTCAATCGTTGGATACCAAGAATACTAAAAAGAACAAAAAAAATAGTAGCACCAAAACCACAAATAAAAAATCTAAAACTAAAGGTAAAGGAAAGGGAAAAAGAAACAAAGTTAGCACGAAGAATTCGCAATTGAAAAATAATAATTTGAAGATGTCCAATAAAATGGGAGAGTTGGCAGTTGCAAGAGGAAACGAAATTGAAAATGGTAAACCAGTATTGGTTGGTATGTTAAAATTTTTTAATATTAATTTGACTATAATCATGCACATAGAAAACAAAGTGACACATTTAGATTAAATTCTGTTATCAAAACATTTAAAATAATTAAAAATTATTAATTAAATCACTTTTATGATCATAAAAAAATTAAACTGACGCAGTCAGCAGATAATAATCATTCGATAAAATTTTATGATTTTTAGTGAGTGGAAGCAATGAAAAGTCTTTCGTCCTCATTTCGAAAGCTGGATCAGATGGTTTCATCAAAAACATAACCGTAACGACTTCGGAAATTCGATCCAATCCCAAGCGACCTAATACTAAGAAAAAAAACTCCACAAAAAACAACACTGCCAACAAAAACCGAACGAAAAACAAAAAGAAGGGCGAAGCAAAAAAAAGTAAACCGACAGCCAGAGCCACCTTGTTTGGTTTGAGCACACTTAAAAGAGACAGTGACGTAATCGTTAATATACAAGCAGATCATACAACTGTCAAAACTAACTTCCTTTTGGGACCACTGACTCTTAGGGTCGAACGAGAGGTACGTAATTTTTTTTTACATATTTAACGAAATATTCTGATCCAAAAGAAATAAGAGCTGGTAGCATCCTAGGCACCCTTCTATACCTGCTTTATACTTGTGACATACCTATCCCAGAAAATATTCTGATTCAATGATTTATGCTAGGTGAAAAAATGAAAGATGTGCTCTCAAGAAATACTTATGGTTTACATCTGCACATGAGAATAGTTAGATGCTATGTATTCTCAGTATTACTGTACGGTGTAAAGGCATGGACACTCTCGGAAGCTGCTAGCAAGAAAATTGAAGCATTTGAAATGTGGGTGTTTAGGCGAATCCTTTAAATTAGCTGGACAGACCGTGTGACAAATAATGAAGTTTTAAGAAGAATGGGAGTAGACAGAGAACTCATGAAGACAATAAAAGTAAGAAAACTTACATATCTGGGACAAATCATGCGAAATGAGAAATATGTATTACCCCAACTCATTATCCAGGGTAAGGTGAACAGTAGGAGAGGACCAGGGAGGCGAAGAGTATCATGGTTAAAAAACCTACGACAGTGGCTTATATTACTTATACATGGATGATTGTTTAAAAGATATAAAAAAAAGTACGTATGGATTAAAAATGAATGATTTGATTGTCAAATGCATTCTTTACGCTGATGATTAAGTCATATTAGCGTCATCTGAAGAGGAGTTGCAGGCGATGATTAATGTTATGCATGATGCCCTAAAAGTCAAAAAGATGAAAATAAATGTAAGCAAAACGAAAGTTATGGTTTTTAAAAGAGAAAAAAGCATGACAAACTGTAAGGTTCTAAATAAGGGAGAAAGAGTGGAACATGTAAATGAGGGTTCAAAGTTTACGAGAGATAAAAAGTATGACAGTGACATTGAGCGAAGGGTGTTTGCAGAAAAACAAATAAATGGGGCACTGAATAGCTTTATAAACAGCCAGAAAGTGTCAAAAAGGCACGTCTGGCTGTGCATAGAGGATTGTTGGTTCCTAGACTTAAGTATGGTAATGAATGTTGGGTTTGGCAGAAGAAGCATGAAAATAAGATTAATGCTGCGGAGATGAGTAGTCTGAGAAGTATAGCCGGAGTGACTCGTTTGTATAAAGTGAACAATAGTGGGATAATGGAATGCTGTGGTGTAAAATAAGATGTGGTTACAAAGATTGATAAAGGAATGCTTAGATAGTTTGAATGAAAGAAGATTGACGCAACAAATTTATAATGCGAATGTAAATGGACAAGTCGGTAGAGGTCGACCTTGGCGAACATATCTCGATCAGATCAACATTGTTTAAAAGAAGAGTACCAACAACCGACGAGCATATATAAGAGCACTAATGAAATTAGAGGAAGCAAAAGATGTGTGTAAGAACCGTAGCAAGTGGAAGGAATTGGTCTCTGCCTACCACTACGGGAAAAAAGGAGTGACTATATGTAAGTATGTAAGGTAGTGCCCTAATGGCTTTTACCTGCTTCCCAGACTTTTTACCAAACAAATGTGAGAAATGTGATTGACAATCGAGTGGCTAATTTATCCTAATTACCAAATAACCTAGTTGTCCTTAGTCACCGAATTTAAGAAGCCTGAAATAATATT
This sequence comes from Agelastica alni, assembly GCA_950111635.1. Taxonomy (NCBI): domain Eukaryota; kingdom Metazoa; phylum Arthropoda; class Insecta; order Coleoptera; family Chrysomelidae; genus Agelastica; species Agelastica alni. The sequence continues at coordinate 17,806,631 of OX467716.1, forward strand.
CCCATGATATCATTATTCATTTTATTGTAAGCATACTTCGCAGATCTATCGAATACGTAAGAAACAGCGGTGGACAAACTAATTATTAAATAACCGTTTTTTTTATATTTTAATTTGAAAATTGAATTAATTCTGTACTTAATTTTATTTAATTTGGTCTTCATGTGTAGTATGTCTTCCATTGATTTGGTCTTCTTGAAATAACTTTATTGCACGTGCTACTTTTGGATTCCTCTTAAACTGACTCTTGCGACCAACACCACACGCTTTTAAGCGTAATAGTTAATTATTTAATTAATTAATTAATTAATTTAGCAAAAATAAATACCGTTAGCTATCACTTCTTCTTCTTCTTCTTCTTCTTCTTCTTCTTCTTCTTCTGCTTTAGAGTCCGATGATCCGTTGCGACATTATCTCTCCACCGCATCCTTGGTCTTCCTTTCGGGGTCTCTTCCCATACCCACTTGACGACCCGTTGATCTTGTCTCTTAACATGGCCGGCCCATTTAAGTTTTTCTGAATTTATTATTTTCATTATTGTCATTTTAAACTTTATTTTCCTGCGCCGTCATTCTGTCGAAAAACATATGTTATTATTGCCAAGTGTGATGGCATTTTCTATAACCTATGTGTTTACTAAGGGAAGTATACAATTTTGTGAAAATTTCGATATTTGAACGTTATTAAATTTAATATTTCATATTGGAAGGAACTCAGATATGTCTCTACTATTGTCCTCAATTTTTGTTTATCTGGCTGCTACTCCAAAAAGTCGATGCATCGTGGAGGGTGAAGCTGTTCTTGCAGCAAAGCACATTATAGTTTGTGGTGTCAAAGAAAAAAAGAATGATAGGTGGATAATCAGATCTTATTGTTTGCAGACCAGTGCTATCAAAAGTGATCCTCATTGAAATCAATGAATGACATGACTTTAATGATAATTATAAATATTTAATTTTGACTTCAATAAAAATAACCAACAAGAGAACTTGCCTGTCTTCTTTTAATAACTTTTTCATATCTTTTTTTTCCTCTTATATCTTGAACTTTTAGACTTTGTTATAATGCTGGACACAGGTAAGTTTTTATTTGGTATAGCAGTGATTTTCAGGTAAAATTTTTGATAGCCCCCTGGCAGATTGATAATTAATTCTATTAACCACATAAAATATAGTAAACAAAATACTTACAATCACTAGGAGTAATAAAATCTTCCTCAAAAAAATGTTTAGAACAAACTCTCATGTTTTTGGTAACTCTTTTTTCTATTTTTATATTTCTCAAAACAAACTCTCTTTTCTATTTTCAGTTTGATCTTCCAGTTTCTTTCTATCAACCATAGTTACCATTTCCGATTCTCTAATATGCTTAACTCTTCGACCCTTACTTGGGAAATAATGAAATGTGAAATTGGGGTTTTTTTACACACTGAATTACATTCAGGTACACAACAATTTGCTCTGCTGGTCATTTTATCTATTTATAAATTATGAGTCACTATTGAACAACTATAAACTTTGCACAAATGCGAGCTTCAGGGTATATAAACACAAAGAAATCACACTTGTTTATCACGTGATATTGATGCGAGTTTATTTCGTCAGATGGCGTATTGCTGCCTAGCATTTAAGAACAATATCTGGCTGGTTACAAAGTTCTTTCAATTTCCTGTTAGTTTCCATTTTGTATTGTTGTATAGCGTTGTCCTTAGGCCTTTTCGGAAACTTACTCTGGGTCACCAACCCGATCCAATGAGATCACGTGACAGATCACTCTGATCACCTACCCGAGAACTGTAGTTTACGAACTTTAAGGTTTAGTTTTTGATCCGACTGTTAACGTCCTCCTAACCTCAATTATTTATGTTTTCAGTCGATTAATTATTTATCATTTTTTTCTAACTGAAAATTAAGCAAGTCGAGGAAAATTTGGGGAGATGGGAATTAGTTTATAATATAATAATATCGAACAATTTTTAATACTAACCTTTAGTAATGCGCAAGCGGTACCTATAGCGTCTTTAACGACCCTTCTCTTGAGGTGGGTTACGAAAAGCGAAGCTGGGTCTATGATCAAGTCAACAAATCAAAAGTTTCCGAATACAGGTAGGCAACTCGGGTTTGGTAAACGAACGTGCAGGTTAGGGATAGTGTTAACCCGAGTAGGTTTCCGAAAAAGACTCTTGACAAGTCCGTATATTTTTTTAGAAATTCTTCTTTCCGCAATTTTTAACCGGTTTTCATTTTGTTTTGTCATCATCCATGTTTCGCATGCATATGTCATTTTAAGTCTTATAACTGAATGTAGATTCTTATTTTCGTAAGGGCAAACCAGCATTGATTGCATTCATATATTCTGTTAATAATCTCTTGTGTTATATAAAAATACTCTAAATGAATTTTTTATTTTTAGGTTGGTAAAGGTGCTAGAAGAGAACTGAAAAGTGCGACAGCGACAACTGCTGAAATGTATGGCAGACTCAATTTAAGAATTATGCATGGAGGTGCAGCCAGCTTACATTCGATAAGGGTCCTTCAGCCAAAACAAGTAAGTTTTTTTGCTTAACCTGGATAACCTAACCTGTAAACCAACAATACGTTAGAAGAATTACTAACAACTCATACTCACGAACTTAATTTTGATATAAGCTGTCAAATAAAACATATTTTAATCTGTTAATATGAATAAAAAACACTTAATATACCCTGTATATACCCCAATAGTGTGGTAAAGTTCTTATATTCCTTAATTATAACAGATACGAAATAATTTAAAAAACAAAATTGGTAAACATCTCAAGATGAATAAACCAAAATTATTTATAAATATAATTTCTTCTCTTTTTATAATCCGGACAAATATGTACACGTATAAACTCCTTGGAAAGTTTATTGACATAACCTAATGCAACAAATTTTGGCACAAGTTAAGCTGCAGAAAGTGCAGCGACTAGCTTGTCTGGGAATCACAGTGGCAACATTCACGTGCTCTACTGCAGCCGTAGAGGTAATGCTGAACCTTCCACCATTGTACTTATGTGTAATGAAAGAGGCAGCAATCAGTGCCTTTAGACTGAGCCAGACAACAAATCTTAGAGCAAGAAATCGAAATGGACATTTGAAGGTTTTGGAAAATATTGCCCTAGAATCCATGTCTAAGCCGACAGATATTATGCCAATTGAATGCAGATTGAAGTGGTTATAAACAACCACCAAGTTTGCACAGAGAACGGACCTCAACTAGAAAGGGATGCTTTAGTGTGGTACACTGATGGATCTAAGATGGATGAAAGGGTTGGAGTGGGCGTTATAGGGCCAAATTTTAGGCTCTTAAAACCCCTTGGTAACACCCCAACCATCTTTCAAGCAGAATTACATGCCATAGAGACATGTGCCCAGGAGTGCATCGAAAGAAACACCCGAAGGGCAGAAATCTATATTTTATCAGATAGCCAAGCAGCACTAAAAGCTCTGAAGTCATACACTTGTGAGTCTAAGCTAACTTGGGACTGTAAACAGGGACAACTGGCAGTAAACAATTAGGTTACTCTGATGTGGGTTCCAGGTCACTAGGGAGTTAAAGGCAACGAAGAAGCAGATTTACTTGCCAAAGAAGGGGCAAATACAAAATTTTACGGCCCTTCTGTGGACTTTACAAAGCCCACTTGAAAAAAGAGGTTTCACGTTGGGAAAAAAATGAAATGAAATCTCACTGGCATAAAGTGCCAGGACAAAGGCAAGCGAAAAGGCTAGTAAGTCCTTCGCCAAGGAAAGCTAAACAGCTTCTCGAGTTGGACAAGAAAGACTTGATACTGGTGACGGGACTCCTCACTTGACACTGCCCTCTACGGTACCACCTGAAAAAGATGGGCAAAACAGAGAGTGATAGTTGCCGCTAATGCAAGAACTTCGCTGAAACTGCAGAACATTTGCTTTGCAAATGCCCAATGCTTTTCTGCAAGGGGCTCAAATTTCTGAAAGGGGCCTTCCTAAAGCCCTTTGATATCAGAAACTTAGCCCCCAGAAAACTGATAAACTTTACAACTTTACTCGAAGTCTCGAAATCCCGTGCCTTGAATAGATTAAGATTTATGCACAAAAGATCTGATAGGTCGAAGTGCTTGGCCTTCACGACCCACCCTACAATCTACACTCTACATAACCTAGCAACCTTAAAACAATATTGAAGCAAGAACTGAAGATAAATGTGTTACATGAATCCACATCAAACTACAAGAAATATCAAAATATGGCTAGTCCTGAATATAATACAACAAACTCAAGGTACTCACGGTGGGTTTATTATAAAATAATAGCAATCTGCATCAATAGCCACGCCATGCTAAAGAGATTGGCCTCTTTGGTTATCGCCTCACAAAACGTGCTGCATTGCAAGAATGCTCTGGACAAAGATAAGATACCCACTAAGATATACTTTTCCCGTTCTAAAATTGGCAATACTCTTTTTGAGGTTACAGATCTGGAATTAAGATGTCGCTAATATCTTTGGGAGCTTTGTCGCTGATTGGTTAATATTTCCCAACTGAAGTTGGGTTAGGTTGGCTTCTTGCTGCAAAATTTGACAGCGGTTTGAGCGTTTTTTAATATATATAGGTTAAAGTTGTCATTTTGTTTGTGATTGGTGCGATTGGGCGTTGGCTATTGCTTTATTTTCTGGAATTTGCTGTGTATATGGTATTTTGTAATTCAATTAGTGAATATAAGGTATAACCATTCGAATATACGACGATCCAGTCACCAGTGAGACTCGCATTTTGAATGGTTTCCATTGTAGAGTAAAATCGATTTCAAAATCACCTTACACGCCAAAACACCATGAAATTGCTTGAAAATAATAGCAGCAAATAATACTCAACGATTGCTGAATCTAAATACAATGTCAAATGAATATTTTTGTTTAATATCAAAGTTCTTTTTCTTTTAAATTCGTTTGATTTAATGATTTTATCAAGCTTCTTTTAATGTTTTTTAGGCGTTTAAGATAATTTTCGAATCGATTTCACAGAAAAACGGTGCATCCTATTCAATTTCAACAAGAGTACCTTTTTTAAGTAAGAAACTTAAGAATATAATATTCTGTTTCAAATGTACCCCCTCCCCTTTCAACCAACCCCTAAATGGAATTTATTTTAAAATAAATATTAAAACATTTCATCTATCGTAATAAGAATAATCAACTCCCAAAATTTTATTTGTCTGTCTTGCACTGTTTCGGAGATATTGACTTATCACCATCTTTAGGGTTACACATTCAGCTCCCTTAGGGAGCCCCATTTTTTTCAGTAAAAGCCGCTAAAGCAGGCTAATTATGGGACATCCTTTATAAAAAACCAATTTATTACCTCTGACCCAACTTCATACTAAATTTTTTTCGTGAATTATAAATTCTGCAATCTTTAGATTACTGACACCACCTGCCGACCAACCAATAACCTAAAACCAGTTATGGCCAAATCGCTCAAAACAAAAATGTATCTTAGTGGGTGTCTTATCTCTGTTTTGGAGAACATATCGGATATAAATAATGTCATACTGGTGTGGATCCAAGGACATCCGGGGTTATAAGGGAACGAATAGGTAGATACACTGGTCAAATGAGCTCAGAGACTGTCCGCATCGGACCTGAACCCCACTGCGGGGTTTTAAAAAGCCTCAGAAGAAGCACCATAAAAAAGTAGATGCAGTCAGAAGCTCTGGTGCAATGGAATGGCTATACTGCGAAGGACTGGTAAGGTCCTGGTACCTGTGCTTAGGCAAAAAAAAACCTGGACCACAAAGGTACATCAGGACCCCCAACAGCCTCTGGAAGTTAGTAAAACAGCTGGTGCCGAAGAAGAATCTCTAACCACAAGGACACAATAGACCTCATCAGTTTGGTGTGCATACTTTCAAAAAGCCTCCCACTAAAATCCAATCTAAAATGGTTTCATCATAATTTTTTAAAAAAAATGCCAAATTGTTTACATAGAACACGAGTTTACTAATCTATACTACTAAACGAGAACTGACAGCAAGTTGTGACGAGTCCAGCGACAGTAGCTCTGTCTCTTTCTATAGATCAAGTATCAAACTAAAATAAATCAACTATTTGCCAAATAAATACTGACTTTTCGCATACCGACCAGTGTTACATACTACTGTCTTCATTTCTGAAAAATCTTAGACATTCAATTCCTTCGATCTTTGAAGAATTCAGATGCCTCCAAATTTTGTCGATAGGGTTCGCAAAATTTCAAGAGACAGAGCCGGCTCGGCCTATTCTTATAAAAATATATTTTATTTTGTATTAAAAAGTTGTTACTACATTTAATAATTTTTATATTCACCAAATTTCTATTGCCTGTCAATTTAAATTTTTTGACATTTAATTTAAATCTGGCTTGGTTAAATCTACCATACATTCACTTTTATTTTAAATTTGTTTGCTGGAGTACGATTAATATATTTCCTAAAAGATTTAAAATTTTATTTGTTCTGTCAGATTAAGATTTTCTTTGACATTTATTTGACTTTAATTTTAATTTGTTATGCATTTATTCTAGTATAATTTGAATTTATCTCATGGGAAGCTATGAGTAATAGTCGTATTGACTATAACCAACACGATAGCGATAGGCGTCGCCACCTGTCATGTCATGCTTCTTATGAGGGCGAAATGTGGACTGCGAAAAGTCACTTTGCTACTTTCAATGTGAGGGGAGGATTAAATGATAAAATTGATGAAATTTACACAATGATAGAAGAAAGACGGATTGATATTCTTTGTGTAAATGAAACCAAGCAGAAAGGATGTGAATCCACAACACATGGACCTTATACAGCCTACTGGTCAGGAGTTCCGGAAACCAGCAGAGGTTCTCAGGGCGTTGGTGTAATACTCTCTGCTAGAATGAATGAATGTGTGACTGACTTTCAATGTGTAAGCCCAAGACTCTTCTGGGTAAGGCTGAAGGTTGGTCTTACTCGTATCTTTTTGCTAGGGGTTTATGCCCCACAAGATGCGCAGTGGAACCAGTCTTTAAAAGCTGAAAAAGAGAGGCGGGAGTTTTGGGATATTGTGACAGATATTTTAAATGGGTGTAACCAGAATGAAAGAATTGTAATGTTGGGTGATTTTAATAGTTGGGTAGGAGTAAAGCGTGATGGATATGACAGTGTTCTGGGAATGTACGGTGACGGCAGAGTAAATAAAAACGGAGAAAATCTACTTGAAATATGTTTGGAGCGAAATCTTGTGGTAACAAACACAATGTTTAACCATAAAAGGATCCACTTGTACACAAGACAAGAAGGACACCAGAGAAGTATAATTGATTTTGTAATTGTGGATAAAAGATTGAAAAAGAAAGTAATGGATACTCGGGCATACCGCGATGCAGGTATTGACACAGACCACAGGTCTCTTTAAGCGGTGGCGCCATCGTGTGCAGGAATCAAGTAGTTTACTAGAGCGTATAAAAGTTGAGAATTTGCAAGAAGAAGGTATAAAAGAGGAGTTCGTTAGTAAATTAACCGAGAAATTTGACAGTTTAGATGAAGCATGTGAGGTTGAAGAATTGTGGAAGCCATTCAAGAAAGGAATCGTGGATATTGCTATAGAAGTATGCGGTGTAAGTAAAAGAAGGAAAGGATGCAAGTTACAGAAAACATGCGTAGAGGTTCAAAAAGCAGTGTCAGAAAAGAAGAAAGCCTGGCTGGATTGGCTAGCTACAAAAGCCAATCAAAGAACGCAAAAGGCAACGATTGAGGATGTAAACAAGGCAAAGAATGAGTATAAAAGGTTAAAAGGTGTGGCAAAAGAGGTTGTGGCAAAAAATAAGGAGAGTGATAAAGATGAATTTGATAAAAGGTTATCTGACGATTTCCAAAACAATATTAAACTCTTCTGGAAGTCCATAAGAACAGCCAGAGGTAAAAAAACTACCTCACAATTGGAAAGAATCAGAAACCAAGATGGTAATATGGTAAAAGAAGAGGAATGCGTATTAAAGAGATGAAAGGAATACTTAGAAAGTTTATTTGAGAAAGAGGATACACAAGTACAGGCCCAATTCGAAGACATGAGTGAAAGTTGCAATAAAAGTGAAATTACTACGACAGAAATTGTGGAAGCGTTGAACAGTATGAAATTAGGTAAAGCTGCTGGGTACGACAGGATAACAGTTGAAATGCTGAAGGCTGGACAAAACGTGGTAGCTAGTCTACTGGACCGCCTTTTTAACCTTTGTTGGAGAAGTGGTAGTGTACCAGACGACTGGTGCAAGGCCGTTATCGTGCCGCTTTACAAGGGAAAAGGTTCGCAGCAGGACTGTAAGAACTACCGAGGTATTAGTTTACTTAGCATAGTCGGCAAACTGTATGCAAAAATATTGATCAAAAGAGTAACGAATGAAACTGAGAAGATGATATGGGATGTGCAAGCAGGATTTAGAAGAGGAAGGAGATGTATGGATCAGGTATAGTCGAAAAATTCTTGGCTAGAAGTCAGAAGGTCTATTGCGCTTTTATAGACTTGGAAAAGGCCTATGACTGAGTGGTGAGGAGTGAATTTTGGTCTACATTGTCTATGTATGGGGTGAGTGGTAGTTTAATACGAGCACTGAAATCACTTTACGAGGATTCCACTGCTTGTGTCAGGATAAACGGAGCTTGCACGGACTGGTTTAACATCGAAAAAGGTGTGAAACAGGGATGTGTGGCTTCGCCATGGCTGTTTAACTTATACATAGACAATTGTTTAAAAGATCTGAAAGATAGTGCGTATGGATTAAAAATGAATGATTTGATCGTCAAATGCCTTCTTTACGTCGATGATCAAGTCATATTAGCGTTATCTGAAGAGGAGTTGCAGGCGATGGTTAATGTTATGCATGATTTAAAAATTAAAATTTAAATTTAAAAATAGCTCCCACTTATGAATGAAACGAAAAAGTTTAAAAGAATACGGTTGACATAAACAGAATATTGTTTATGACATTATATATATATATTTTTATAAACAATTTAAAATCGTTTTTTAAAATAATTTTAATAATAATAATTATTATTATAACAACAAATCATATGGTATTTTTTCGCACCCAGACCACTGATATTTTTTTAATTATTTTTGGTTAATTTGAATCTTAAGTTTTAAATATTTATTTTTCAGGTTAGAGTAGAGAGCGCCGACAACCACGACAAAACCAGGGAATATATTTGGAAAAGAAGCGCTCACATAGCTTCGCTGGTATCCGAAAAGCTAACCGCTGTAGCGAGATCAATGTTAAGGCGAAAAACCAATAATTTAAATTAACACATTAAATTTAATTTAAAATTTCATCAACTATAAAACAAGCGGTTAAAAAAAACACCGCTTAGATTATTTTTAAGCAATAACATTAATGCGAAATATATTTTAAATGGAAAAATTGACGAATACATATTATATTTTCAGACCACTGTATTTGAAAGTTGTTACTGTCATTTCGAGAAATATTTTGTTGTATAAATAAATACATATAGTCACACCTTTTTTTCGTAGGGGTAGGTAGAGACCACTTGCTACGGTTCTTACACAAGTCTTTCTATTTTACTTTCATCAAATCTATCATACATGCTCGTCTGTTGCTGGTATACTCTTTACCTGGTCTTTCTTCAAAACAATTTCGATTTGATCTATCTCTACTAACTTATCTATTCACCTCGCCTTATAAATTTGTTTCGTTTATCTTATATCTCTCCCCTCTACGTGTCCAAACCATCTAAGAATTCCTTTATCTATCTTTATTACTACATTTTCTTACCACAGCGTTCTCTTGCTACACAATTCCTCACTTTATCCATCAGAGTCTTTTCAGCTATACTTCTCAGACTATTAATCTCCGCAGAATTACTTTCATGTTTTTTTTGTCAAACCCAACATTTACTACCATACATAAGCGTAGGAACCAGCACTCCTTTATGCATGGCCAGACGTGCCTTTTTTGACACGTTCTGGCTGCTTATAAAGTTTGTTTTCCTGCCAACACATTTCGCTCGATACCACAGTCATAATTTTCGTCTCTTGTAATCTCTGAACCCAAGTATACAAACTCTTTTACTTGTTCCTCTTTTTCGTCTTCAATCAGCACCTCGTAGTTTGTCATTTTTTCTTTTCATTTAAAAACCATTATTTTCGTCTTGCTTACATTCATTTTTATCCGTTTGACTTTAAGGCATTATGCATAATATTAACCATCGCCTGCAACTCCTTCTCAGATGATGCTAATATGGCCTGATCATTGGCGTAAAGGAGGCATTTGACGATCAAATCATATTTGTTAAGGCCAGTTAAATGATGGTGCTACTCATATTTAGGTACTTACACTTACTAAAAATAGGTGTTTTTTAAAGGTATGTTTTTTAAATTGGCAACACTGTTTCAAATGACAGTAAATTTGGAAATTGATAGCTGACATTTAAATATTTATTAAATTGTTTACAGTTACACAAGCATAGTACCTACTAGTACTTTTCTTGAAAGGTTAAGAATCAATTTAAATACCTGTTATTAAACTAACTTACGACCCGCCTTAAAACTACTTAACTGTTATGTTAATTAAGCCAGTTTCTGGAAAGTCGGATGCTTTTTTTACTTAGGTACTCTCTGAAAGGAAACTGGTCGTAGCTTGATGCTTAATGTTCTTAATTATTTGCATATTTTTGTTTTCTTAATAAATGCAAACAGAAATAATAAAATATTTCTCAATATGGCAGGTACTACATAGAGTTAAAAAGTTGGTTTTTCATTTAAATTGTTTTGCTATATTACCTACACATTAAAGACTTAAGATGTGTACGCTCAAATAATTACCAGTGCCTTTTTGTTAGGTATATATAATTATTTATTTATTTATTTATTTATTTATTTGTATTTGCGTGTGAGGGAGAATGATTTTTTTATATTTTGTGCAAAAAACAAGAGGCTTGTAAAAATTTAAACTTGATTTCTTGAGATAAAAAATATAAATATGCAATTTATTTCTTATTATTTCCTACAAGCTAAACTCTGCCACGCTTCGCTGAGGCTCAGATTAATATTAATTATTGGAGAAGTAAATAAAAGTATTCTAGCGAGATAGATTTACCGAGAAAACACAACAGTCAATTTAATACCCTAATTTGCGGTGTTGTGGCTAATTGTGGAATAAAAGAAGAACAAGAAAAAATATTATTGACTAAAATTGTAAAGCTAATGAACGGAATACATTTTTTGTTAATCCGTTTGCTGCATAAACATAAAGATTAGATGGTTTTCCGAATCTGGAGCATGCTACATATAATTGCCCATAAGATAAGCATTCGTTTTCTAAATTCAAACCGCCCATTTTTAAATGCAACAGCAACAATCTAAATAAAAGTAACTTACATCATGATTTTTGAAAAAAGACAAATAAATTATTTCCAAAACAAAACAAAATAAATTTGTTAAATGCAGCATTTACTATTAAATGTATTAATCTTAATTTTTTTGGAATATGGTTGACATAACTAAATTAAATTAATTTGAAGCTTTAATTAAAAAATCATAAATAATACTACGAAACTCAGTCAACTAGTCACAGTAGGTTGGGTTAGGTTAAAACGGCGGTTCGGAAGAAACTCACTTAGGCCTTTCGGCCCGTTGTGATACCCCGATGGACGGCGGTGCCTTTCCCCTTTACCGTGAGAACCAGTTGGAACTTTTCTTAAAAAGTGTGAGGTCTTTAATGCTAATTGTGCTGAGATCAGATAAGTCATCAAAGTTCGTTTGCCCGAGTATCGAAAGCCGTTTTCTGCCTAAGGCAGGGCAGTGGCAGAGAAGATGTGCCATTGTTTCTTCCTCTTCTTCATCGTGATAGCTTCTACAGAAGTCGTGTCGTAGCTATGCGATTCCCAAGCGCCGTGCATAGGATACACCTGCCAAGCGTCCTGTTATGGCCACGATCGCATTTCCAACGGACTCACTGGATAGAGTTAAAACATCATTAGTTTGACGTAGATCTTATTTAGGCCAAATCTGTTTCGATAACGTGCATGTGGGTTCATTTTACCACCTCAAGTTGGCTTTTTGAACTACTTTGTGTGCAGAATGAGCCGGCAGTTTGCAATCGGTTCTCCTTGCTGAGATGAGACAGATACAGCTGGGAGGGTGGTGCCCTCTCTTGCTAGCTCGTCCACCTTACAGTTACCTAGTATGTCCCTGTGTCCGGGTATACAGACAATGTGAACTCTAAATTTAGCTGCTAGCTCATTTATGGCGGTTCGGCATAGCACCGCTACCCTAGAGGTCAAGTAGACTGAGTTCAGTGATTTGATAGCAGCCTGGCTGCCGCAAAGAATGGATATCTCGCTGAACTTTTGTTCATTGCGGAGTGTCTAGACAGATGCCTCGGTAATTGCTGTTATTTCGGATTGATACACACTGCAGTCATCAGGCAAACGAAACGACAGGCTAAGTAAGGGGTCTTCTGAGAAGACACCGCAACCTACTCTCCCCTCTAGTTTAAAACCGACCGTATAAAATTACTTTAATTAAATAATCATAAATAATACTATGCAAATTAATAAACTGATCAGAATAGCACATAAGTATTTGACAAATTTAAAAAACAAATGGGTAAAAATAGTAATGTGTGTAAAGTAAAAAAATATCATACATACTCGTATAGTCATTTGTCAGGTATCCCTGAAAAAAACAAAATGATTAAAAGGTAGGTATTTAATATAATTTGAATTTTTAATCCCATTAAATTTGAGTTTCGCGGACAAAAACATAGGGTAGCTGAATTTTTCTAAGAACATTGATCTGTGATTTTGTTTATATTTCTGTAAACCAATGTTTTCGACAAGCCGATTCATTTTCCCCGAATTTATTGGAACTTTCGAGAATCATCCGATGTCTTCTATTACACCCGCGGCTAGGTATACATCATGCATTTTTTCTCCTCATTGTGGTCGAAGCGCTGTCGCCTTAAGGCAACAATCAACAAAGACGGACTTTTGTCTGCAACTCGTAACAATATAATAATATAAAAATAATGTATAATATTTATTCATCATACATAGAAGTAAGGCTAAATACATTTAAAATTTGTTGATACCTAATTATAAAAAATACCACAGGTAGATTAACCTATGCATGGAATAAAATATTTTTATTACACATGCAGGGTGTAAGTAAATAAGTAGGACAAACTTCAGGGGGTAATTCTGCATAAAAAAATAATGACAGTTTTCTATATAAACGTATCTCTGCAAATGCTTTGTTTTCAGAGATACGGAATCTGATTTAATGTTATTGTTTTAGATAATTCTTGATAATGTTAAAAAAATGAAAAATACGCGTTAGGATGTTTTACTTTTTTGTATAAAATCGGCGCCCTATACAAAAAATGGGCAAAAAATATTTTTTGTCACAAATTTACCGAGGAAATCCAAACATGATTTTTAATTTAAAATATTTCAGTGACGTATCATTTTTTCTTTAAAAACATTGGGATTAATACCCGTATGCGCACCAATGACAAACATAAAATTCATGTCAAAAAATGCGCAATAACTACCTCTTAAAACATTTCAAATTTCATTTGCATATCTCGACCAGTTTCAGAGCAATATATAAATCATCAGTTTTTAAAAAAACTTATACTTCCCGCGTTTTTATAGCAAACAGTTATTATTTTTTATGCAGAATCACTATCTGAAGTTTGTCGCATTTATTTACTAACAACCTGTATTTACATACACATGTAATAATAGTAACAATAATGTTTATTGAATGTGCATAGAGATGTGTTGGTTCCTACACCTATGTATGGTAGTGAATGTTGGGTTTGCAAAAAAAGCATGAAAATAGGATTAATGCTGCGAAGATGAGTAGTCTGAGAAGTATAGCCGGAGTGACACGGTTGGATAAAGTAAAGAATAGTGAGATAAGGGAACGCTGTGGTGTAAAAGAAGATGTGGTTACATAGGTAGATAAAGGAATGCTTAGATGGTTTGGACACGTAACAATGATGGACAAAGGAATATTGACGAAACAAATTTATAAGGAGAGTGTGAATGAACGGAAGTCGGTAGAGGTCGACCTCGGCGAACATATCTCGATCAGATCAAAATTGTTTTAAAGAAAGGCCAGGTCAAGAAAACCAACAACCGACGAGCATGTATGAGAGCACTGATAAAAGTAGAGGAAGCAAAATATGTGTGTAAAAACCGTAGCAAGTCGAAGAAAGTGGTCTCTGCCTACCCCTACGGGAAAAAGGCGTGACTATAATATCTATGTATGTACAATAAAAATAATTATATCAATTTATAAATTTCCATAACATAACAATAGCTATAATAACTTTATAAATTTACGAATGATGAACATAAGTGAACCAATAAAAGTACTAGTTGGCAGTGTAGAGTAAATAAACGGTGTAAATCCACAAAGGATAACCTCCGCGTGGCTCATTAAGGTTAATTTTAATGAATATTTAACGTTTCAATACGTAAAATGGAATAAAAAAAGTAAATATGTGACAGAAATAATTTTCATAATTATAATTGAAAATTCTCTAAAAATAACACTTATTTGTAGTACCATCCAAGCAATAAATATTAAAATTTAAGGTGGTAATTGATCTGCAGGGATCTAGGGACATACATTCCCACATACATATAATTTTAATAGATACACTTATATTTTTTAAATTAACTCAATACTCAATGGGTGAATCACCACTAATAGAAGAAGTGACCAATTTTCAGTTATCATTTTAAAAGTCTTAAAAATTTACTAACTCAGCGGTTCTCAAACTTTTGTTATTCACGCCCCCTTGTTTTAATTTTAAAAATGTTGCGCCCCCCAATCCGTAGACCTAGGAATTTGGACTAAAATAGGCAACATTGTCTCGTCGAGAGCGCCAAAGATGCTGTCGGAAAGTTCGCGGCGTTCGTGCCACGTATTCAAGCTTCCTGATCTTTCTCGAACTGTCTGAACGCGACTATAAATACAGAAGCGCACATACGGTATTCTCAGTCTCTCAGTGAAGGTGTTTTAACACTAAGCAAGCATTATTGTGAAGTGTGAGTGTATAAGTAGATGTAGTATGGATAAATTTTTAAAACGAATACTTGAGGATGACGGGGCTTGTACATCGACAGGTTCAGGTGGAAATCGTCCAAAATCTAAAACAAGAAAATATGACCTTGAAGTAGGTGGCGAAGAAAAACCACAATGCGTTATCTGTTTAAAAGTATTGGCTGCAGATAGCATGAAACCAAATAAATTACAGAGGCATCTAGAAACGCTGCACAGAGAATATGTCAATAAACCGCGAGATTTTTTTATGGAGAAACTCAGATTGTTTAAAAAACAAAAATCCAGCTTCCATAGAGTACTGGCAGTAAATGAGAAGGCTCTCTTGGCATCATATAAAGTGGCATACAAAGTAGCTAAATGCAAAAAACCGCACACTATTGCAGAGCAACTTATTTTACCCGCTTGCAAAGACATTGTAGAAATAATGTTTGGTGAAAATTTTACTTCACAACTTAACAATATTCCTCTGTCAAATGATACAATCTGTCGACGAATTAACGATATATTAGTTGATATGCAGCAGCAGCTTGAATCTGAGCTTACTGGAAACTTGTTTGCTATACAACTTGACGAAGCAACTGACTCTAGTAATGATTCCCATTTGATTTGCTACATTAGATTCTGTCAATGTTTTAAAATATGTGAAGATTTATTGTTTTGTAAACAGATTGAAGGAAGAACTACAGCCACCGAGTTGTTCAAGATTACAAATGATTCTATTACTAAAATAAATTTGCAATGGAAAAATTGTGTTGCGATTTGCACCGATGGAGCTCAAGCTATGTCTGGTAAATACAACAGTTTACAAGCGCTAGTAAAAAAGGAATCCTCAGAAATTATCTGGACGCACTGCATGATACATCGGGAAGCGTTAGCATCAAAATCGCTAAGTCCTGGACTAAACATGATTTTGACAGTAGTTATTGAAGTTGTTAACTTTATAAAAACCAGACCACTAAAAACAAGGATGTTCTCTGTTCTGTGTGAAGATATGGGAGCTGAGCATCAATCTTTGTTGTTTTATTCCTCATCCAGATGGTTGTCACGCGGTAAGACGGTTAAGCGTGTCTTTGAATTAAGAAGGGAAATAGCGATATTTTTAAGCGAGGAAGGTCACAAGCATTCAACAGATTTTTTCGACAAATTATTTTTACTGAAGCTTTCTTATTTAGTAGATATTTTTAAAAAACTTAATATACTTAATCTTCAGCTGCAAGGAAAAGACGTAAATATATTTGATTTAAGTCAAAAGATTGATGCTTTTTGTAAGAAATTGCAGTTATGGCATAACAAATTGAAAGAAAACAGTTTGGAAATGTTTCCCACATTTTGCGATTTTGTGCAAGATTCCCCATTGGAAGATATTCATAAAGCTGTGATACTAAAAACCATAGGAAGCCATTTAGAAAACTTAACTGAGAATTTCAAGCGATACTTCTTTGCAGAGAAAGATATTAAGTTGTCACACTGGAGCTGGGTTTTAAATCCATTCGAAAATAGGCCTATCACTGCAAGAAGAAGAACAACTGATAGATATTTCAACAAATCCGTTACAAAAATCAAACTTTGTTAACAAATCTTTAACAAACTTCTGGACTGAACTTCCGAACGACTACTCCGTTATAAAAGCCAAAGCGCTTAGAATTCTGTTGCCTTTTCCAACGTCCTATCTTTGTGAAACTGGATTTTCTGCACTTGCTATCATGAAATCTAAATACAGAAATAAACTTCAAGTAGAAAATGAACTCAGAGTGGCCATCTCTAACATAGAACCAAATTTAGAGAAGCTCATGTTAGCCATTAGTCCTTAGAATGTTTCTTTGTCATCATTAAGTAAGTAAAATTTCAATAAAGATTTTTTAAAAATCTATCTGTAGCATTTTATCATTACCATTTTATTTTTAATCTGTACTGCGCCCCCCCCCCCCCCCAATCATGTAAACGCGCGCCCCACAGTTTGAGAAACGCTGTACTAACTCAATGTTTAATATCTGCGCGACAATAGAAGCCACTTATAATGTATAAAAAATTCGCCAGAACATTTTCGTCCCTCCTAATTGTTGACAGAACGCTTAAAATATTTATAGAAAATCGATTTATTTTTGTTATTTAATTAGTCTTTGATCTTTAACATAATACAGAAAACATATTATTGTATGCAAGAAATAATTTTCATCACTTACTATTTGCCAGATGAAAAAACGTGCCCGTGCGAGTGCGAGCAAGTTTAATTTTTAAACTCCTAGAAAATGTATATTGCGGTAAAATTACCTGTCCTTGTGGCAAAGGTATTCTCTAAGTAACACCGAAGGTCACTATGAAATATCAACAATGATCATGATAGATGAAGAGGAATACACCGACAAAGATAAATGAAAAATAATAATTATTCATATTGTGCATAAATACCTTCTGCCGATGTAAAAAATTAATCATCCCCCGAATTTTTTTTATTTACACTTGTATATATTTTACTATCCATTAGCGCTCTCTTTTCAACTCACAGAAATGAATTTAACTGTCTCGCTCGCTATGTTTTTGTACACATTTTCTGTATTATGTTAAAATTTGAAGACTAATGAAATAACAAAAATAAAACTATTTTTTATAAATATTTATAGCGTTATGTCAACAATTAGGGGGAACGAAAATGTTCTGGCGAATTTTTTATGTATTCAGTATCCTTTAGGAAATAATCTGCATGAATATCATGATTGATCATCATCAGTCAACCGTCTCGTGTCCACTGGTGGACGTAGGTCTCTCTCATTCTTCTCCATGCATCTCGGTCCTGTGCTGCCTGCATCCAGTTGCTGTGACCGCGTTTTAGATCATCGGTTTATCTTGTTGGTGGACGGCCTCGGTTTCGGTAGGCTTCTTGTCTCGGCCTTCACTCTAATATTCGTTTTGTCCGTCATTCTGGCGACATATCCTGCCCAATTCCCCTTGAGGGTTGTTATCTTCTCTATCGCGTCTAGAACTCCTGTTCGGCGTCAAATTTCTCGGTTTGGAATTCGTTGTCTGAGAGAGATACCCTACATGACGCGTTCCATAGCCCTTTGTGCTACGCGAATTTTGTACACTATTTTGTTCGTAAGTGTCAAAGTCTCTGCTCCATAGGAAACAACTGGCAGCACGCACTGATTGAATGTTTTTTTTAAGGCCTACTGGGATATCTGATTTGAAAACATAATTAAGTTTGCCGAAAGCTACCCAGGCCAATCTAATGCGGCGGTTTAGTTCGATGGTTTGGTTATCTCTCCAAGGCAAATCGCGTGTCCTAGGTATTTGTAAGAAGTAGTCTGATCGATAGCTGCTCCAGCAATGTTTATGCTTTTGCTGGGTATTAGATTGATCATAATTTGTGTTTAAGACATATTTATTTTCAGTCCTACTTCTAGGGAAGAGCGGTGGAGTCTGTTCAGTAAGTCTTTAGCTTCGTCAATATCATCGTCAATCTCATCCGCAAATCGAAGGTGGTTTAGATTTTCTCCATTTATATTGATACCTTTTTCACTTAGATTTGCCTTCTTGCATGCATACTTCGACAGTGTGGTAAACAGTCGTGGTGAAATGGTGTCTCCTTGTCGAACTCCGCGTTATATGGGGAATTTAACCAATAAACGGACTGTCGGTTTTGCTGCGTGGAAGACGAAACTGCTGAACATATACTATGTTCATGCCCCTGCCTGGGACGAATAAAGTTCAACATATTTGGTTACACTAACCTAGAACCTACCGATTTTAAAAAAATCTTACCTTATACAATCATGAACTTCGTAAAAAGGGCTGGATTGTGAACTGTAGCCTCTAGGGGTGAGCCACAATAGACCTACTATGGGTCGTGGTGGAGGTGCGACCACGCCCCACTCACATGATACCTAAGGTGGAACCAAAAGAATTTGGCAGGACAATAACACATAGTCTATAAAAAAAAAGACACATTATTGTATGTTGGCTTTAATATAAAGCGTGAAAATACCACTATCAAACGTAAAAACCAAACATATTACTTTAGTCAAAACATTTATTCATAGTTTAAAAACAACGACCGATTAATACAAGGCACGCAGTCATTCTGCTACACATATCTCATCGCCGAGTTTTTGTAGGGTTTTTAATAAATCACCGCCCGGACATGAATTCATCGATGTTTTTAAACACAATCGGAGCCCTCAGTGGCGTTTTATCGCGCAACGCTAACACGGCCAATCTGACAGTGGTACGTTCCCATTTCTTACGGTTTTATCCTGACTCTGACTGGGTGTGTCTACAGGAACGTCCAAACTCTAATTATAAAAAAGACACGCATTGATAACATTATATTTTCCACAATGTATCATTAGTAAACATAAGTTAACAATACAAAGTGAGGTGATGCATAATATACCAGAAGGAAAAACACAAATGCCCCAGCATAAACACCCCTCGTATAATAGCAACACAAGTGCCAAGCGTTAACTCAGTGTGATCTCTGTCAGAAAGCAACAAAATTGCCCAGGCCATCAACACTACTCAAATTACTTAAACCGGGTATGATATCCGCCAGAAGGCAACACCAGTGCCCAAGCATCAGAACCCATTCAAAAATTACTTAAATAGTAAGTAGCATTAATTAAGAATTTTTTAACATTTAAACTAGGCACTCTCGCTAACACGGCAGTCTAATAAAGCAAAAAATATAACCTTACGGTCTTCCTCTGCAATGATAAATGGATCAAGGATATCAGCACTATCCTCAGGATTTCATTCTTTATTCCACCGTCGCATTTGATAAGCCGCAACGGAAGTAATTCTGGTAGACTCAGCAACACCTCCAACCCCTTCTTCGTATCGATTGGGAGATAAAATGTGTTACTTTATAGGGTCCAATCCATCCAGACTTAAATTTGTTAGGTTTTAGAGTTTTTCTAGACAGTATCTAATACATAATTGTCAATGTTTTTATTTTTTTTTAAGGTTTTAAATGCTTGTTTTCTTAATTTTCTTGTTACCTGGCATTATCAGCAAGACGCTTTTTAATAAATTCTCTTCATTTTTCATGTTGTAGAACTGACAGGAGAAGTTTATTTTTGGAAGTATTGTTAATAATACGTTGTATTTCAGGTATTATATTGTCACAACCAAACAAAGTTTGAAGTAGTTGGATACGTGATACAAGTGTACTCCATTGTAAGGTTACTTCGGATTGTACTCATAAAAGATTGGCAACAAAACGTATGTAGCGTTCAGCTTGGCCATTTGCTTAATGAACGTATGGTGTGATAAAGTATCATTCTATATCCCAGTCTTGCACGAGCTCATGTTTTTGTACAGCTTTGAGCGAAGTGCCATTGTCAGTAATAATACGTGCGGGCGTGCCTACAAGGTATATGATATCTAGTATGTCGTCAGTTTTTAAGCTTCTTAGTGCATATAAAAAAACAGTATTTAGAATATGCATCTACAAGGACGAAAACATGTTTAAATCCATCTTCAGTCTTTGGTAATGGTCCAAGGCAATCAATATAAATGGAATTGCAACTTTTGGTATGGACCAAATATCGGAACATGTTCTGGGTGTGCGTTTACGGGTAAGGTAAGTTAAACACGCGTTACTATATTTTTTGATAAACATACGCATTTCGGGGAACCAAAAGTGAGAGCTTATACTTAACAAAGTTTTATCTAGACCTATGTGAGCTTGCGAAAGTACTAGAATAAAGGCACTACGCGGGGAATATGGGGCATAGCACTGCGCGAGGGTAGAAGCAGGACAAAGATAACTGCGAAGGATGGAGGGAGGAAGGGATTTTATTTGCGACAATACTTCGTATGTCGAAAAGGGGCATACAACTGTAAAAAAATAAACTTTAAATTATTATTATTTATAAATAAAAAGATTTATCTATTATCTATTTGGTTATCAAGCGGCATACATATGTGTAAACAAAGAAAATTCAAATAACAAGCGATTTAAAATTATTATTATTACTTATAAATAGAAAGATTTATCTTTTTTGCACAAAGTAGGTTCGTTAATTATACGGGGTATAATGAAATGAGACATTAGCGTGTATTTCTGTTATGATTTATTGGAATAAGGGCGAACGGTACCAGCTGACGTCACGCTAGAACTTTTCACAAATATTATTGCCCCTATATTGTCTTCATTACGACTATAACACGTATAATCAGAATGACATTTGTCTCACTTCAGCCAATAATAACAAAGATACATGCTAATAACTTTTTTGGCATCGTCGTCTTCCTTACGACTATACCTTATATAATCAACGATATAAGGGCAATAAAATTTGTGAAAAGTTCTAGCGTGACGTCAGCTAGTACCATTCGCCCCATTTTTTTTCTAATTTTTTTATTCCCTCCAAATAATAGGTTTTTTCAAAGCTCTCAAAATACGCGTTTGTTTCGGTAATGACTTCTTCATTCGACTCAAATCTCTTACCGACCAGCCATTTCTTTAGGTTTGGAAACAGAAAATAGACGCAGGGGGCTAAATCTGGAGAATATGCTGGATGGGGTAGCAGTTCGTATCCCAATTCGTGGATTTTGGCCATCGTGACTAGACAAGTGTGGACACGTGCATTGTCTTGATGGAACAGCACTTTCTTCTTCTTAGCCAAATGCGGCCGTTTTTGCTTCAAATCAACGTCGACGTCTGTTTAAAAGCTTTGAATAATATTCGCCGGTGATCGTTTTACCTTTCTTGAGGTAATCTATGTGAATGACACCGCGTACATCCCAAAAAACTGTGGCCATGTCCTTGTTGGCTGACAGACTCTGTTTCGCCTTCTTTGGTCCACGTTCACCCCGAGCAACCCACTGTTTCGATTGTTCCTTGGTCTCTGGCGTGTTGTGATGGATCCATGTTTCATCCACAGTAACAAAACGGCACAAAAATTCGTCCGGATAACGGCTGAACATCGCTAAACACTCTTTTGAAGTGGTCACACGATTGCGCTTATGGTCGAGTGTGAGCAATCGCGGCACCCATCTCGCAGAGAGTTTTTTAATGTCCAAATATTCATGTAAAATATGATGTACCCTTTCAGTTAAGATACCTACAGCATGAGCCAACTCACGCACTTTCATTCTTCGATCATCCAATATCATTTCATGGATTTTATCGACGATTTTCGGCGTGGTAACTTCTTTTGGGCGACCTGGACGTTTGGCGTCACTAGTGCTGGTACGACCACAACGGAACTCTGTAAACCACTTCTTAACCATTGAAATTGATGGTGCCGAGTCCCCGTAGTATTTATCATGTCTTTCCTTAGTTTCAGTGATGGATTTTTTACGTAAAAAGTAATGCTTAATCAGCACACGAAATTCATTTTTTTTTCATTTTCGTAAAAATTCACGAGATTGTCTTCTTTAAAAGGCTATCAAACACCAACTGCACGACGTATCTTGCTCAAAATTAGAAAGTTGCCCACTGATAGATTATATTTGACGGCAGCACTGTTGCATTTGGAGTAACTGCGCGGGAAATTCAAAAAGTCACTGACTTATTAAACTGCCCTCGTATATACCGCAGATCATTGCTTTTCTAAAAGATTGTAAATTAATCAACTGTCTCTAGTGTTAAATTGTCTAAAACTTAAATATTCATATGTATTTGCATTTTAGTTAGTTTAAGTTTTATCTATGTAATCCAATGTCGCTAATCACTTGGTGGATGCGACATAAAACCATAAATTAAAAAAAAATTTAAGTCGCTTGTTATTTGAAGTTGCTTTGTTTGCACATATGTATGCCCATTTTTCATGTAAAACAATTTTGCCTTTTACAAATTGTCTTCTTCTTATGGTGCCGTATGCTACTTAGCGCGTTGGCTTCTATGTGTTCATTGGACAATATAAAGTATCCCTTTCTCGGCTCTTCTAAATATCGTAGCTGCATCTATGTTATTACACCAATCCCGTACAGGTTGTTCAGCGTTCCAATATTTGCAGGTCGAATTGAACAAATAATGACCAAAATAAACCGATTTTCCATGTTATTTTACATAAGAAATGCTCCAGAATCACTGCTGCCTGTCTACTTAGACCTTTTCAGGCTATTGGTTATCAAATATTCCCATAAACTCTACTTATCACGGTTTTTCCTTTGCCAAACTATCAACGTTAAGTCTGGTAATTAAATTTAGTCTTTAGCTGGTACTGCTTTATTTGCTTAATTTTTACTAGTTTAACCAACGAACATACTAAACAGCATGAATAGTATAAAATTTAAAACGGCAATCGTTGGTAATAATTATAATTTTAGTTTAATACTGTTTGTTTGTTAAGGTGGAATTATAATTAGTGAGTTTTGTTTAATTTTTGTAAGTTTTCTTAAAAATGTATGTACTTAATAATTGTTAGCTTTATAAAGAAAGAGAGAGTAGAACGAACACATAGACCGAATGAATGACGACAAAATGGTCAAAATAACCAGAGACAAGTCGCCCTTAGGGCGCCGAAGCGTTGGAAGACCCCGCAAGAGATGGAGCGGCAACCTTTCTAATAATTGAACGGCAGAGGATACGAAGAAAAACAAGCAAATTGCTTACATTATAAAGAAAAAAGAAGAAGAATAAAGAAAGAATGTATTTTGGATTATTTTTGGTTCAGCCCCTGAATTTTTTTACTAAGAAAGCTGCTCTTTACTTTATTGTTCTGACTTTTAAAAGTTATGGTACCTCATTTAATTTTGAAAAAGCGATTAACATAGAACTCATCAAATATCTGGAGAAATTTGAGATAATTCATGACAGACAATATGGATTTCGACAACTTTGGTCTACTAACCATACTAACCAATGCCGAGGTCCCTAGAGTTCCATCCTGTCCCCCACCTTTTACACATCAACGACCTCTTGAAAACCACCACGAACCCCATGTACAGTTTCGCAGACGATAGCACACTTGTCTCAACTTTCACATCCTTTCGATCACTTTCGGTGAATGATACAAATAGACTCAGGCAGGAACAGGTTGACTTCATCAATGGAGATCTTAAAATAGACTTCAAGTGGGGAACCAACAATCTTGTTTAGTTCAACGCCCAGAAAACACAAATCACCTTGTTTTTAAAAAAAGAGAATTCCTCAAATCATTCCATTACAATGTCATACTCTTGAATCAAGTATCTCATTTTGGGAGTCACGGTGTCTAATAATATGTCTTGGCATGACCATATTGCTAACATCGCAAATTCAGCAAGCCAGAGGCTAGGTTTTTTGTGGAAAGGTGAAAGTTTTTTACTCCTGATTTACTGTTGACGACGTACAAGACTAAAATCCGACCTCTACTGGAGTATTGCTTGCACATATGGGGTTCAGCATCAAGGCATTCTCTTCGTCTTCCAGATTCCACTCGGAAAAGGGCCATTCGGTTAATAAACAGCTCAAATCTTACAGATACCCTTCACCCACTTGAACATAAAAGAAGAGTTGCAGATCAGACATTACTCTACAGATATTTTTATGGCTGATGCCCAAGAGATATAAAAACTCTTATACCACCACTGGCCACATTCGGCCAAAGAACTAGGAACGCTGATCAGTCTCACCCATTTACTATTAAAATTGACACTACAAGGACCCATCTCCATAAAGAATTCTTCTTGTACAGGGCTGCTACGGAATACAACAAGCTTACAAAATCAGTTTTTTCAGAGAACTATGTCCTGCAACTTTTCAAAAAGCGGGTCCACAACAGCTCAACTCTCACAGATACCCTTCACCCACTAGAACATAGAAGAAGAGTTGCAGAACAGACATTACTCTACAGATATTTCCATGGCAGATGCTCCAGAGAAATAAAAACTCTTATACTATCACTGGCCACATTCGGCCGAAGAACTCGGCACGCTGATCAGTCTCACCCATTTACTATTAAGATTGATACTACAAAGACCAATCTCTATCAAGAATCCTTCTTTTACAGGGCTGCTACGAATGGGACAAGCTTTCAAGATCAGTTTTTTCAGAAAACTATGACCTGCGACTTTTCAAAAAGTGGGTCCACAATCATCTCCTTTCTATAATCCATCCCCCTTCTAATAGTCGCAGTGCGGGCCGTCCGCGACCCACACGATAGGTCTACCCATTTGCGACTATTTTCTGTAAAAAAAATCAATATCTCGTTACATTTTGTTTTTTCACTTTATTTTGTTATCCACGAATGAACAAATAGCGAAATAAGGAAACGAATTGCGAAATAAGGAAACGAATTAACGAATGGTGAAATAAGGAAACATATAAACGAAAGGAATAACGATTAGCAAATAAAGGAATATTAAATAAAGAATTGGCGATAAGCGGAATAGCCGAATGTCCTGAAATACAGAATTAGTTACCCAGGAATAAGAAATAGAGAATGCTGCTAATACAAGCTTAATTAATAAGCCCTGTTCCATATGAATGATTGCCATCGCATTGATACACAGTTATAAGTTTTTTATTTTTTTATTATTTATGCGGCATTTGTAAGTTTCATTTAAATGTAACATTTTACTGCAGTTGAATTGGTTTCAACCCGTTTTAAATTTTAATTATTTCTTTATTTATTAAACTGGCTGTTAAATTTTTTTTATACTTTTATTTATTTCAAAAAAATGTGACAACATTGGAGCTCGTTAAACTTGTTACTTTTGATATTAAAATGTTTAAATATGGTTAAATTTGCTTGAGGTTTCATTCATTATTTTTAGTAATTTTTATTATTAAAAAATTACTTGTACCCCAGTTAAATAACTCCAAGATGGCGGAAAACCTGGAAAAAATTAGGGGCAAGCTGAATTTATTATATGTTTTAGAAAGTATTAAAACAATAATTTCCTCAAAAATCCGATCGGCGGAACCTATTCAAAATGGCGGCTAAAGTAGCGGTGGGGAAAAATTCTAAAAACACTATGACTTTGTTGTTCTTTGTCATAAACACGTAAAACTACTTTTGTTCGAAGCATAAATAAAATATATTCAACTTTTATTTAAACAATTTTTACAAAAATAAGCTCACTTGTTCACAAAACGAAACAAACCGGTAAACAAAATCTTTCATGTATTTTAAATCGGGATTTTGAGTGGAAAGTTATTATTTTATCGCAAAAAACCTTAAGAAAAATATTTTAGCCGCTGTTAATAAGGTTTCTATTTTACTGGTTGTTTTTGAATAAACTCCCAAATTTCGACGTCCCAGCCAACGCACATCTGATCGTTTCAATTAATATTTTCTTATTTATTCTATTGCCAAATGTAACCGTAATTTATTTGTAGCACAATGTTTATAACCCTTGTAAAAGGTAAAATATCATTTTTATACTAAACGAATCAAAAATTAAATTGAAAGTTTATTATGTTTCGCATTGAATGCCTTCTTAATTAACCATTTTGAATGATCAATTTCTGAAGAATAAAGAAAATTATATTTTAATTTTTTATTCAAAACCAATATTAATGTTTTATGACTGTAACA
The DNA here is from genome assembly GCA_950111635.1 of Agelastica alni. NCBI lineage: Eukaryota > Metazoa > Arthropoda > Insecta > Coleoptera > Chrysomelidae > Agelastica > Agelastica alni. Next base: position 17,833,210 of record OX467716.1, read on the forward strand.
TTTAATTGGAATTATACTTTAAAATATAAAAATTAAAATATATAAAAAATAGTATTTGAATAGGCAAAAAAAGCTCTCTTCGTTAAATTAAAACGTTCGCTTTCAACGCCTTTTTGATTGATGATTTTGAATTATTAATTTCCAAAGAATACAGACAATTACATTTTATTTCTTAATTCAAAACTAATTTCAATGTTTTATGACTGTAACATTTAATTGGAATTATAATTTAAAATATAAAAATTAAAATATATAAAAAATAGTATTTGAATAGGCAAAAAAAGCTCACTTGAATGAAAAGTATATTAAAATAAAAATTATTTCTAATTATTTATTGAACATAAATGTTACTTACAAAATAATTAATTATTTATTTTTTAAATTAGTGATTATTTTAATTTATTTTTTTTAACTCTGATTTATTTTAATTAAGAGAATTATCTGCCTACAGTCTCACAACCAAATTGCGCCAATGGCTCATGAGCTTCATGTAAGATTGCTTCCTACATGTGGCAGGAGACGGTATTTTTTCTGATGCGTTTAAAACTAATGCCGGGGTCCCCCAGGGTTCCATCCTGTCCAACCACCTTATTTCTTTTACACATCAACGACCTCTTGAAAACCAACACGAACCCCATTTACAGTTTCGCAGACGATAGCACATTTGTCTCAACTTTCACATCCTATCGATCGTTTTCGGTGAATGATACAAATAGACTCAGGCAGGAATAGATTAATTCCATCAATAAAGATCTTAAAGCAATTGTCGAGTGGGGAACCAACAATCTTGTTCAGTTTAACGCCCAAAAAACACAAAGTGCCACGTTTTCCAAGAAAGTGAATTCCTGAAATCATCCCATTACAATGTCCGGAAATACCCTTTAACCAAGTCCCACCATCTCGATTTTGGGAGTCACAGTGTCCAATAATATGTCTTGGCATGACCATGTTGCTAACATAGCAAAGTCGGCAAGCCAGAGGCTAGGTTTTCTGTGGAAAGCCTGAAACTCCTGATCAACTGTTGACGACGTACAAGGCTCAAATCCGACCTCTACTGGAGTATTTCTCGCACATTTGGGGTTCAGCATCAAGGCATTCTCTTCGTCTTCTAGATTCCATTCAGAAAAGAGCCAATCGCTTGATAAACAGCTCAACTCTCACAGATACCCTTCACCCTCTAGAACATAGAAGAAGAGTTGCAGACCATTCATTGCTCTACAGATATTTCCATGGCAGATGCTCCAGAGAAATAAAAACTCTTGTACCACCATTGGCCACATTCGGCCAAAGAATTCGGCACGCTGATCAGTCTCACTCATTTACTCTCAAGATTGACACTACTAGGACCAATCTTCATCAAGAATCCTGCTTTTACAGGGCTGCTACGGAATGGAATAAGCTTCCAAAATTAGTTTTTCCAGAGAACTATGACCTACAACTTTTTAAAAAGCGTGTCCACAATCATTTCCTTTCTATAATCCCTTCCCCTTCTAATAGTCACAGTACGGGCCGTCCGCGGCCCACACGATAGGTCTACCCTTTTTGTGACTATTTTCATAAAAAAAAAATTTAAATAAATGTTAAAGATTTTTTAATTATGCTTTGAACAAAAGTTGTTTTACGTCTTTATGACCAAGAACAAAAAAGTTATAGTGTTTTTAGAAATTATCCCTCACCACTACTTCAGGCGCCTCGAGTTTTTTTAGAAAATTATTGTTTTGATACCTTCTAATACATATGTAAAATTCAGCTTGCCCCTAATTGTTTCTACCTGAAAGTGAAATTTTTCTGGGATATATAGTAAGTAGGTATGTATGTAAAATATTTTATTTAATTTTAAAAATATATCGTTCTTATTGGAAATCTCTGTTCAACGTTCAAAATTTAAATTTAATTATTATTATATAGAAGAAATAATTAAAATTTAAATCCCAGATTAATTAGTTAGCTTACAGAAGAAATTTACAGAATTATGGCTAGATTGAATGCAGAAACTAAAACTAATACGACTGTTGATTTTAATCACACTGAATGTAGTAATTACTTTTAATGTTATTCGCTATTTACGACTAAATAGGAAATACATATAAATAAATATATAAGCAAAAACAAGTATTTGTCTTGAAAATAACCTGCATTCGTTACATATTCGTTGTCGAGTGCATGTATCTAGATTTGCCAATAATATTATTGAGATCGGTATGAATACATCTTTAACTTTCGTGATTTTGAGTTTCTTTTTTTTACAAACGAAGATAAGGAACATTTACGGTAATTATAGCAACAATAACATTATTACTTTTTAAATTAGTGTCCTGTGAAACTGCAATTTTATCCAAATAAAACAAATAAACAATTAAATAAGACGCGTATTTGTTGTTTATAATTTGTATTTTTACGATATTTATTCTTGGGTTCAAAAATTAAAAAAAATATATTTTAATCTATCTTCTTGTAATACAATATACTCTTATAAATCACTTAGACATACAACCACAACTTTTACAACAATCTTTTGATAACTATAACACTTTCTAAAAAAACTTTAAACTAAACTGATGCCTCGCGATCTTCTTCTTCTCATTAGCCTATCTTCGTTCACTCCTGAACGAAGGCCTCTTCCAATTGTCTCCAGTGAAGTCGATCTTGGGCGGATTGGATCCAGTTTTTCCCGGCGTGTCTCTGAATGTCGACCCTACACCTCGTCTGGGGTCGCCAAACACTTTTTTTTTTCCCTAGGTCGCCATTGGAGGATGGCCATGGTCCACTTAACATCGTCCCTCGCCACATGTCCAGCTCATCTCCATTTATTCCTTGCCACCGTTTTCATGACGTCTGAGACTTCCGTCCTTATCTTTATGTCATGACCGGTAGAATGCAGCTCTCGTACCTAGATTAATTGGAGTTCTAGGATTTCTTAGGATGTGAGAGATGTTACCATACTTTGCCCAGGTGAGTCGTACCCTTCTTGCAATCTTCATCGTTTGATTTTTACTTCTTAACTTTATTTTATGGCCTAGATACACGTATTAATCCACTGTTTCAATATTAATGTTGTCTAGGATGACCTGGTTGTTATAAGGACTCATGATCTTGGTCTTACCCAAGTTCATCTGAAGTCCCATTGCTTGTGATGCTTCTTTTAGTTTTTTTCACATGATAGTGAGCTCCTCATGATCACTGCTAAATGGGACAATGTCGTCTATTGAAACCAATATTTCTTAACAGTGTCGTGATTTGCGAACGACATTTCTAGATATATTGCGGCCCGGCCTCCAATTATCGCCCGCGGCTATAAACTTCGGGCGTTTTGATACAGCCGAAAAAGATTCACTCATCTTTGTGTGAACGATACGCCGCCTCGTGCCCTCGGCCAGATATTAGGACAGGGGCATATTTATCGACCACAGTCCGTAACAGTACTATATCGAGAAAAATGTGAGTTAATTTTAATTATTAAAAAGAACTTTTTTTATATATCTTCTTCTTCTAGGTGCCATGCACGTTTAACGATCGTTGGCGATCATTCTGGCTATTATGTTTGCAATCATTATTTTGTTGGTAGCCGCTCGGTAAAGTTGTATAGTGGTAGATGTAGAATGTCATACTTTTCTGGGTGTCTCATGATATGTCCGAAATATTCAAGTTTTCGTTGTTTTACAATATTGACCACTTCTGTATCTTTATGCATTTTTCCAAGCACCTCCTCGTTTGTGATCTTTTCCACCCAACTTACTCTTAGCATCCTCCTGTACAACCACATCTCGAAAGCTTGTAGACGTTTGAGCCTGGCTTCTGTTAGTGTCCAGCTCTCGACTTTATACAAAAGAATTGGAAAGGCATATGCTCTAATCATCCTCATTCGCAGGGAAATTAATAGATCGTGACTGGTAAAAAAAATTTTCGTGCGAATAAATGTTGCCCTGACACACTCAATACGTATTTTGATTTCAACTGATGGATCCCAGTCCTCGTTTATCCTGCAACCAAGGTAGCTCGCACTTGAGACTCTGTCTAATTGTGTTCAGTTGACGTAGACACTAGCAACTTGATTATGAAGTCTTTTGCTTATTAGCTTGTATTTGGTTTTTGTGCGTATTTATTTTTAAACCAAATACTTTGCAAGCTTCAGTCACCCTATTAATAAGTCTCTGTAGGTCATCGATGGACTGCGCGAGTATTACGGTGTCATCCGCGTATCTTATGTTGTTGAGAATTTGTCCATTTATCACAACTCCAAAATCCGTGTCTCCTAGGGCCTGCTCAAAAAACTCTTCAGAGTATAAATTAAAAATGAGTGAAGACAATATACAACCCTGTCTCACACCTTTCTTCACTTTAACATCTTCCGTCAGGTGACCGTTATTTCTGACTTTGGCAGACTGGTGCCAATATAAATTACCTATCAAGCGGATAGGTTTGTCGTTAATACCAGTTGTTTTGAGTATCTCCATAAGTTTGTCATGTCGTACTTTGTCTAAGGCTTTTTCAAAATCCACCAAGCTCACGAACACGTCAGAGTCAACGTCTTGGCAGCACTGTATTAGTAGCTTCACGCGTTCCCAATCCTGATAGAATTCCAAACTGAGTTCTGCCGATGCTCGCTTATAATTTTTGATATATTCTCGTTTAAATAATACGCAAGAATACATTAAGGAGGTGGCTCATAAAGCTGATGGTACGGTAGTCACAACATTTTTTTATATGCTTTTAAAAAATAACAACGAATCAAAAATTAAGCAAACTTATATTTAAATCGACAAAGTAATGACCTAACAAAATATTTTTGGGTTACATTTAGCAAAAAAATTAATCATAGTAAAGCATAGTCGACAATAAAGACAATTAAAATGCAACTTATAATGTCAAATTTTTTTAATTATGATTTAACGATTTAATGATTCTCCAAACTTTCCAGCCTTAGGGCCATACTGATTACTCCAGTAAGTTCCGAGGGCCAAAACCATATTATCATTTTTGCCGGTGGTAAAAAGTGAAATAGTCCACTGATGAAAAAAAAAGTCCGAAAAAGTACGCAACGTTTAAAAAAGGCTGCAAATCGGACTAAAGTCCGCAAAACGGCAACACTGCATATTATTAATTTTCCTGTCATTATCTGTAATTTCTAATTGATACTGTTTCAATCACAACTACGAAGTAAATGTTTTTCACATTTTAAAACATGTGAAATATTTAGCCACACCACTGAGACTGAGTTTCCTATCGATTTTGCAATCGAAACTGAGTGCTTTGAAAATAAATTTTGACTCGTTTCTCGGACTTTGATGCCATTGCGAATCAAATTAAAAATTTTCAGAATCCTTTTGATACTGACATTGAAATCCTAGCACCGGAACTTCAAATGGAAATGATTGATCTACAGTGTAGTGATATAATTAAGAACAAATTTCAAAACTCATCTTTGTTGAAATTTTATAAGAGTCTTCCACTGACACAATTTGATAATTTGCATAAAATTGCTCGTGGGCTGTTTTTTGTTTTTGGTACTACTTATTTGTGTGAGAAGACCTTCTCCAAAATGAAGTACACAAAAAATGTTTACAGATCTAAATTAACTGCTGAGCATTTTAAATTTCTTTTAATAATTGGTACAAGTAAAATTAGTCCACAACTACAAACTATTGTTAGTGGAAAATCTCAATTACATAAATCTCATTAGTATTTCATATGTCATTATGCTTGTTATAAGTTATGTTTTTATTTAAAATGTATAAAATGTTAGTTGGATTCATTTCAATAATTTGTTAGTTATTATATACTGAAGTTAAATTTTCTGCATATTATACATATCTTTACTCATTACAATTCTGTGTTTCTTTATCCAACTTATCACAAAAACAATAAGCCTACAACAATGTTATGAGTAGTTAGCCCATGACCATATCAATGTAGATGTCATATTAATAATTATTCAACATAAAATTAGAATACTTCAGTAAACTAAATTTAATTTGCTATAAAAAATATGTTCTCTAAAAGGAGTTTTCAAGTATGCTAGCTCTCCGCGGGCCGGACAAAATCTGTCCGCGGGCCGGATGTGGCCCACGGGCCGTAGTTTGGAGACCCCTCTACTAGAAGAAATAGCCAAAGATCAGTATGTTTTAAAGGCGTTAGGAGCAGAAAAAGTAAAGGTGCAGCCTAATACAGGTTAGTCATTCTCTGATATCACAAAAGCACTAATACAAAAGGACACTCTATTTCACAAATATTTTATTTATATTTTACAAACCTAAAGAGAATAAGAGTTATAGAGTTGTATTGAAAAACTTACATCATTCCACCGATCCAAATGAAATTAAAAACATTTTAGAACAGCTTGGCCACGAAGCTATCAACATTTAGAACGTTAAACAATGTAGTACTAGAAAACCGCTACCTCTTTTTTTATTGATTTAAAACCAAAGAAAACAATAAAACAATATTTGATACAAAATTATTTATGAACACCAGTGTGATTTTTGAGGCACCTCGCTCAAAAAGAAATATACCACAGTGCACCAGATGTCAGAGTTTTGGTCACACTAAAAACTTCTGCCGAAGAGTTCCTCGTTGTGTGAAATGTACGGAACCCCATCATACCTCAGAATAACCTTGAAAATTAAAAGATAATGAAGTGAAATGTGTTAACTGCCAAGAAAATCACCCAGCGAACTATCGAGGCTGTGCAGTACATAAACAAATTCAACAAAAGTGTTTTTCCCCAAATTGAGGCAAAAAAATACGAATGAAAACAATATACAGAGCTCCATACAACCAGGGGTCACATACGCGCAGGCAACAAATCGTGTTCAGGAGGGACGACACATTAATAACACAAACCAACAGAGTTCTATTCAAAACCAACAACAGAACGACAGTCTGAATGAACTGAAACTAATGATGAAGGAGCTTATCACACAAATGGTGACATTTAAGCCTCATTATATAAAAACAACCCCAGAAGATACCGAAGAAATAGAAAAATTCCTAGAGGCTCCTTATCAGATGAACCTTCCTGTACGTTTACTTACAACGAAATAAAATATGCAATCTTACATGAAATTGACCCCAAAAAGGCTCCTAGATTCGATTTGATAACTGGAAGAATCTTACAATATTTGCCTGCTAAAGGAATTTCAGCGATACAACACATTTTCAATGCCATTATTACACAGACTTACTTCCCCCTCCAGTGGAAGATATCTGAAATCATTATGATACCAAAACCTGGAAAGAACACACAAGAACTGTCATCATACAGACCCATAAGTCTCCTGCCAATATTCTCAAAATTATTTGAAAAATTTCTATTAAAACGGCTTTTACCAATCCTGCAGGATAGACAAGTGATTCCCGACCACCAATTTGGCTTTCGAAGTGAGCATGGTACTGTTGAACAAATACACCGTAAAGTCAAGCAAATTAGCAATGATCTGGAATGCAAAAGGTTCTGCGCTGCAGCGTTTTTAGATATCAGCCAAGCCTTTAACAAGGTATGGCACGTCAGACTTTTTTATAAACTAAAAAAATCGATACCATATCATCATTTTCAAATTATCAAATCATACCTGACAGACAGACAATTTCTAGTTAAACACACTACAGAATACACTGAATTGTATAATATAGAAGCAGGGAAGTGTATTAGGACCGATCTTGTACTTACTTTTTACGGCAGACCTACCAGTGATCCCAACAACAACTGTTGCTACGTTTGCAGATGACACGGCAGTATTATCATACCACTATGATGCAAAAATGGCATCAAGGAATTTACAGAACAATATAAACACCATCCAGAAATGGCTTAAAAAGTGGAAAATTAAAGCAAACGAAATAAAATCTGTAAACGTAATATTTTCGCTGAAACATAATACTTGTGCACCTGTTTATTTAAATAATAATCAATTACCTCAAACAGATAGTGCCAAATACCTCGGGCTGCACCTTGACCGACGACTGACCTGGCAAAAACATATATTCGCCAAGAGAAAACAGTCTTAAGCTACATAAACCAAACTGGCTTATAGGCAGAAGCTCCCAACAGAAGACTGAAAACAAAATCCTTTCATATAAAACAATACTGAAGCCAATTTGGACGTATGTTATTGAATTATGGGGTACAGCCAGTAATTCAAATTTGTAAATCCTTCAAAGATTTCAAAATAAAGTTCTTCGGAAAATTGTCAACGCGCCTTGGTATATGCCAAATCATCTAATCCAGAAAGACTTACAAATTCCGTCAATTAGGAGTGAACTCAAAAGGTTTTGTGAATAGTACAGAAAGAAAATTACTGTGCATCCTAACCCTCTCGCGAGTGACTTGTTTGATATAAGAGGTGAAGTGCGTACATTAAAACGTTTCAAACCTAACGACCTAATAACTAGGTTTTAAGTAATATCTGTTCCATGTTGTCATAAATACAGATTTCAATATTGTATATAGATAAAGAGAGCTTTTCAGTGGAAAAGTGCTCTACATGTCATGTAATAGTCACATAATTAACTTATTGTTCTGAAAAAAAAAGATTGTATAATACTCATAAAAAAAAATTTTATAAGAAAATTGAATAAGATTGATATAACTGTTTCAGTCCATAAATTGCACTTAAAAAGTCTGTAAGGATGTAAGTTGTAAGTTGTTTCTAAGATCTTTTACATGCATACATATAGTCACGTCAAATAGGCGAAGACCACCTCCTTTCACTTGCTACGGTTCTAACACACATCTTTTGATTGAAACAATGTCGATCTGAACGAGATATGTTCACCAAGGATGCCCTCTACCGACTTGTCCATTTACACTCTCCTTATAAATCTGTTTCGTTAATCTTCCTTCATCAATCCTCTCTGCGTGTCCAAACTATCTAAGCATTGCTTTATCTATCTTTGTAACGACATCTTCTTTTACAACACAGCGTTCCCTTATCTTACTATTTATCACTTTATCCAACCGATTCACTCTGGCTATACTTCTTATACTCATCTCCGCAGCATTAGTCTTCTGCCAAATCCAACATTCACTACCATACATAAGTGTAGTGAGCAGCACTCCTCTATACAAAGCCAAATGTGCCATTTTGACACTTTCTGGCTGCTTATAAAGTTATGCAGGGCCAAGTTTATTTATTTTTCTGCAAACAGCCTTTGCTCAATGTCACATTCATACTTTCCGTCTTTTGTAAATTTTAAACCCAAATATACAAACTTATTTACTTTTTTTTTAATCAGCACCTCGCAGGACATCATGCCTAACATTAACCATCGCCTGTAACTCCTTTTCAGATGATGCTTACATGACCTGATCATCGGCTTTAATTTATTTTTAAAATTATTTTGCTTATAAAATAAAGCTAGAAATATATTAATTTTACCAAAAAAGTTTCAAAATGGGATCTACATTAGTAAAGAAGATACATGAATTAAAGTTCATACGTACCGCACTGAGCGTAGTACCTAACGCTTGCTTAGGTCGGCTGGTTGGTGCGAAAAAACATTTCATAGTCATTAACTTAAAAAAAAATGTTTTAAAAATAAATTTCATTAAGACAAAACAGTAAAAGTGTAATAAAGAAGTTTGTTAACGATGAATTGGTAGGACTCCAGAGAGAGGACACTAAAGTTTTTTGTTTATATGGCTGAGTTGCATTTTTCTTGGGTTTTCTTTTAATGTATTACAAGGTAAAAGTTGCTTTTTGACATTTTAAAGAAGTGGTGAGGGATGTTAAATGTTAAAACAGCAGAATAAAAATTTTAAACCTCTCCCTTGATTTAAAATTTGACGTGTGTTGTTTTTCTTACGTTTACGCAAAATAAAAAGTTATTTGGACTAGCTGGTTTTTAAATGAAAGCATTGTTTAAACTTTCTTATGTAACGTCAACTTTGCCGGTTTTTAATTTTTAACGCCGGCCCTGGTCGCCCTTCCATATACATTTGAGTAGTGGGAATGATTTTTGTTTAAAACTAAGGTTGTTGATTTTTGGGAGGCAGTTTCAAGAATAATTTAAGTAAGTTGAAGTTATGTGGAAAGGTCGATCAGATTTAATTTTTTTCCTTTGATGGGGTTGCTGTTTTAAAAGTTAACATACATACATACATAAAGTCACGCCTTTTTCCCATAGGGGTAGGCAGAGACTTGCTACGGTTCGTACACACATCTTTTGCTTCCTCTACTTTTATCAGTGCTGTCATACATGCTCTTCGGTTGTTGGTACTCTTGACCTGGCCTTTCTTCAAAACAATGTTGATCTGATCGAGATATGTTCTCCGAGGTCGACCTCTACTAATTTGCCCATTCACACTCGCCTTATAAATTTGTTTCGTCAATCTTCCTTCATCCATCCTTTCTACGTGTCCAAACCATCTAAGCATTCCTTTATCTATCTTTGTGACCACATCTTCTTTTACACCACAGCGTTTTCTTATCTCACTATTCTTAACTTTATCCAACCGAGTCACTCCGGCTATAATTCTCAGACTACTCATCTCCGCAGCATTAATCCTATTTTCATGCTTCTTCTGCCAAACCCAACATTCACTACCATACATAAGTGTAGGAACCAACACACCTCTATGCACCGCCAGACGTGCCTTTTTTGTCACTTTCTGGCTATTCATAAATCTATGCAGTGCCCTATTCATTTGTTTTCCTGCCAACACTCTTCGCTCAATGTCACTGTCATACTTTCCATCTCTAGTAAATTTTGAACCCAAGTACACAAATTCATTAACTTGTTCCACTCTTTCTCCCTCAATCGAAACCCCACAGTTTGTCATGCTTTCTTCTCTTTCAAAAACCATTACTTTCGTTTTGCTCACATTTATTTTCATCCCTTTGATTTTCAGGGAATCATGCATAACCCAAAAACCCAAAAAACAATTAACCAATGAACGATGGCCGTGAAAGCCTTTTACAATACGGGTACACGTTGTTTGATACATTTCTTAAATGCGGTCCTCTTCAGCCTTTTTATGTATTTTAGGTGGGGGATAGAGAAAAATTATTAATAAAAAACACACTTAAAACTTCCCCCACTTTATTACACAATTATAAAAAAAAATACACTTTTAGACAAAATTATTGCAACGACATATTAAACCATACTGTAACGATTTTGCGATACGCACCACTCTTTCTCCCTCAATCAAAACTCCACAGTATGTCATGCTTTCTTCTCTTTCAAAACCATTACTTTTGTTTTACATTTATTTTCATCCCTTTAATTTTCAGGGCATTATGCATAACATTAACCATTGCCTGCAAATCCTCTTCAGATGACGCTAATATGACTTGATCATCGGCTTAAATAGGGCATTTAACGATCAAATCATTCATTTTCAATCCATGCGCACACTCTTTCAAACCTTTTAAACAATTGTCTATGTATAAGTTAAACAGCTATGGCGAAGCCACACATCCCTGTCTTACACCTTTTTCGATGTTAAACCAGTCCGTGTAAGCTCCGTTTATCCTGACACAAGCAGTGGAATCCTCGTAAAGTGATTTCAGTGCTCGTATTAAACTACCACTCACCCCATACATTGACAATGTCGACCACAATTTGCTCCTCACCACTTTGTCATAGGCCTTTTACAAGTCTATAAAAGCGCAATAGACCTTCTGACTTCTAGCCAAGAATTTTTCGACTATACCTCGTAAGGAAAAGACCTGATCCATATATCTCCTTCCTCTTCTAAATCCTGCTTGCACATCCCATATCATCTTCTCAGTTTCATTCGTTACTCTTTTGATCAATATCTTTGCATACAGTTTGCCGACTATGCTGAGTAAACTAATACCTCGGTAGTTCTTACAGTCCTGCTGCGAACCTTTTCCGTTGTAAAGCGGCACGATAACGGCCTTGCACCAGTCGTCTGGTACACTACCACTTCTCCAACAAAGGTTAAAAAGGCGGTCCAGTAGACTAGCTACCACGTTTTGTCCAGCCTTCAGCATTTAAACTGTTATCCTGTCGTACCCAGCAGCTTTACCCAATTTCATACTGTTCAACGCTTCCACAATTTCTGTCGTAGTAATTTCACTTTTATTGCAACTTTCACTCATGTCTTCGAATTGGGCCTGTACTTGTGTATCCTCTTTCTCAAAGTTAAAAGAAAGGAAATTGAATGTGATTGGCCTTTCATCTTTCATCGTTCATTTTTCAATGCTTTATGCTTTACGGATCATTTTTCCGGAAGTTTGGAGGCCTTTCATGCTTTATGGTTTTTTTTGGAATTTATTTTTTTTCCTGGATTAATCTTGGATATTTTTTTTGGAAAGTTTTCCGAAGATTTTTCTTTTTTTCCTGCCGATGTCCTCCTTTCTTAATCTGGAGGAGATTTTTCTTTAATCCGTTAGTCGACTTTGGTTGGTGGCTAACAACGACGACTCGTTTTTGTTTTTTTCCACCAATTACCGGTCCATAACGTGGTTTTTCGTTACTTTATTTTTTCGTAAATTGTGCAAGTAAATTTTTTTAATCTATTATTATACTTACGTTCAAAAAGTACATGTTTACCTTTTTTTTTGTTTTCAGCAAATGCAAAAACTTTTTTTGTAACTTATTTTAAATAAACCCGTTATTCGTTTTAGTTGCTCTCTTTTTATTAATTGTTTCTGCAAGATAAGAGTATAGTTTGTACGGTTTAGTAAAAATATGTTCATATTTAAAGGGACTAAATTGAAATAAACTATTCGGTTTGTTTGGGGTATTTCCTTTTAGTGATTTTGAATCTAAAATCACTTGGCGCTAACGTGGTAATTCATTAAGTTCATTATGTAATTCATTAGTTTAGTTAGGCTGATATGAATTTTAAGACAAATTTAGAAAAAAAAAACGATTGTATAGATCCGCGAATCGATCTATACAATCCCCCAAATTAAATTCAATAGATAAATCAAGTAGCCACGAAACCCTGAGAAAATTAGTGATTGTTTATTATTGATAACGTAATTTTATAAAAAATACTTTTTCAATCGTAACACCTTTTAAAACGTAACGCATTTTTATTCGAAACGTAACATATTTTAGAAATTACTATTATTTTAATTTATCGCAATACAATTGACGCCCAACTTTATGGGCTTTTAGAAAAATACTATTTCGTTTCGTAACACTTACTTACCAATTCCTGTTTTTGATGAATAGTAAATTAAGACATTGTTTTTTTATTTTTTTGTTGTTATTTTTAGCAAACCCTATCAACAATTCGCTGTTACCTTCCACAGAGCTATGCGGAATCGGAAGTATATCAAATAGAATTCTTGGTGGACACAAAACCGATATCGATGAATTTCCTTGGATGGCTTTATTACATTACGAATCAAGTAACAATGATTAAATATTCTTGCAATTTTTTTTGTATTAAAAATATTAACAGCACAAAAGTAGTACTAAAAAAGAAATATCCACATATTAAAAACGCTTTTAAATACTTACTAAAAAATAATATATTTTGCTTATTATTTTGGCATTATTAAACTGATTAATTAATTAATTAAGAACTCATGATTTCGCGTCACATGACGTCAGCGTCAACAATAGATGGTTTCTTGATTTATCTGTCTGTCAAAAATTGACCTCAAGGTAACAGCCCACTTTTACTAAGTTATGTATTACTTATTAATTTTAATATTCTTATCCTTATCTTAAGTGTTTTTGATGTAGAAGGTTACATCCGATTTCAGCAGTGGTTTCTATACAGGGCGTCAATTTAAAAACTTAATTAATTAATTAATTAATCCGGTTTATAGCGTCTTTCGCCTTCCGGTTCCCAGTTGCCAGCCTCTTCGGTCAGTCCAATCTCCTGGGGCTAGATTTCTTTCGGACATCGCTTTCTGAATGCCCCCTATCCATGTTGGTTTTGGTCTACCTCTTTTCCTTCGTTCTGTTGGGGTCCATTTAAGCACTAGTTTGGGTAGCCTTTCATCTGCCATACGTTCAACATGGCCGTACCATATAAGTTGTCTTCTTTGGATTTCATCTATTATAGTTGTGTCGGTCTTTACAATTTGTCGAATTCGGTCATTTGTAACCCTATCGAGACGTGATATGCCAGCAGATCTTCGCCAGAAATCCATCTCTAGGGCTAGCAATCGGCGTTCTAATGTTTTATTAAGTTGCCACGTTTCACAGCCATATAGAACAGTACTTTGAAAGATAGTATTATATATCATATGTTTTTTTTCCCTAGATATATTTTTTGCCCACAACAGCGAGTTTAGGCATCCTATAACTTTCTTTCCTTTTAATATCCGTTGTTCTATTTCCTCCTCAGTACGACCTTTACATGTGATTTTTGTACCCAAATAGGTGTATTCCTTACATATTCCTATTTTTACATTGTCCAGATCCAGATCTGTTGTTTCTGCCCCAATACAAAAATATTTCGTCTTGCTCATATTAACCGTTAATCCCCATTCTTCGTATTCTTTAAGAAGTCGTTTTCCCATAAACTATAGGTCTTCTTTATCTTGGGCCACGACGACCTGATCATCCGCGAAGTGCAGATTATACAGAGTAGTGTCATCATTTAACTGTATCCCCATTCCATGGCACGCTCGTCTCCACTTCTTTAACACTTCGTTTAAATATATTTTAAGTAATGTGGGGGATAAACTACAACCTTGTCTTAGACCCTTAATGACGGTGAAACTTTCAGATAGATTATTTCCTAACTTAATTTTGGATGTTAATTGCTGATATAACTGTTTAATAGCTATTATTACAGTGTTATTGATCGTTGATTTCTCTAAGACTTGCCACAGTTTTGTTATCGGGACAGTATCGTACGCTTTTGTAAGGTCTACAAAAAGTAAATGGACTTCCCTATTAGTTGCCACTCTTTTCTCACTCATTTGAACAATGCTAAAAATATGGTCCATGCATGAGCGGCCGGCTCGAAACCCTGCTTGTTGTTCGATTTCGTTTGCTTCGTATTCTTGTTCTAGTAAGTTTTTTAAGATTTTCCCATATAGTCAGCTTAGGGTGCTTGTTAACGAGATACATCTGTAGTTAGAACAGTCATCCTTTCTGCCTTTTTTGTGGATTGGTGTTATTCAGGCTTCTCTCCAGCTTAACGGAATTGGTTCTCCATTTAAATATCGTGTAAAGAGTTCTTTGAGGAATAGAATTAACGTCCGTGTTCCATTTTTCAATAGCTCTGCAGGTATGTTCTCTGGTCCACTAGCTTTTTTATTCTTCATGTAGGTTACGGCTTTCTGTATCATATTTTCATTTAAATGAATGTACTGACCCTGGACTTGGTAAACTTTTGGAGAAGTAGTTAAATATTGTTCTCTGTTCTCTTTAAGTTCTTTCCATTTATCTATCTGAATTAGATGAATATTAGTTTTATTAACTGAATTAGTTTTTAGCGATCTGATTAGTTTCCACGCTTCGGAAGATTTAGTCCCACCAAGGTAAGAGTTGACTTCCCTACATTTTGTTTTCCATGTCTCGTTCTTGTTGCCTTGTGTCATTCGTTTGTTCTCTCTTGTAGTTTATTTTATCATTAATATCTTTAGTAGTTAGCCATTTCTTGTACGCCGTTTGTTTTTTGTTTTTCTGACTCTCTAAGCTATTATTCCATGTGATGTTTTTGTTATGTTTGGGTGTTGTTTCCTCTATTCCGAGAGCTACTTGTGCTGCAGAGCGTAAGGCTTCTATAATATGTTCGTAAAGATGATCAGTATCTAGCGTCAAATATTCCGGTTTTAGCTTCTGGTTTAGTCTGTTTTGATAGAGAGTTTTTGTACTGTATTTATGGAGCCCATTTAGATTATATTTAATGTGGTCAGCTTTGTCTTTTATGTCCGTTGTACGTTTGTTATTCGTGTTAAAGTATATTCCAATTTTTGCAGATAAAAAGTAGTGGTCTGACTCACATTCTAAGCCTCTGCATACTCTAGTGTCGAGCACGCGCCATTTAGTTTCTTGTTTTATGATAACGTAATCGATGATGGATTTAAGTGATCTTGTGTCTTGATGCCATGTGTATTTATGGATATCTTTATGCTGATAAAATCCATTTAAGATTTTAAGTTTATACTGCTCACATGTGTCGATTAACCTTTGACCATTATCTTTTAAAACTTCTTCACCGTATTTACCTACTATATCACTATTAGCTCTACTGCCTGTTCTGGCGTTAAGGTCGCCCAGTATTATGTACTCCCTTTGATCTCCTAACTCATAGAGTATATCATTTAGCTGGTCATAGAAAGCATCTTTTTCATCTTGACGGGTGTCATGATTGGGTCCGTATGCTGCAATTAAAGTGGTTCTGTGTCCCCTGATGTTTAAGTTAACGGTTGCAATTCGTTCATTCATAGTATCCCAATTCGTAAGATTACTGAGGAGATGTTTTTTAATCAGTATAGATACTCCCTTGGCTGCTCTGGCTTCCTTTTGTACTCCACTGTAGATGTGTGGGTATTCATCTAAATATTCAGTTCCGTTTCCCTTCTTCTTGGTCTCTGTAAGTACGGCTATGTCTACTTTCGCCTTACGTACACTCTTAATAACATCTTCCGTTTTACCCCTTATTCCTTGAATATGAATGAATTGAATTGAATTCCTTGAATTCCTTATTCCTTGAATGTTCCATGTTGCAAAAGTCATTACCTTATTTAGTTGCCAAGTTCGTTTCCTTAAAGATCCGTCCTGTTTCCGAGGCTGTTTCCCAGAGTTTTTAGCAATCTTAGGTTTTTACAGGTAACGGGTTGCTGGCCCGTTGACCAAACCCTCCTCTTTTACCCGGGCTTGGGACCGGCTGTATTGATCAATGGGCTACTCAATCCACCTATTGACTTTCTACAGGCAGAATTTAAAAACTTCCCACCCTTAATATCCGCCCAGTACATTTCATTACATTCTTGCGGTCGGGCCATTGGTAAACCTATGTCACCTAGATCTTTCGATCCTCTGTGACTACCGCTGTGTCTTCAGGGCATAGTCCGCTGGTTTTGGCAAACCACAAGATTTCTGTTGGCCCTGTCACATTTAGATCACTTGGATCCATTATCATGCGGCCCCAGGTTTAATACCTGTACACCGCCAGCATCGGGCAGTAACACAGAATGTGTATGCTGCTCTCTTTCACTTCGCTACATAGTAGGCAGTTTTTTTATAACCGCCAGCTTAAGTTTGGAGAGGTGTGCACTTGGTGCGAAGTGGCCAATTCATGTTTCGCTTCAGCAATTGGCAATCCGACCAACCGGCTTCTTGGTTTCACCAGTGTCCCATTTCTTGCCAGTTCATCGGCTACCTCGTTGCCATTTATCCATGTGTAACCAGAAAAACTCATGTAAGAGTGACCTTATTTGCAGTCGCTAACTCAGTGAGGGCCTGCATGCAGTCCCACACCACCAATGATGTTGTGGTGCAACTCACCAGGGGCCCCAATGGCCGCGGGACTGTCAGTGAGAATATTAATCTCACTGTTGGTAACTCTGGTAGGTGCGTGAAACACCTAAGTATGGCATAGACTTATTCCTTATTATCCCAGGGGTATGTTTTTCCTGTGGTTGCAGGATGCTTCAAACACACCTGCCCCGTAGCATCAAATATTTTTAAAAAGGCTGTAAATTACTGTGATCACAGAACTAAATTCGGCGAGTACATGATGAATCAAAACGATAATAAATTAAATAACAATTTCATTGATAACGTTTTATTTTTAGATAAGGCAACATTTTATTTGAACGGGCATATTAACCGGCAACACACCCGATATTAGTCTAATGTAAATCCAAATTGGATGTAAAAATACCATACGCAAAGACCACAAAAAAATCAAAGTTTGGGCTGCTATTGTGAGAAATACAATTATGAATCCATATTTTTTTAATAAAAATTTAACTGGAGAATTCTATCTGAATTTTCTGCAAAATACATTAATTCCTGATTGAAACCATCTTCTACCTGATATTTAAATTGCCAACGCTTTAGACCGCAAAATATGGTTTCAACAGAATGGCGCATCGCTACATTTTGCTACAGCTGTGCGCCAGTTTTTAAACAGAAAATTTCAAGACCAATAGATCGAAAGAAGGGAACAGTGGAATGGTCCGCTAGATCACCTGATCTTACTTCATTAGATTTCTTTTTATGTGGTTATTTAAAATCTAAAGTCTACACCTAAAAGCCCGAATCAGACAGGATACCGACTATGCTACAAAATGTTAAGGACGAATTTCTTAGCAGGTTTATTCATTGTTTAGTGATCAATTAAACATTTACTGCAAATTTATTTTTGGGTTGTTTTTGTTAGTGTGTACGTTTAGCCTTTATCAATTATTTTCTAAATAATAAATTGTCATAAACAACGTTTACATTTGTATACACCCTGTACCAATATAAATCAACTTGTGATACATTTTTCATTTAAAAGAACTTGTGCTGACGTTAATTTGTGAACGCACTGTATATACATACATACATATAGTCATGCCTTTTTTCCGTATGGGTACGCAGAGACCACTTCCTTCCGCTTACATACATCTTTCACCTCTTCTACTTTTATCAGTGCTTTCATACATACTCAGCGGTTGTAGGTACTCTTGACCTAGCCTTTCTTTAAAACAATGTCAATCTGATCGAGGTATGGTCGCCGAGGTCGACCTCTACCGATTTGCTATTCACACTCGCCTTATAAATCTGTTTCGTCAATTTTCTCTTATCCATCCTCTCTACGTGTCCAAATTATCTAAGCATTCCTTAACCTATCTTTGTTACCACAACCTCTTTTACTCCACATCGTTAACTATTTCTTATTTTATCCGCCACTGTCTCTCCGGCTATACTTCTCAGACTACTCATCCCCGCAGCATTAATATTTTTTTATGCTTATTTTGCCATATCTAACATTCACTACCATAGATAAGTGTATGGCCCAGCACTTTTCTATGCACAGCCAGTAGTTCCTTTTTTGACACGTTTCGGCTGCTCATAAAGTTATGCAAGGCCCAATTAATTTTTTTCGTGCCAAATATATTTATTTAAATTAAAAAAATGCCAACAGAAGCGAAAACTTAAAACTATGAAATCAGTGGTTTTTTTACATTTATTATTATTAAAATTAAAATTTTATAATTTGCAAATTAAAATCGTTGAATAATAAAAAACCTAATAAAAGTGGACTGTTAACTCGAGGCCACTTTTTGACAGACATTTAGAAGAAGAAGAAGAAAATATGACGTTACCGTTGCTTCTGAATCCCTAGATTTCGTGAAAAATTTGACGTATGTATATTGTAAACAGGGTGTTGTGCGAAAAGTTTTGATTAAAAGTAATGACGGATACAGTTATGTTAATAATCTGAAATTACGAAGCTGTGGGTTTTGGATGACGCTGAGTTCAAATATAATGTTGTCCTGAATCCGCTTATACCGGAAATAGACCTCAACTTTGGTATTTTAAATAAAACCTGATATTTTTTATTTTTAAATTCTACATAAAAATTTAGATAAAATTTGTGCACAATGTCCTATACAAAAAATGAAGTATTTTCGAGATATTTCGATATTTTTTAAAATTTTGAACAAAATCCTAGATCACATTGAACAACGATCTCTCCATTAATAACAAAGCTTGTGACGTAAAATTGTAACCAATAAACAACAAGCGCTTGCCTGTTAACAGCATATGTCCCACTCATTAATATTTCATACAGGGTGTTTTAAACTTAGCCGCCAACATGCACAATTTAAATCATATATAAGTTGCTTATTTTAAAAAGAACTGTTTTTTATTTAATCTTCCACTGTATTTTTTTAAGCCAATTTGTTTGGTATCAGTATTCCCTATACCCTAACCCAACCACTTTCGAGATATATCATTTTCTTAGATAAAAAGGGTAGTACTTGGCTGTCAAAGATTTGATAGTTAGAACGTTTATGTTGTTTTGATAGTTTTCCTTACCAGTTTGTATTTTATAGTAAATAATGGCAAATGTAGGATTTACTCATGATGATTTTTTAAATCTTATTATTATTTACGGCGAGTGTAATAGAATTGTTAAACGGACTTGTTTTTGCAGTAAGATATCCAAATCGACCAAATGCAACTGGTGATATTGTAAGAAGATTGCTTAAAAACTGCCGTTAGTTTGGTCAATTTAAGACAATAATTAATAAAAATAAACCACTAGGGGACAATGACATAAACGAAATTATTGTTTTGGGTTATTTAACGGCCTCTTCAAATGCCTCCATAAGAGATTGTGAGAGAGATTTTACTTACAAAAGGATGAAAACTTTGAAAAAAAATTTATTTTGTGTGATGAAGCAAAGTACAGCAAAAATTAATTATTTAATCAATATAATAGCCCTTTTTGGTGTAATAAAAAGTAAACATATTAGTAGAGAACGTTACTTTCAAGATAGTTGGAGTTTTAATATTTTTTGTGCAATAAGAGACGATAAAATTTTATGATGAGCATTTAAATGGTTTAGAAGAAACGATACGACCGACTTGGACATATGAAGTTAACGGACAAGCGCTTGTTGTTTATTGATTACAATTTCACGTCATTAGCTTCGTTATTAATGGAGATATCGTTATTTAATGTGAACTAGGATTTTTTCAAAATTTTGAAAAATATCAAAATATCTCGAAAATATTTCCTTTTCGGGTGTGGGACATTGTGCACAAATTTTATCTAAAATTTCATGTAGAATTTGAAAATAAACAAAGTTAACGTCTACTTCCATTATAACCGAAAGTGCCACATTCAGGACAACATTATATTTGAAATTAGCGTCATCCAAAACCTACAGCTTCGTAATTTCAGATTATTAACATAACTGTATTCGTCATTACTTTTAATCAAAACTTTTCGCGCCACACCTGGTATATTTTCGTTGTAAAAGTCATATTTGATCCCCAGCTCTACAAAACTTAGTTTAAGGAAAAATATTTATTATTCAATGATTTTAATTTATAAATTATAAAATTTTAATGTTTATTGCTACAATTTGTATCAAAAATATTAACAGCACAAAAATATTGACTGAAAAAAAAAAGATCCACAATATAAAAACTATTTTAAATAGTGTCTAAAAAATAATTTAATTCACTTAGGTTTTATTTTGTATTAATTAAACTTATTAATTTTCATACAAAAATTAATTTCGATTTTAACTGAAAATGTTTTTTATATTGTTCTAGAGAATGGAAATCATTACTTATCCTGCGGTGGAGTGTTAATTAATGACAGATATGTTTTGACAGCTGCTCATTGTGTCAAAGGGAGAGATATACCACATTCTAGAATCCTGTTAGTACAAACTTTTTAAATAAAATAATACTTACAATGCTCATTGTAATGTTTTTTTGAAGTTCAAATTTTTAGTTTATTTTTTTGAAGTTAATGTTTGGCGCGAGAAGTTTTGATTAAAAGTAATGGTGGATACAGTTATGTAAAAAATCTGAAATAACGAAGCTGTAGGTTTTGAATAACGCTGAGTTCATATACAGTGTGGAACAGCCAAATGGAATAAATTCCATAACGAATAAATGAGAGCGTGTTGGGAAAAACGCTTGGAAACATCAATTTGTATTTTTAGATACGCATTTTTTTCAAAAAAAAATAATTATATAGGGTGTGTCATGTGACAGTGGCCGATACCAACTTTCTTATTTTAAATACAACCCCCTGTATATTATTTATTTTTTGGATTTTTCAGAAAATTTTAGACATAATTCATGTACAATATCCCATACCTATCTTCAACTGTTTCGGAAATATTAAGTGTTTTTAGATGTATTACAAAAATTAACATTAAAAAAAGAAAGTTATTTTATTTTACAAATTCGCTACATTACACTCAATACTTATTTCCCATTTAGCTCTTAATATTGAGAAAATAAGCAAAAACCATTAATGCGTTTCTTTTGACACGGACACACGAACACAAATGGAAGTTTCTCGCTTATTTCACGAAAAATATCCAAATTTGCCGCCTATATCCCAAGGAACAATTAGCAAAATAGAAAAACAGTTTCGCGAGCCTGGTCATATAAGACAGACAAAAAAGTAGTTGCCAATGAACTAAGCGATGATGCGAAATTGGATGTTATGCTTAAGTTTCAAAAAAACCCACATAATTCTGGTCGAAAAGCAGCCTCACTGTTCAACATTAGCCACACATCAATTTTTCGAATATTAAAGGAAAGTAAAATGCAATGATTTTCAAATTTTAAACATAATTTATTACAATATTTTGGATATTGAAATGAAATTGGGTAAGAAAAACCGTATACTTAATATTTCAGTAACAACTTGATTCAACTTTTTACAAAAATAATTTCATTTTCTGAATGTTAATATAATATTTAACTTATATACTGTAAGTATTTTTTTAAAAAAATTTCCATTATTATACCATGATTTTTGTAAAGTAACTGATGAAGAAATAAAAAATAATTTCGAAAGCTTTTACAAAAAAGTTAAAATATAGTTTTAATTAAAAATAGCTGCATTCCCAAAATTTTTGTACATTAATATATATATATATATATATATATATAAGGTTCTATTTAAAATAACAAAGTTGAGGTCCACTTCCGGTATAACAGAAAGTGCCACATTCAGTTACAACATTGTATTTGAACTCAAAATCTTCCAAAACCAACAGTTTCATAATTTCAGATTATTAACATAACTGTATCCACCATTACTTTTAATCAAAACTTTTCGCGTCATAGCCTGTATGTTTTATTTTCGGGGCCGTTGTGGTGAGGGTAAACATATTTTTGGGGGAGAAATTACGTGGTCTCTTTCATGCGTCGTAGTTGCTTTCCTGATAGTTCAGACGTGCACACCGTCGCTAACAGTTTCATACTGTTTGCGCTAGCCTCGCAGACACATGTCGTCGAGGTGGGGAGAGTTGAAATTGGAGTCGAATAGTTAATTACTTGATTGTTTGTCGCGAGTATTTATTATATTTCGATTGGTTTCCGTGCACTTCGGCGTTTTGCTTTGAAAGTTCTATGTTTCTTAAAGATTTTTTCCATATCTGTAAAACTTTTGTGATTTACAGTAACAGCGTGAGATTGGGAGAGTACAATATAGAAACAGACGTGGACTGTGTCGAAACAAAATGTGCTCCTGCAGCCATAAACGTTCCTATAGAAGAAAAAATAGTTCACGAAAGATTCAATCCAAACGACCGAAATAATTATTACGACATAGCTCTTCTCAGATTGGCAAAGAGAGTTACATTTACTCGTAAGAATAATTTATAAACAGTGATATGGTTTTTTTTTTAATTTATGTTATTTGTGCAGGTTTTATAATGCCCATTTGTCTCCCCACAACAGCTTTTGAGCAGTCTAAAGACTATATAGATAAGAAACTTACTGTCGCTGGTTGGGGCCACACTGAAAACGGAACAACAAGCAAAATTAAACTAAAAGTTGCTGTAAGTAAATAAAAGAGGTCTTTGTTACTTAATATATTTTTTCGTAACTGTAGCGGCCATACATACAATTTATACACAGAAGACGAAACGTGAATTCCCTAAAATTCCAACGACTAATTTCACTAAAACCCTTTTTGATCTTAGTCGTGCCCTTTTCAAGAAAGCACTATACGACCCTAACCTTTACGACCCTAAATTCTACTCCTTTGCAATAACGCACGTATGCGATCCTACCTTTTGTGACCAGAATCTTCTTTCCTCTTCAGCTAGTTACGTACAATTACAGTAAATCAGGATGATTCTAAAAAGGCCTTTTCGCCAAATTATGTACGAGGGCAGTTTGATAAGTCAGTGACTTTTTGAATTTCCCGCGCAGTTACTCCAAATGCAACAGTGCAGCCGTCAACTATAATCTATCAGTGGGCAACTTTCTAATTTTGAGCAAGCTACGTCGTGCAGTTGGTGTTTTTATAGCCGTTTAAAGCAGACAACCTCGTGAATTTTTACGAAAATGGAAAAAAGTGAATTTCGTGTGCTGATTAAGCATTACTTTTTACGTAAAAAATCCATCACTGAAACTAAGGAAACACTTGCTAAATACTACGGGGACTCGGCACCATCAATTTCAATGGTTAAGAAGTGGTTTACAAAGTTCCGTTGTGGTCGTACCAGCACTAGTGACGCTGAACGTCCAGGTCTCCCAAAAGAAGTGATCACGCCGGAAATCGTCGATAAAATCCATGAAATGATATTGGATGATCGGAGAATGAAAGTGCGTGAGTTGTCTCATGCTGTAGGTATCTCAACTGAATGGGTACATCATATTTTACACGAATATTTGGACATGAAAAAACTCTCTCCGAGATGGGTGCCGCGATTGCTCACACTCGACCATAAGCGCAATCGTGTGACCACTTCAAAAGAGTGTTTAGCGATGTTTAGCCGTAATCCGGACGAATTTTTGCGCCGTTATGTTACTGTGGATGAAACATGGATCCATCACAACATGCCAGAGACCAAGAAACAATCGAAACAGTGGATTGCTCGGGGTGAACGTGGACCAAAGAAGGCGAAACAGAGTCTGTCAGCCAACAAAGTCATGGCTACAGTTTTTTGAGATGTACGCGGTGTTATTCACATCGATTACCTCAAGAAAGGTAAAATGATTACCGGCGAATATTATTCAAAGCTTTTGAACAGATTCGACGTTGATTTGAAGCAAAAACGGCCGCATTTGGCGAAGAAGAAAGTGCTATTTCATCAAGACAATGCACGTGTGCACACTTGTCTAGTCACCATGGCCAAAATCCACGAATTGGGATACGAACTGCTACCCCATCCAGCATATTCTTCAGATTTAGCCCCCTGCGACTATTTGCTGTTTTCAAACCTAAAGAAATGGCTGGGCGGTAAGAGATTTGAGTCGAATGAAGAAGTCATTACCGAAACAAACGCGTATTTTGAGAACTTTGAAAAAACCTATTATTTGGAGGGAATAAAAAAATTAGAAAAACGGTGGACTAAATGTATCGAGCTAAAAGGTGATTATGTAGAAAAATAAAATGTTTATTTGCGGAAAAAAATTTGTTTTATTCAAAAAGTCACTGACTTATCAAACCTTCCTCGTATCATCGACAGACTGTCATAAAACTGACCGACGTGGGGGAAAGTAGAGAGAGGCGCACAAGTTTAGTCGTCTTCAGTCAGTCGTCTTCAGACAGTCAGTCAATTTTCACCAGTCTCTCAACGAACTCTAATAGTCTATCGACGAACTTCAACACTGACGCACACAGTGCTTCTCTTGCCAAGTTGTTCTTTCATTTCGATAAATACACGTAGTTAACTGTAATTCTAATTGTGCATCATTTCCCTAACAGTCGTCCCACAATATTCCCAAATAACGTTACATATCATTTTGTTTTACCATTTGTTATCTTCGCCCTAATAATTATTCACTAACTATTTTTGCATCAAACTGGATCTAATAACCCGAAAAACACTTCTTCTTTTGGAGCCGTGCAGATTTCTACGTAGACGTTCGTCGTTTTCTTATCATATATTTTTATTAATAGCAGCATTCTGTAGTGTTTCTGTTCTTTATCCCAGTCCATTGACGGATATTTCTCAGCCACAATAATTTTGTTTTGCCTATTCCTCTTCTTTAATTTTACCTCGAAGAATGAGGCGTTGAAAGTGGCGTTGTCCGCGCAGTATGTGTCCGAGACAACCTGTTTTTATTTTCTTGATATTTTCGAAAAGTTCTCGTCCTGCTAGACCGGCTCTTCGGATAACGTCCTCATTTCTCACGTGATCGACCCAAGATACTTTAAACATTTGCTGCAGGATCCACATTTCAAAAGCTTCAATTTTGTTAATGATTGATACTTTCAACGTCCATGCCTCAACACCGTATTAACGCATTAACATTCATTCAAGAGAATTGTTGTTTCCCCGCATAGAACCACATAAGCCTGCATTCGGAGCCGCTCTAGTTGTTCGCCGCATTTATTGATGCGATGAACGCAATGGAGAATCTAGGACGGGCTAGTGCTGCTGGTGGTTTGTTTTTAAAAAGCATACCAGTTTCAATTTTGTTTACGAAATCGGTAAAATTACTTCAAAATTTAATTACATTGCAATATAAAAATACAGGTAGGAGATTGTTTTATAGAATTAAAAACTATTATATAATCACAAAATATAATGTACTTACTAATCCACAATTTTTAAAAGCTAATGTTTATACATAGTATGTGAAAAAGGAATATTTCTATTTGCTAGCCATTCTTCAATATTTGCTTTGAGCCAGGACATTTTTGGAATTTGGGTAATAACATACTGTGGTAAGGGGCATTGTCTATAACAATTACTGATGGTTCGTTAAGACTTTTTAGCAACTAATTTTTGAACTATTTTTAAAAATTATCTTGGATAATTTTACCACGATAATCAGATTTGACGTCTTAAAAACGTATATAAAATTGCCAACTTAAGAATCTAACTGTCAACTGCTAGCTGGCGCTCATATATCTTTAATCCGAAAAACCGTTTTTATATATACATAATAAAACTTGAACTGTGTGTAATTTTTAACGAAATATTTATGTATAATATCTGCAATTTTATATACCGTCTAAAATAATATAAAACTTGTAATATTTATCAAGACATTGACTTGATTATTGAAATAAAATATTACGAACACACAGAATGGACAGAATGGATCCCTAAGGCTGGCTATGGGACCACGAACTTAGTCTTAAAACCAGCAATTCAAGTTTTTGTCTGTAAAATTTTTTGGAGCCTTAGGAAAGTTGTTTTAGCCTGTTGGATCCATAATCTTATCTCTTGATCCGTATTCCATTCTTTGTTAATCACGCATGCCAATGATATAAATTGTGTGAGTTGTTCGATGTTCTCTTTATTAATATGTATTTTTGTGGGTGGAATATCTTTCCTATAGCTTATTTCATCAAGATACGACGGTATGGGATTAATCGATGAGTTATAAATAGGCATATATTTAATTATGTTAAAATAGATTGTAACAAAAATAAATTATCGGTACCAATTTAATAAATATAATGTTTAAGCATGTATTACTTACGGTATTATCAAGCATCAGATTTATAGTCATCATAATCGGAATCACTGTCGTCGCTATCCTCATTCGGACTGTAAATGATAATAGGATTAACTGCTTCGATGCGGTTTTCACCAACCCACCATTCCTCTATTAAATTTTCACATTTTGTGACACATTTTCCCAAATTTCAGGATTGACAGTATTAAGTGCTCGTTGCTAGGTTTCCAAAACAGCCTTATCACTGTAGCCATTAGATCCAATGTGATTGACATAATAAGTTTTACACATTCCCCAAATTTACTTAATGGGATTAAATTGGCAATAATAAGGGGAAAGTCTTAGCACACGATCTCCATTACTGAGAATAATTTGATCCACTTTGTAAATTTTTTTCTTTCGTGCCTTTTAGCTATCGATAATAATTCCGGCTTGAAGCAATACTGTGAAAATAAAATATTTTCGTTCGTTAACCATT